>JAOSBK010000008.1:33230782-33241444 GCA_027568895.1 Erythroxylum shatona | reverse complement strand
AAAACATATAAACTTTGGATGTGGGATTGAAAAGGTACCAAATAGTAACAGAGGTATCATTAATTTGATTCCAAAGAAATACTCTTTGATAAGAGCTATTGTGTGTATACACAAAGGAGATATAAACAGGTTGAGTATAATACCTAGCTAAGATCTTTAGGTGAATCATTTGATCAGAAACAATTCTAGGACAAACTGAAACAACATTGGAATCATATAGAACTGTTATCCTGCCATTAGGATGAGCATTGTGGTTTGTAATCTCACTCCATTGAGCTAGAAAATATTAGCAAATTGTCACTATTTTCTCTTATTCTTTGCTCCAAAATACCAACCACCTAGACCTTATTCTGCAAAAATATATTTCTTATAAGTAGCATTTTAGTGGGGGAATTTGATCGTCTCACATTACAAGCTAAAGCATTCATTTGATAGGCTCCAAGGATGGAGTCTTTTTCTTTCTATTTGATCTTCTCATCAAGACAGTTTTAAAGTTCTACTTGCCATTGTCTTGTTGAGTCACCTTTGCAACTAGGCTTCTAGTGGTATTTAGCTTAGAGGTATAAATTAGCTTTTTAGATGGGTCCATTGTAGACACTGGTTGTTCAGAAATCTTCTTGGTACACGCTGTAGTTAAGAGTATAGCCTTTCCTTCTTCATTTTCAACATCAATTTCGGTACTGACTGAATCACTATGTGAGTTAGAGACTTGAATGCTAGTACTGATCACCCTATTCAAAGAATCATTTCTATCTTGGCTTAGTTGACTATTAGTTAGATCCTAATATTGGTCAATTCCTGTGAGCTCTTGATAATTTCCAATGACAAAGGCCCTTCTTATTGGTTTCCAGGATTTCTTCACAGCAGGTTGAGGTTTCCAAGCATAGGATACCCTCAACTAATCTTCAATAGGTTCAACTCCTCGTTGAGCCTAATGAAAGGGATTGACTCAGGTGAATCAGTCATTCAAAGTATGCATATTCTTACAAAATTGACTCTCTTAATTTCAACACCATCGAAATTGATTTTCCAGTAAAGCTAGCAAGAAGACTAAGGCCACTTGTTGTCCAGTACTCCAGAGAAACATCATAGATACATATCCAAATAGGGATATTTTCTTGTTTGATATCCTCTAACTTAAGTCTAGGCCTCCATATCTGAAGTAGTAGAGGTTTGTCATAGACATGCCAAGGTCCAACTTGGATAACCTTCCTTGCATCTTCAAAACTTGCAAACTTAAAGATAAAAACATCCTCATTGTTCATAAAAACTTCCTACAATCCATGTTGCTTCCAATTATGAAGAGTACATTATTTCATCATCGGAAAGCTACCTTTCTATCCAAGAAAAAAATCGGTAGAGTTTTTATCTACTTGCCCCAACTTTCAAAATATCCAAGGGTGGAGATATAATCCTTTGATTAGACACCTCACTAGGAGGAAAATAATTCATTTTCAATTCTAGTCTAGGGTCTCTAGCCACTTGCACCCAATAAATGCATATAGAAAGATCTGAGTCTGAAATTGGACTAGGATCAGAGGAAATGCCAAAGAACAGGAAGGAAGAAGCTTCCATAGACGGAGAAATTTTAGAATTCAAACGTGGGAAGTTATTGTCCATTGGACAAAACTTAGTACCAAGAAGAAAAATGTATGGTGCACAACCAAAGTCTTAGAAAGATTGCTTCTGGAGTGAACATAATATAGCAATGAGGCCGAAGCAAAGCAGTAAGCAAGGGCAGTGAAGAAAGAAACAAGGAAATGAGTGCAACAAGTGGAGTTTGACAGGATAATAACCGGGAACAAGGAAAGTAAATGAGGATAGTAAGAGGGAACCAAATGGGGTACACGGTTGTAATGATAAGAAGTCTGAAGAAGCTCATAAGAGAAGCATTGTCGGAGCAGCATGAACAGTGAAACTGTTATTGTTGTTATAAAAAATTACATAAGTTGATGGTTAAATTGAAAAATTAATGGGGTATTTGGAAACCTTCCAATTGAATTCATTAATGAATTGAATTTAATTACATTAATGAGATTGGAATTAAATTCAATTTACACTGTTTGGAACAAACCCAGTAATATTAGAATTGAATTCAGTTACACTGTTTGGAACACAATCAAAATGAATTCAATTATTTCATATGACATTTTTACCCTTGACTTAAAAATAATCTTATTAAATAATAAGCATTCACATTTACATAGAGTAACTTATAAACATCAATTTCATTATAAGTAATATCATAAAAAAGTTCATTATTAAAATGAAAAGAAAAAATTATTGTAAATGACATTAGATTAGACCGAGCTATGAATATAATAGAAAACTATTATAATTTGAAAGAAAACTATTATAAATTGATTGCAAATGACATTGTGTGGGTATTATTGTTGTTGCGTAAATATTATTGCGTGGGTAGTCAGATGGGAGAAGAGTGGCTGTGGGTATTATTGCAGTGATAGGGTTATTGTATTGAAGAATATTGTGTGGGTATTATTGGAAGACTCCAATTTCAACATTTAAAAACAAGAGTAGCACTCATTTGTAATTGAATTCAGGTGGGCTACTGAATAGTGGGCTCAATTAAATATATGAATTCAATTCATCTTTATTTTTTGGTTCTAAATAGTTGAATTGAATTAGACATTATTTGGATGTTCAAGTTATAGTTAAAAACGTAATTTTGCCTTCGTTTATATGATATTTGGAGACCGGTCGTCCTCTTTCGTTGGTTTCTTATCTATACCGTTCCATTTGCTTCATTCTGCTGGGTGAATTTTGAAACCGTATGTATATATAGTTCAATAAACTGGAAAAATTAGAGAGATGGGTGAACTACTGAATCTACCCCATGTGACTCTGTTCAACAAGCGTAGACCGTATGGTTTCTTTCACAAAGAATTCAACTTGTTCCTGTCCGATTCATATTCCTATGGTGGAAGGACAAGTAGTAGCAAACTTCCAATATTTCCCACCTTTCAGTCATCCCTGCAAGGTTAGTATGATATCCTTAATTGAGACTTATATAATAAAGAGCATGACTTTCCTTTGATATACTTGGATCCTTGGCAGGTGGTTTAGATGTCATGGGTCATACTCGGAGCTCAATGGAGTCTAAGGTTTCATTTCTTTTACTTTTTATTTCCCTTCATCTTTTTCGGCGTTGTTTATGGAGGTTGCTTAACGATGATTGGTCACCTGTTGCCTCTTTTTGAACAGTTTGTAGCGGCTACTATTTCTTGATGACTAAACTTCATATGTTTTAGATAGAAGGATTATAAATCTTGCTTACAAACTTAGAAGCACATATTTGTTGGCTAGCAACTTGGCACAATGGTTGGACAGCTCAGATTCTTATAAGTGTCCTTCTTAACAAAATCCTGTCGTCATTAGTCCATTTCTGTAATTTTGCGGCAAGCATAATTGCTGTTGGCAAACACTAATCACACCCTAATAGCTAATTGTTTAAATAAATTAGATTATTAACTCTTAAAAGGTCTTAGTTTGACTACTACAATTTTGTAAATCCAGTTCCTTTTTGTAAGCTGGCTGTGATATTAATGTAATCATCACTTTCCAATTGGGTTTTGCCCCATAGGCCATTGAATATGTTGAAGGAGAACCAGATGCCCTCCCGCCTATACAGACCCTGAGACTATTTCCCAAAGAAAAACTTTTGGAGAAGGTTGTCATGGTCAGGTTTGATTCCAACATTTTACTTAGGGATGAATTGGACCAGCACTCTCGGTCAGTTTTTAGTGCAGTCTACACAATCAAGTATTTACATGAAGCTGGGGCCATAATTGTCCTTGCAAGCAACTGGAGGAAAACTAAATCAAAACTTCTTGATGCTCAGTCTGTTGCAAGTATGAATGATAAATGGTTCTATGTACTTGACTTGTAAAGCTAGAAAATTCATCCAAACAAGTTAAAGCTTGAATTGTTATGGTCTGTGAATCTATGTTGGAAAGTGGGGCATTATCTGGAAAATAAATTGAGAAAATATTTTTGGAAGATTGATTTCTGATTATTTCATGACAACCTTGTTGTTTCAGATATTTTATCATCTCTCCTCCAACTCAAAGTTCTAGCAATAGATAGCATTTCTTGTATGCGATTGAAGATGCAAGTGCTTGAGAAAACAGACATTTTTCTTCTTGAGAATCTTTCCGAGTCTAAAGAGGAAGTAGCTAACTGTCCGAAGTTTGCTGAGCTTTTGGCATCAGGGGTCGATATTTTCATTAACGATTCCTTTTCTTCATCTCATAAAGTTCTCGCATCAACAGTTGGTGTGCCTCGCTTTTGTTGTACTAGTCTGGCAGGTTTTTACTCTGAAGAGACACTGTGCCAACTAAAGAAAGCTGTGAAGACAAAACAGAAACCATACATGGCAATTGTATGCTTCTACCTTTGACTAGATGTTACTACTATCTTTTGCTATTTTGTTCTGTCATTTACTTTTTACCGTGTGTTTTAATCTATGCAGATTGGAGGAGGTAATCTCTTTGAAAAAGAAGATGCATTACAATGTTTAGCTTCCAAATGCAATGGACTGATCTTTGTTGGAATGATGTCCCTTCAAATCTTGCATGCGTTAGGGCATTATGTCCCTCCAAATCTGTTAGAACCGGGGGCTGATAAACCAGCTATCAACATAATTCAGTTAGCATGTGATAAAAAAATTCCTATTTTCTATCCAAAAGATTTTTGGTGTGTGAATGATCACCAACCAACACAAATGGAAATCACTTCTGCACATGGGATGAAGGACGGTGAGTTTCTAACCCTGTTCATGATGTTTTTGTTATTATAGATCATTTTGCTTTGGATCGTAGTAAGCAGACAAATTTGTTCACTCCTAAAGCTATTGAAATGTACACAGTTCTATGTGAGTGGTAGGGCTCTATGGGTAGATTTTCTTCAGAGGGTAAAGTGTTGCGTCCAATATTACCTTAGAACCATTCTTTACATCTGAATGTTATGTGGATGTGGTGATATGTACATATATGTCTGTATAGAATATAAAATAGGGATGCTTCAGTTTGTATTAAAGTTGATGGATCTGCTTCAACTCTAAACACAGTTGCTCTCTGCAGCTCTAAATTTTCTCTCTTCCTTTTGTCCTTGTCCCTTATGTCAATTTTGGCTCTATAATTAATTGCTGTTACCAACACCAATTGCAGTAGCAAGCAGTGAAGCTAATTTTTCCATTTAACAACTCTATTTGGTAAAAGGGGTAGATAATTGCTGCCCGTTCTTCTTTTAGTATATATACATGTTGATCACCATTTCGTATATGAAAATCAGTTATTGATATAGAATATCCCTTCCCTTTTGTCTAGGTTGGCGACCTATCGATCTTGGACCTCTTTCACTTGATGAATTAGACTCTTTGCTGACACAATGCAAGGTAAGTGCAAAATTTTTGGATAATCTTGTGACTAGATCTATATTGATTTTCTTTGTCCTAGTTTGACAATTGGGTGGTTCATTATCCGACACTTGGATGGTTCATAATCTTACAAGTGATGTCCTAAGTTTGGAGTTACTGCACACAGCTGCAAAGTTTGATTTGTTGCAAGTTTTCACCGCACTAAAATTCTACAGTGAGCTAGAAAACTTTTACATTTTGAAGTTGTTTCCAATTTGTTTTAACTTACATCTCTACCACACATTAATATGCATATTTAATTATGTTGTTTGATTTGCTATGATAAGGCAGTTATCTTCATAACTTTTGAAGAAAGAAAATTGTTTTGAGGATCATGCTGTTCTATGTTTGCAGGATCTAAAATTTTCACTTCTTTGACCTTCTCAACCTCTGATCTAAATTGATGTTCTTTTACTTCATTGATTGCAGAAAATCATATGTTTTGGCCCAATGAGATTCAAATTCTCAAGTCAGTCTCCAATTGGGGTATCTAGGTTGGCAAAAACCCTGGACGAATTAAGTCAAAAAGGTTGTGATATAACAATTGTGGGGAATGCGGCCTGCAATGCCATAGCAAAGGAGTCTGCTGTTCTCTCGTCATATCATATGATTGAGAATGCAGCAGTTGTATGGGAGTTTTTCAGAGGGAGGAGGCTTCCTGGGATCATGGCCTTAGATAGAGTATCTATCTACTTTCACTTTTGGCACTGCAAGAAATTTGTTGAGGAATTTGAAATGAATAAAGTGGCTCCTTTGTTACCATATAGATGTTACAACTATCAAAACTAATTTTACATTTCAATAGGATTTCTATTGACATAGAGCAGGAGTCTATGTATTTACCAATCCCTGTCACTTGGTGCAATTTGATTAAAATTTTTGCTTACTGTGATTTTGCATACTTCCAATTCTTGCTTGATGGGTCAATGGATACTCTATTCTAGCTTTTTTCTTATTATTACTTTTCTTTTTATCGTTCATTGAATCCTTTTGCAGGCATACCCATTCAAGATTGATTGGGGTTCTGTCTATGAAGATACAACACAACCATTGGTAGTTGATATAGGAAGCGGTATGCACTTATTTCCTTTGTGATGTGCTCATATTTGTTACTGCAAGTGTCTGTCCGAATTTGAGGAAAAATAATGTCAAATATTTTTTCTTGTTATCAAATCTTGTAATAAGTTGAGATTAAAATAAGGATAGAATGCTTTTCTTTGGGGGAATGCAAGAAAAGGTTTTAATTTTGAAACAGTTCCTCTGAGGTAATTCATTTTTGGATGACAAGCCAAGCTTTAGTTTCTTGAGCATGAAAATAGGTGGAAAGGAGGAGAAAATCTGTGATAGTGTTCTGAGTTTTGATGTGGTATTGCAGGTAATGGGTTATTTCTTCTGGGAATGGCCAAAAGAAGAAAGGATTTGAATTTTCTTGGTTTAGAGATAAATAAGAAGGTTTCATACTTTCCTTCCGTTGTCCGTAGTTTTCTGTGCATCTTAAAAGAGCAATTTTCCTCTTTCACCAAGCTTTTGACTGCTTTGGATTACACTTTCTTCTTTCAGCTTGTGAGCCGCTGTCTGGACTCTATTGATCAATATGGCATTGGAAATGGGTACTTTACCTTATTATTACTTTTGCTAATCAACTTTGACTTATTTTTGAATATTTGATTCTACCTTGCTCGACAAACTCGGACGTCACTTTGTCTTCAAATAGAAGTATGCAGTTTTGGAGAGACTAACTATTCACACATTTGCTCGACTCCCAAAACAAAGGCTGTTGATCGGCAGTCCGTGAAATCTCTTTTCCATATGCAAAATTTAATGACCTATGGCAGCATTGATTAACTTGATTTTATTATTGTGGAAGCTCTTGCACATCATTTTATGGTTTATGATTATTGAAATTTCCACGGCTTAGTTACTGCAGCTTTTTATTTCCTTGCTATAAGCTTCTTTTAACCTTGCATGTTAGGTACTTCATTGCGACAAATGCAACATCAACATTCTATTCTCTAGTTTCTACTTACCCTGGAAAGCTGGAAATTGTATCAATACAGGTACAATGTTCTGTTGTACAGTTCGTGCATTTCAGTTCTTCTCATTTTTTTTTGTGTAGCTACCCCACCCTAGTAATGCGAGAGACAATAAATAGGAATGTTTTCGTGATAGATGTGGCCATGGAGGTAGTAGGATCTACGATTCAAAAGTTAACCTGCATTTAGTAACAGAATGAATTGGCAAGTGCTGTATAGTTCCCATCATGAGTCCTCTAATATCCTAGTGTACTTCAAAGGGTAAAAATCAGTTTCCCCTTTATGCTGTTCAGTGTCCAAACCCAGATTTCAAAAACCCAAAGCATAGATGGAGAATGCTGCAAAGGTCACTGGTTGAAGCTGTGATAGATCTACTTGCACCTGATGGGAAGGTAACAGAAGCTTAAACCTAGTTTTGCTGGATTACCTAACGTGTTGCCAGTAGAAGCTGCATTTTCAGGGCTGCTAGGTTTGTCTACTAACATTTCCAGTTATTGTTTTCTTTTTCCTCTAGGTCTTTCTTCAAACTGATGTACTCGGAGTTGCTTTGAGAATGGTGAAACTTTTTCTCAAATACGGTAAGGATAAGCTGATTCAAGAAGTTTGGCTTCAAGAGAACCCATTTGGAGTTCGGTCAGATTGGGAACAACATGTTATAGACCGTGGGGACCCTATGTATCGGGTAATGCTTAAGAAATAAACTTATTGGATTATTAGTAGACAATTAACCCTTTCCTCAATATAAATTTGGAAGAGGTTTAAGGCTAAATTGGTATTAATTCATCATAAAATTAATATAGTAAATAAAAAATTATAAGAATAAATAAAATAAAATATAAAAATAAATAATTTTATTGACATGATTATATTTAAATAAATTAGTAATATATGAAATAAATGATAAATTAGCAAGCCTTACAAATTAATTTAAAGATGGCTTCTCATTTGAATTGACAAAGTTTAACTAACCTTACAAGTGGAGCTACAATCCTCACAAAAATCAAACAAATATTCTATAATTTATTATTCAAAATAATAGTATAAATCTTTTTTCCTTTCACATCTTTTGATAACTTATAACTTAAAAATTGTATGCCCATCACTATATTTTGAAGTACTTATTTATAGTCGTAAACACTTATCAAAGTTACAAGTATAATTGTAGATCGAGTAATTAGGAGACACAATTTCAACCCAATCTTTTTACATTCTTAACCAAGATAAAAATGTAAGATGATTAAACATAAAAATTGTAATCTTAGATATATAGAAAGCAAAATTAAAAATATGGTCATGCAACCAATATATTTTAAAATGAGATTTGTACAATGAGTTGTGCTTGAAAACCAATAAATATGTTTATACTTTGATTATATGAGCACTTTTTATCATATCAGAAGTATCGACAAACTTGATAAAAGTTTTTCTAACATCATAATAAACTTAAAAATTAAATATAATTCTTTATCTTTGATCAATCCACCTATCTAGGGCATCACTTCTTTTTGAAAATTGAATAAATTGTATTAACATTAGTAAAAAATAGTACAAAACATTACAATGAGTTTCCAGTTATAGCTTAAAGTAGTTATTAACTAATTACAAAAGGGTGAGGGTTATAAACTTAGAAGAAGAACGTTTTAAGAAAAATTGTTACTCAAACTCAAAGGTTCAATTTGTTTTTGACTTCAGAGGTAAGTGCTTCACTTTTTTAACTATTATGGCAGCTTTAATCTAATTCAAGATTCTACTCCATTGTCCTTATACAATCTAGTATTTCTTTCTTTCCACAATGAGTAAATGGTGGTTAAGAATGTAGCTTTTAGGAGAACGACATTCAGTTGACCAAGTCTTGTGAAGGAGATGAAACTACAAGGTTTGCTCTCGTTCATGTGTATGAAATCTCAAGTCTAAAATGTGTTGAATTCTATCCCATACGACTTTAGAATAATTACAAGTGAAGAAAGATGGTTTCTATCTTCTTCCACCTCCCTACATGAGACGTAGATTGAATCATGGTGTCCAAACTATCTATTTTTCATCCTTAACCTATTTTTGATTGCTAACCGTGTAATGATAGCGGCTTTTGCGTTGAGTGGATTTTTCCATAGAAAGTAGTACCATGCCACTTCAGGAGAAATTATATTAAAGATACCATGGCAGGAGGAATTTGTAAACTTTCCTTGCGTGCTTGGGGTCTAGAATCTCTAGTCTTCATTGAAACTATCCCTGAAGTCTGGTAAGAATTCCCTCAAAGCCAAAAAGCCCCTGAAATTACCTTGCCATTCACCATTATGAATGAGAGTTGAAACTTTCTTGTTAGTAGGTAATCGATTACTCAGCTGAACTAATGTGAATAAGAGGACTAACTTTTGACTAATTATCGAACCATAGCCAATTATTTTCCCTATTCCCCACCTTATGTCTAATATATGGGTATAAGAAGCTTCTCAAGTTCAATAATTGATTAAATATTTGATATATGCCTAATTGATTATACATTTACTCCACAACACTTAGTGATTAATGCCATGAAATATTTAAGAAACTCATTTTGGTTCATATTTGGTCTTAGGTGCAATTTGGAAGTTGAAGAACTGAAATGAGTTAAAAGTAAATTCTTTGAGCCAACCTCTTGATGTTTAAACTCATTTGTATCTGTAGAATAAGAAGGCAATAGATTAGGGTGAAGAAGGGATAAGAAAATGCAAGAAAATGAACATTTTAACATGACCTATAAGATGCATGGCACTTACACAGCTGTGTATCTTAGCATTTGCAAATTTTTTTGGTTTGCGTAGCCGTATATCTACTTACACGATCGTGCATCTTTGAAAATTTGTAGTTTGCGTGACATCCTCATAGAACCCTAATTTTCATATAAATAAACATTTGAGTGGCCAAAAGAGGGGTGAATCATTTTTGGGACACGAAGGGAGGTAGAGCACATAATTGTGATCTATGGAGGGCTAATCTTCCTTTTTCAAATTCATAGGGGATATTGAAGCCGAAGAACATATTTGGGCATCTCTTGTATTGTTGTTGGACCCTGAACCTTTCTGTAAGCTAGGATTATTAAATGAGAAATTATTGGCAATTAGTTATGTGTAAAGCAAAAGAGAATCCTTGAAATTTAAAAGGAATAGAAAAGATGGTTTAGATACAAGATGAGTTATATGTGAAATATTGGAAGTT
>JAOSBK010000008.1:33207281-33218634 GCA_027568895.1 Erythroxylum shatona | reverse complement strand
CGTCCAATGTAAACCAAAACACCCCCCCCCCCCCAACGGCTACAACAGACCAATTCTTCCACCAAATCACGTCAGTCGTCCTTGGGTAAAAGTCATGAGTCACCTCACACGATCGGATAGAGATACGCAGCCTTGACAGATACAGGGCTGATGGAAACGATAGCAGAACACCCAGCAAAGGCCCCACAAAAATGCCCCTTAATGGGCATTGGACACTGCATGCCTTTAACCGAAGTTATCGGATCCTCCAAGCCCAATTTCACTGGACCTTTTTTCAAGGCTAATGGGCCTAAATCAAATGTAAAGAAAGGGCCCAAAGGCCAAAAAAGATTCCAACAACCATTACTTTGAAGTGAAAGCTCTTGGTCCAAATCTACCCTGGAACAAAGCTCGTTAGTCGCTCCCATAATCCAAATCCAACCCACCATTTTGGACAAAAATATAGCAATCGTTCTCTCTTCCCGCACGGGCATGATTTGCGATCAACTAGTATTGGAGGACCGTGTGGTAGGTGGTGAGGAGCCTTTACAGTAGATGGAAGGGGTTGAGACAACGAAGGCTCTTACTCATGATAGGGAACTACAGGACCCTCCACACACCGAACCCCTTGATATAGCAGGAGAGTCCGCCATACCGGAAGTCATACCACTAAATGGGAGTAATGAGGAGTCGGTCGTGCAGCCCTAGAGCGCTGAAATCTAGGACGCTCCCATGGGAGGTACTAACTCTCACTAAACCTATTTGTTATGTCAATTTTAATTTGGAATTGTCAAGGAACAGGGAGAAGCGATTTCGGATAATCATGCGTAATTATATTAGTCACTATAATCTGGGTATTCTTGTTCTTTTGGAACCCAAAATTCATGGAGATCGGGTGTAAGATGTGATTAGTATGTTAGGCTTTGATTTTTCTTCCCGAATGGAAGCCGAAGGATTTGCGGGTGGGATTTGGATAATATGGAAGGATGATTTTAAGATCTCCATAGTATTAACCCACTGACAATTTATCCATACCATAGTAAAGTATGAGGATTATTCTTTCGATTTTACTGCTGTGTACGCTAGCCCCCAAACGTCCTCTCAAAAGCACCTCTAGCCTACGCTAGAATGGATCGATAGATCCCCCACTAGACCTTGGCTTGTCGGAGGTGATTTTAACGCTAAACTGGAACTGGCAGATAAGCAGGGTGGAGCCACATCCACGAGGGTCGTGAACAATCATTTTCAGGCTTGGGATCATGACAACGACCTTCATGATCTAGGCTACGCTGGTTCCAAGTTTATGTGGCGCAGAGGAATGGTCTAAGCTAGATTGGATAGAGTCTGGAGATCGATAGATTGGATTCAAACCTTCATGCAAGCAGTTAATTACCACTTACCTTTCCTAGGGTCTGACCATCGACCCATGTGGATTCATCTCCATCCCCGGTCTCCCAGACAAAGAGTTTCCCTGATTTTTTGTTTTCAAAATGCTTGACTAACTCATCCAGGTTCTGATGAGGTTGAAGTTAAACATTGGTTAGCGGAAGAGGAAACGATGAGTAAATCGTTAGCTCAATTTTCTCAACACCTCACAAGATGGAATTGCTCGGACTTTGGCAATATATTCCATCATAAGAAACGACTGTTAGCAAGATTACAGGGCATTCAAAAAGCCATGACTGAGGATAATTTAGAGTCCCTACTCGCCTTGGAAGAATAGTTAAGTGGGGAACTGATACAGATCTTGAGTAAATAAGAAATCTTTTGGCACCAGAAAGCCTGACGAGAATGGATTTCAAAGGGGGGTAGGAACACCAAATACTACCACACTCTCACCCTGTCTAAATGAAAGAAAATGAGGACCGAAAGACTCAAGGACCACCAGGGGACCATAGTCTTAAATCAAGGGCAACTGAGCCGCTTAGCCAGAGACTACTTTGCCCATTTATATATGCGGGAGGAAGAGCAACCTTCTCGACTCATGCTCACAGGGGCTTTCCCTACCATTTCAGAAGCCAATCTACGAGATTCAGCTAGATTCATCCAACCCCTTGAGATAAAATGTGTGGCATTCAACATGAATCCGAATAAAGCACTTGGGGTGGATGGTTTCAATGCCCTTTTCTTTCAGAAGCAGTGGGAGAAGGTTGGCCCTAAAGTGATTGAGTACATACAGTCAACCTTCAGATAGGAGCAGCTAGAAAGGGACTTAAACCAAACCCTATTAATCCTTATCCCCAAAAATCCTTCCCTGACGAGTATCGCTTAATTTCGGCTGATAAGTCTATGTAACGTTCTCTACAAAATTCTCTCTAAAGTCTTTGTTAACCATCTAAAAAGTCACCTGAACTTTCTAGTGAGAGGGAACCAATGTAGTTTCATTCTGGGCCGCCAAATTACTGATAATATCATTATTGCCCAGGAAGTTATTCACTCGATGAGATGGAAGATAGGGAGAACGAGAGTTTTAGCAATCATAGTGGACTTAAAAAAAGTTTATGACCGCCTACGATGGAACTTTCTGCACAACACTCTAGAGGATATTTGACTTCCAGCTCAGCTAATCGGAGTCATTATGCAGTGTATTACAATGGTGACTATGCAGGTAGTTTGACAAGGCTCAGTCTTAGATCCTTTTAGTCCCTCACGCGGGATTAGACAAGGAGATCCCCTCTCGCCTTACCTCTTTGTTCTATGCATGGAGCGGCTAGGACATATTATCTCACGAGAAGTGGGACAGGGGAGTTGGAAACCGATAAAATTAAGCCCTACCAGGCCACCCCTATCACACCTTTTCTTTGCAAACGACCTAGTCTTGTTCACAAAAGCAGCAGATTCCCAGGCGCAAGTTATCGCTAGGACTCTGGAGGAGTTCTGTCAAGCTTCAGGGCAGAAAGTTAACACAGATAGAACAAAGTTTTTTTATCTCCAAGAACGTTAAGCCTGACAATGTGCGTCGAATCAGTTAAGCTCTTCACATCAAGAGTACGACCAATCTCGACAAATATCTAGGAGTGCCTTTGCTCCATGAGCGTACCCAATGAACCACTTATCGACACATCCTAGATAACGCTCAAAGGAAACTAATAGGGTGGCACGCAACACAACTGTCCCTAACGGGTTGGGTCACCTTAACTCAATCAGTGATATCGGCTCTCCCTGTCTTCACAATGCAAACAATGCGTCTTTTGAGATGTCTTTGTGATGAATTGGAGAAAATTATGCGCAATTTTATATGGGGCTCCATAGTAGAGCAGAGGAAGCTACCCCTTGTTAATTGGGACGCAGTGTGTCCGCCCAAAAAGGCCAGGGTCTGGGCCTTAAGCGCATTTGATCTACCAATGACACTCTATTAACCAAAATGGGTTAGGCTCTGGTTACACAACCTACGACCTTATACGTCAGGATCTTACGGACTAAATATCGTATGGACCTGTACCACTTCCCTCTCATGATAAAAAGGGCAGGGACTTCGAATTTTCGGGGGGGGGGGGATTGTGGCCACTTGGCAGTATGTCCTCCAAGGTATAAAATGGAAATTTGGAAATGGTAGACACATCTGTTTCTGGTTGGATAATTGGGTGAAAGATTGGGACCCCTCCTGTCTATAGTGACATCTCCTATACCCGAGGGCAACCTGTACGCTAAAGTAGCGAACTTGCAGAATGAGGATGGCACCTAGAAGTGGAATCTATTTCAATAATACCTTCCGGTCTCAGTCTGTATGGATCTAGCAGAGATAATCCCCAATGCAACCCCTACAGCGAAAGATACCATAAGATGGGGACCCACTGAACATGGGAGATTTACAGCAGCATCGGCCTATGAATTAATTGAAGGGCGCACACCGGATCGATATAATAGTCTTTGGGTCTTAATTTGGAAATGGGTGGGACCTCAGCGGATCAGAACTTTCCTTTGGCTCATGACCAAGAAAAAACTCCTGACGAACACCCAACGAGTGGCGAGACATATCGCGACCGATAGCAGCTACCACATTTGCGACTAGGAAGAGTCTACCTTACATGTCGTTCGGGACTGTCTGAGAGTGCTCGCCTTTTGGAGGAAATTTCCCTCAGAGGTAGTCGATCTGACTTTTTTCCATCAAGACGTGGAGGTATGGGTGAAGTCTAACCTTATGAAGCACTCACAAGAAATGCAAGGGGATTGGTCTACCATATTTGGAGTCGTATGCTGGATGCTTTGGACGTGGAGAAACAAGAGTCTTTTTGAAGATGAGTTTGTTTGGCCAGAAGAGGGAACGAAGGCAGTCATGGAGTACGTGGAGTGGATCATTAGAGCAAGAGCGATGAAAAGCTGTGTGTTTCCGACCCAGGGCCTCCTAGTGGGTAGTTGAGTAGGATAGACAAAGCCACCGGAGGACTGGGTCAAACTCAAAATGGATGGAGCCTTTAAACAGGGATCACACGTCGCTACTGCTGGTGGATTAATTCGTGACTGTCATGGACAGTAGTGTGGGGGATTTTTTCAACACATTGGTAGCAACTTGGCATTAACAGCTGAAATCTGGGGAGTCCACTCGGGCCTCACGTTGGCTTGGTCCCTTGGGTATCGCAGGGCATATTAGAAGTGGACGCCTTGGAAGTCATTAACTTGCTTGCATCTCCCACTTCCGAGATTGATATCAATAATTTTTTGTAGGCAGGTACCGGTGGATTACTCCAACGAGACTGGGAGGTGCAAATCTAGCACGTATACCGGGAAGGAAATCAATGCGCGGATAATCTAGCTGCCATTGTAGTCAAGAGCAGTCCAGGAATTCATATTCTTCAGGAGCCTCCATTGCCAGTCCTGGATCTCATACAAAGAGACAAGCAATGAGCTGTTTACCGCCGAGCAATGCGAGAGTTAGATTAATCGTGTTTAGCGATTTTCCCTTGTATTAAAAAAATTCTCCACTTGCCAAGGCTTTGACTAACACTAATTGAAGTAGTTTAATCCATCCAACACATAGCCAAATTCACAATTTCACGAGAAATCACCCAACAAGACATTCTTATTTACTGCAAAAAATATCACTCAAAGTAAAAGGTATAGCTTATAATTAGAGTACTTCGAACCCTCTATAACCCACCATACTTCTGTGCAATTTCAAGGCGGGTCAGAAGTAATGGTTGTGCTGCAACTCGAACATGAGACATGGGGGCTGCACCAGACTCATACTTGGAGCTGTAATACCACTTAAAGTAAAAAGGTATAGCTTGTAGTCAGGGTACTTGAACCCTCTATAAAAAATCTAATTTCTTCAATCAACGTTTTTTTACTAGGTATGCTGCCTCACGTCTAATTCAGTTGTAAAAGAGACAAGGATTTAATAATAATGAAGATTGATTTATCAACTTAGAAGTACTCTAGTCTAATGCTACTTATAATATCGTATCATCGTAATAACATAAGACGGCTTAAAGGTAAAGTGGATTGGATCCATGGTTTTTCCCCTTCTCAACTAGGAATTTGAAGGGCATGTTCGGGCTCTAAGTTCAAATCCAACAACAACCAGAATAACTTCAGTCCTTCAGGCCCAAGAAACCGAACAGCAATTTGACGTGTTTGCAAAGAAATACCATCCCTCTCCTTAGTTTACCAGTCCTGTAAACAAACCAATAAATATAAGTAGAATCTGCCGAATCAGATCAAACATTCCAAGGAACAAACTAAAGTGATTCATTCTTGAGCTAAGCCTATTTGGATCTAGAGAAAGAAAGAAAGAGAGGTGAACGAGAGACCAGATGGCCATGGTAGGAGTGGAATCGAAGCAGGCGGATAGCAGCGTAGCTGGTTTGAGGGGTGAGTCGTGTTCAGCGAAAACGGCAGCCAAGCAAGGGGAAGGTCTTAGACAGTACTATCTCCAACACATTCACGAGCACCAACTCCTTGTCCGCCAAAAGACCCACAATCTCAATCGCCTCGAAGCCCAGCGTAATGACCTCAATTCCAGAGGTCTTTTTCCCCCTAACCCTAATTTCTTTTCCAGTTGCCTTTATGGTTTAGCTTACCTTACTACTCATCATGTATTTAACCAATTAGTTGATTGGACTTTTAATGTTGATCTGGGGCAGTGAGAATGCTCAGGGAAGAACTTCAGCTGCTTCAAGAGCCTGGGTCTTATGTTGGCGAAGTTGTCAAAGTTATGGGCAAAAATAAAGTCTTAGTTAAGGTAATGTTCATTGTACACCAGTGCTTCTTCCTGACATCCAGATGTTAAAGATTTCAATGCTTCTGTTGTTCCATGGGTGTGCGTGTCTCTTATATTTCCAACCCCAGTTCTCCTCTTCCATGCTATCTTTATCAACTGGGTAAATTTCAATCCATCATTAAGGAACTATGGGAATAAAGAAAGTGAAGGAAAGGAAACTGAGAGAGAGAGACACGTTGTTTAGAAGATAACTTTTTTCTCCTAATTTGTTTGAATTGATGAAAATTGATTAAGGGAAGTTGATATTATTTGACAATATTATTGATATTTAAGCCCAAAAAGTTTATTGAGTCATCATTATAATTTATAGTACAGTTATAGCTTCATTTGATAACGTAACCTGGTGATAATAAGGTTATTTGAGTAACAAGTAATCAGGTTGCCGATTTTCTCCTACCTTCTAAGATTGATTTCCGGTGGGTCCTGAAGAAAATTATGTTGGAATTTTCTTTGCACTCTAACTTCTTTCATTCCCTAACACAAAAATAGTGGAGTCTAAACTCATATTCTTGACACTCAGTTTTAAACCATCCATGCATACTGTTTAAGTGAGACATAATGCGCTTTTCATTTTAGTCTTTAGAGTTCAAAGTTCAGGCTTATATGATATTGTGGTGACTTCATGTCCATTATATAGTACCAGACTGCAAGATTCCAAGCCACACCTCTATTTATCAAGTGCAATGTTTTGTTACTTGCAGGTTCATCCAGAAGGAAAATACGTTGTTGATATTGATAAGAACATCGATATCACGAAGATTACACCATCAACAAGGGTTGCCCTTCGTAATGACAGCTATGTTCTTCACTTAATCTTGCCCAGCAAAGTGGATCCCTTGGTCAACCTTATGAAAGTTGAGAAGGTTCCAGACTCTACATATGACATGATCGGTGGTCTTGACCAGCAAATTAAAGAGATAAAGGAGGTTTGCTTATTCTAGTAATTGTGAGATGATCTTCATTCTTGATCTGATTTATGTTTTTGGTTATAATTCCAATTTTATTTCTTCTTTTGATTAATTTCAGGTCATTGAACTTCCAATTAAACATCCCGAGTTGTTTGAAAGTCTTGGTATTGCTCAACCAAAGGTATCCAAGATGTCATTTGCTCTTGTAGCTCATTTATTCATGTTTCATGGTTGGTTTGCCTACTGATTCTAACTCTGTCATTATAGGGGGTTCTACTTTATGGGCCACCTGGCACAGGAAAAACTCTGTTGGCTAGGGCTGTTGCACATCATACTGACTGCACTTTCATTAGGGTTTCGGGTTCTGAATTGGTCCAGAAATACATTGGAGAAGGCTCCAGGATGGTCAGGGAGCTTTTTGTTATGGCGAGGTTTGTGTTCTTTGTGGGAGAATCAGTTCCTTTTTTTCGGTGTCATTCTGTCTTCCCCTCTCTTTTGTAATGATGACTTTGTTCTCGGCTTCTGTTTTATTAGACTATATGGGTAGCGTGTTTTTCTTCTTCTTTTTTTTTTTCGGCATAAAGGATAAATCATGAAAGGGGATTTTAAGGCACTATTATGTTTATTATGTTGTCACTCATTTGGTGCTGTAGAGGATATTAGGACTCCATTCTAACTAGTGCCAGTTGGTACAGCCAAAGGGAGCATTTTCCTTCTTGTTATTGGTTTATGATAAGAACATCTTAAAATTACAATGAATTAATTGTTGAACATGGTGCTGCAAAATGCTCTGTGATACAGAAAAACAAGTTATTAGTTTACATTTCTTTATTAGAAAAGGAAAGCTTCAAGTTGTTAAGGAGTAATAAGAATCCTTATTAATAGGATTCTTTTCTTATTTCGTAAGTTTAGTGGGTTTCCTATTCCATTGGGATTAGGTTTCAACACGTTTTCTCTATATATGTTATGTTTTCAACATTTAAGGAATGAGAAGAACGGACCATTTATTAAGTGTGAAACACCTTTTCGTAATGTGATTCTTAGATATTTAGGAGTGATTTCTATCCTCTAGAAGTAATCTCTAGAATAACCAATTGGTTTGATTCAAATATATATATATATATATATTTGTTTCAAATATTAAGTGTGGTTCCTAGTGCTTTATACAAACTCTAGGTGTGATTCCTAGACCTATCCTTTATTTCAATTCCTTAAATTTTTTTTAATTTCCAGCCCTAAATTCAAATTCCAGCAGCCCCTATTTCATTTTATAGCATTCTTCTTTCTGTTCTACATAACACTAGTTCTGGTTTTGTTGGCATTTAAGATCATTGTGATCCTCTGTTCCCCTAAGTTAAAATTGAGAATTTTCTTGCTTAGATACTTTCTTTTCGTTTGCATGTCCGAATATTTATTTTGTCAATGCCATTGGCTTTATTTTAGGGAGCATGCTCCATCAATCATTTTCATGGACGAAATTGATAGTATTGGATCTTCTCGAATGGAGTCTGGGAGTGGCAATGGTGATAGTGAGGTGCAGCGGACTATGCTGGAGCTTCTCAATCAGTTGGATGGGTTTGAAGCATCAAACAAGATCAAGGTACTGTTTGACCTTCACAAGACAATAGAGATGTGAAAACTAAGTGCCACCATTCAGCACTTTGTGTCTCACTTGTTACTTGTCTTGTCTTTGACCTTTTCCTTTTGTCGAACAGGTCTTGATGGCAACAAACCGTATTGATATCCTTGATCAAGCTCTTCTGAGGCCTGGAAGAATTGACAGGAAGATTGAATTCCCAAATCCTAATGAAGAGGTGTGTACCCTTATCTATAATTTGTTTCTTTTTTCTTCAATACTTAAAAGAGTGACTGACATATTTAATGTAACGCAGTCACGCCTGGATATCTTGAAAATCCATTCAAGAAAAATGAACTTAATGCGAGGCATTGATTTGAAGAAAATTGCAGAGAAGATGAATGGCGCATCTGGTGCTGAGCTCAAGGTACTTCTCTTCCAGTTTCAATACTCTACCATCAACATATAACTTTTTGCTGGTTAATACTATTTTACTGGATATTACATTGGGTCATGTCCTGTAATTACACACCAAGTGTGCCACATGTTGATTTTTGTGTGGAAATGATCTCTCTCCTAGCTCTCACATTGGGCAAAAAACACACAGAAGAAAGTCTTATTTTAAAATTGAAATGAGATATTGTACCTAAAGACAGATTTCCATCTCAGTGGAAAAAATGCATTAAAATGATTAATGAATTGAAAAGGATTTATGGATTGATTCATTCCGTTTTTCAAGTATAATGTAGTTCGGATGGTTCCTGGCAAATTCTTTATGCTAATGAAATTATTGTTTAAGAACTTTTTCTGTAGCACGTCCTTCAATATTTAGTACAATATAATGGGAGGCTTGCTTTACACTCTTCACTTATTTATTTCGTAAAAATTTTAACAATGAATTGCATTACATCGTCTCTTAAGATCACACCTTTACACTGCTAAACTTATTTATTTTGTTGCATGTGAAAATTGTAACAGTGATTTGCATTGTCATGTCTTAAGATCACACCTTTAGCCATGTTACCATAATCATTCCAATCAGAGTGCATCAGCCATTTTAATCAGTTGCATAAAGTCCTATCAATCACCACCTCTGAGATGGGACAGTGCAGGCATTTTGTTGTATATGTAGTTATGAAGTGAGCTTTTTGGTGCGGTGGAGGTTTTAGCATTATATTGGCGCTGTATCATGCCTGTTTCACTTGTTTTGCTTTTGCAGGCTGTGTGCACTGAGGCAGGTATGTTTGCTTTAAGAGAGAGGAGGGTCCATGTAACACAGGAAGATTTTGAGATGGCAGTGGCCAAGGTCATGAAGAAGGAGACTGAGAAGAACATGTCATTGCGGAAGCTCTGGAAGTAAACTAAATTGTTCTGTGTTTTTGGGACAATTGGGAACACGAAGAACAAGAAACAAATAGTATCAAACTTTGTTTGTGCTTGTAGTGCACCACAGTTTCTCAAGCACAAATCTATTTTTCTATTACCCGGGATTATCATGATAACCTTTTTAAGTTGGCCTTAAGCGTGGGAATCTCTTCTTTCTTTTGTATTTGGAAAGCTCGGTTACTAGTCCAGGTCTTTAGTTGCAATGCGCTATTTATGCAAAGCTCAGTACTCAGAATGGTGGTGTAATTGAGTGCAGATATGTTGGTTCTTTGCTTTATATTTGTCTCTTGTTGCTTCTAATGCCTTAACCTTGATGACAGTTTCTGTGCCATCCATTTGTGTTTTCTGTGGAGTACAAGTAACATAGTGGCAGAATTTTGGAAAGATATGACCACTCGCTGATGATAGTTTCGACTCAGCTGATGAAATTAATAACGTGCTTTTACCATGAAATTACCACAGATATAAACAAATCTTTAAGAAAACGTTTATGTGATTTTCTGATCAATCGATGTATGTTTAAGAAAACGTTTGTGATTGATCTAAACATCATCTTGGGACCGTCTGAATGCTTTGCAGGAGCGGTTTCTGAGTCCTTGCTAGGGAGATTTGTAACAGTTTTCAAATTCCGCTTGGAAATAAGTTGTACATAAAAAGAAATGCGTCAACACTTAAGTTAAGCTTTAGAGGTATACACTAGGTTGAAGGTGGATTAGTATTTTGAAGGAATGCAAAAGAGTTATCTATCATCTAGATAAGCGGCATCTGCCCTTACCTTAACAAAGATTTTTGTGTTGGGCTATCCCTTCTCAGAGTTATATTCTCGGTGACCTAGTTTAGCCATTTGAGTCCTTTCAGGTTCACTGAACTCAGTGGAATGGATATAAAACCAATGCAAGGGACCTTTCTATAAGCCCTCAAATCCTCTGTGATCTATATAAATAGATGACTGAGATTCAATAGAACATGGTAGGTACAGGAGAAGGGGCACAGAGGATCACATCCCTTTCTGTAAAGCTTTCACCCTTTAGAGCCATTCGAATTAAGCGACTTTGAAAATTGAATTCGAAACACGAGGACAACATTGCAGGAAAACGAGTGGAGACTAGTCCTTATTTATAGTTTTTATTAGTTCTGTATATATGTATAGGGATAATTGTATTTTCGAATTTTTAATTACTGTATATATTAGTATATTGTACAGTTATACTGTATACTTTACTAGTTTACTGTTTACATCAACCATGCTTTCAAAAATTTTAATAATAAATAATAATGACAATT
>JAOSBK010000008.1:33170076-33183931 GCA_027568895.1 Erythroxylum shatona | reverse complement strand
GAATAATTTCATACATTACTAATTTGTAATTTATTTTAATGCAGTAGAAGAAGTTGATGCAAATACTTTAGATGAAAACGTAGTTTACGAATCTTTATATAGCGTTGTAGAATTTGGAGCTTTTGATGATGATGAGATACACCTCCTTTAGAAATACAATTTTAATTTTATTATTTATATTAAACTCATATTTATTTATTATTAATTCATTATATAATAATAGACATTGGTATAATTTATTTCAATAAAATATTTTATTTTTACTTATTCTTATAAATTTTATTTCTTATTTATTATATACCCATTTTATAGCGGTTCATTACTGGTTGAACCTCTAAACCTTAAACCTTTCATTCATCCGGTTCGATGTCCAGTTCGATTTTTAAAACATTGATAAATTCTAATATCTAATGTCAACTCTTTAATAAAGCCTCCTTGAGAAAGAGCCTCACCTTGGTCAACTAAGAATTGTGCACGAGGAGACAATAAGTTACTAACTTATCTCTATAAGAGAATTTAAGGTTAAGGTCTCTCTATATAGACTTATAACCTCACTTATTACCATTTTCCAAAGAAAGATATAAGAACTTCCTTTTCTAATCACGAGTTTCCTTGGTAGGTTATCCTACTTTAATTCCTATTCTAGGTCTTGCATTTAAATTGTATTACCTTGAAAACATTCCTGCAAACCTCAATTGATGCATGAATTTGGATAATTCCATACTAGGCTCTACATTTCCTAAATGATAGAGTACTAGGAAGCCTAAATTAAAACACCAATAATGAGGATGAAATTGGCCTAATCTCAAACTTTTATCTTTAATAACTCGACCTAAAAATCATTAAATGGCAATCCTAAGCACACTTAAAGTTGTCATAGTAAATGCTTATCGCACTATGCTCTTTCATGGGCAAATGGCTTTTTAATTGTTACAGATAAAGGTATGTTATACTCTAAATCTCTGATCATGCGGCTCCAGCTTAAACCTATACTCATACTTCTTAGCCTCAAGACCTTCCATAAAACCGTGGACAGATTTGAGAAATGATGACCTTTCACCGCTAGTACTAGACTCCTCATCTTCTATAATTACAGGCCTTCATCTTTTTAACCTTGACTCAATGCTAGCTTTAATCCTAAATCTTGCTTTAAAGGAGCCCTACCATGACAAGATTATAGTATAACTAAACAACAACTATTAATTAAGATTTCTCGAGCTCTCAGTTTTGTATTAAGGTAATGAATAAGGTAACAAACACAAAAGACGTTCTCTCTTATAAAGTAGAATACACAAAATGTTCCTCAACAAAATGTGTCATAATAGCTCCTATAAGCCAACCTCTCTTTTCTATTAAAGGGCATCTCAAACATGAGCCCAAGGGTGCATCATATGTGAGTTAGTTGCCTACTTTAAGGCCTTATAGTTCAAATCCTAATGCCCGTTATCTTAAGGTCAATAAAAAATATGTTACTTGCAAGTATCAAAGTCCGTTAAGTAGACCTAGGCTACTTAAAACATAGCCATTTTAAAATTCTTATTTGTCTAGCATTTTCCTTACAGATCATGGTCAAAGACTTATCCATGACAGCCCATAAATAATAGAATAAAGAAATAACAGATCAAGTTGATTTACAAACCAAGGAGGCACCAACTCCGTTGGGCCATGTGTTTATTCTATCCTTATTTTATGTCATTTTAATTTATCTATATATTTCTTTGCGCCTTAAAAAATAACGTGGATGAGATAAAATGGAATAGAGCAAGTGAAACAAATGATTTCATTTAATCAATTTGACCCCCACCCAAATAGCAAAATATTTATGTCGTTAGAAAGTTAAACCTAAAATGCATACCATGAAGTAAGAGTTTCAACCTTAAGAACAATTCAATAATTAAATAATTGCATGTGTAGGCCGTATTTATGTTACATGGATAAAAATTTAGAATCTTCCACTAGACTAAGCAATCTAACCTACAAAACCGGCAAAATGACTTTATGCTGTGAGAGAGGTCACCACAGCTAAGAACCGTAGCAAACACTCAGATGCTGACATACAATAAAATCTGAAACATCAAATGAATGTTTCTTATTTCAGACGGAATGGCCGAGTAGGCCCAAGCATATTCGTTGCATTTTGATATTCCATTAAATTAGCTAGCACATTGAATTTGCTTAATTATATTTAATTCCATTTTGAAACAAAAGCTCACTGCAGCTACTTTCGGTCTTCTAGAACTACTTGATATACTAATTAACATTCAAAATCAATTCAAATAAACTTGAAATATGCCATGTGTATATTTTGAGTTAAGGAAAAACCCAACTTCTTTTTGGTTACGCCACGGGGGACCTGAGGACAAGTCAGCTTTTTGGCCATGTAGAAGTAAACTGAGTGTTTTATTCTCAAGACTCAGAATTTTCAAAATTTTGAACTTTACGACTTACGTTGATTGATTGTGAGATTACATTGACTGTACATTATCAAGTTTTAGTTTTAATTTCAGGGAAAAGAAAACTTTGTAAGGTTTATCTTCTAATTATTCGGATGGTCCATTGTAAAAGATTCAAGCCCTACCACTATCTTATATTATCCATCTACCCAACCCTTAGTCTCGATGATGGCAAAAGACTTGAGTGTTTAGTGGGTTTAAAAGTTTGTCCCTGTCGTCTCCAAGCCTGAGTTGTTGACACCATCGATCTGCTCTAGAAGAGGACAGAAGCTCCAACCTGCACATAAAACATTCAGATCTTAGGAGGAAAGGTAATGGCCGGAGGAATATAGTTCTTGGTCTAGTTTTACATATATATTATGGTTATATATATATGTGTGTGTGTATTAAATGCATGTGTTTTATACGTTAATGTTCTGTATGAAATGCCTGCATATTCTGGTACATTTTACATTTGATATCAGAGCTAAGCCTGCCTCTGTCTTACCATATATCTGATGAAAACGATAGTCTCGATCGATGATGGTTAGAGACTTAAGTGTTTAGTGGGTTTAAAAGGTTGGTCCCTGTCGTCTCCAAGCCTGAGTTGTTGACACCATCGATCTGCTCTGGAAGAGGACAGAAGCTCCAATCTGCATAGAAAACATTCAGATCTTAGGAGGAAAGGCTATGGTTGGAGGTATATAGTTCTCGGTTTACTTTCCGCTGCTAGTTTTACATATATATTACGGTTATATATATAAATATATGTGTATTAAATGCATGTATTTTATACATTAATGTTATGTATGAAGTGCCTGCATATTTTGGTACATTTTACGAACTTTACATTTAGATTAAAAGGTAGGGAAGTGATAAAAGAGCTCTAGGTATGGGTCTAGGGATTTGTCCCACGTCGTGAGTTCGATTCCTAAAAGAGACCGGAATCGCTCATGGTTATTCCGCCAAGACACGGAAGACTCCGTACAAGCAGATGCATAGTAAACTTAAATAATTTGATTCCATCCTACTTTTAACTCCAATTTTAGGTAGCAAAGTTATATCCTATTGTATTAGAATATCAGTTTACCAAACGCCTTGTAATTCGTTGAAGTCACGTATATTGTGTAATGTACATTCTTTTATAAGCAAGTCAACAAAGTGAAATAGGAAATTGTGCAGGAAAGTGCTATTTTCTTTTTCTTATATAAAACGACACACAATAAGGACTTTTGACAACGGGCAGTTCACCGTTCACGTAGAATTTGTTTATACTTTTACAACGAAAGAATTATAGAAGAACCAATCAGTGGGGCAATCATCGTGAAAAGGTTCCAGAAACTTGAACAGCTCTATGATTCTCTCTCCAAGTCTTCCAGCCTCCTATACCTTAGTTTGTCGTCTCATACTCTGCAAACACGAAATCAAAATATAATCAAAAGCGCAAAACAGAGCTCAAGATGGAACCAGGAAAGCTAATTAGTTCTTGACATCCATCCACAAGGAGGAAGTTGATCTGGTTCCACAAATTTCTGGTTCAAGGATCCAACAGATCAATTAAGTATTTACGGGTACAAAGTATAATCAAGAGATAGAGATCGAAGAAAACGAGAATTACTGTTGGAACTCTATGTTGATGAAGGATGAAGTAGAATTTGTGATAGTGGTAAAGGCCGTCAGCGATAAAACAATGGTAGCACTAGAAGCCGAAGCATGATCAACAATTTTAACTTGAATAGTCCGTCCAGGTGTGCAGAAACCAGCCGTCGCACTGATGCACCGCACCAAGTATTGTCTTCCACACGAAGCACTATTGTCCCATAATCCGTCTCCAACAGCTGCAAACATATTATTCGTGGGAAACTCGGAAGAGTCGCCGCCGTAACACGCCGTGGCTTTACAAAGTAATTATAAATCCGTCAAGGAAATGCGGGGCTTGGAGTTCATGGAAAATGATATCGTAAGCATGATTAATTAAGTTGTATGGCAGGGTACTTACGCAGATATGGAGGACCATATCGTCCGGCAATCCCAACGTCTGCCGAAGTCGTGTAGAGAAGGTGTGAAATTATCAAACAGCTTAGGAATAGTGGAAGGCGTAGGAGGAGAGGCTGAGGCATGAGCATCCTTCGGAGCGGACCTTGCAAGGACATGCGCTATTTTCTATTTTATTGAGATAGCCAAACTTGAGGTCAACGTGTATTTCACGGAACTGATTTACGTCAATTTTTGTGTGTAGGAAACAATCACTAGAATTTATTAAGTTTGATTTGGTGGGTCAATTCCAGCTCACAGACGCGGATTTAGCCGCAACAGATTCGGAGTATTGAATATTAAGAAAAATAAAATCTAAGTGGCAATTGAGAATTACTGTGAGCAATAAGTGGTATTTTTCATAAAAATATTTCCAAAATTGACTTCACTGTAGACTTCCCTAGTTTGAAGGGCATTGGTAGGTATATCTAAGTTCCTAATATTCACCATCAACAGCACTGCCAAAAATTATAGTTCAACCAAAAAAAGTTCAATAATTGACATATATGTGAGATTTCATCCGATTTGGACAATATTTTCCTGCCTAACTTAGGTGAATAATTGTTCATTCGAAAAGAATTACCTAATCATCAATTCAATGATATTTATTAATTATAATCATTAATATAAACTAAATCACTCTTTCACATTAGCAAATGCTTTTTATATCTTTCAGGTTTACTGGGCTAGCCATTTCATTCTTCCTGCTTCTATTATTAAAGAAATTGAGTCTAAACTTAGGAACTTTTTGTGATTTGGGAAGGTTGGGTCAAGTCAAAAACTCATGCAAATGTTAAATAGTATGATCTTTGTAGACCTAAAAAGGAGGGTGGTCTGGGGATCAAACACCTTTCCACTTGGAATAATGTCTTATTAGGAAAAAGGATCTAGATCCTCTTCACTGACAGGGAAGCCTTGTGGGCCAAATGGGTTCACACCATAATTCTTAGAAGAAATAATTTCTGGAGTGAGCAACCTACTTGTAATAGCACTTGGAGCTGGAGGAAAATAATTCAGGTCAAGAATAATCTATGGAACCACTTTAGATTTAGGATAGGGAATGGTGTCGTCACTTTCTTATGACAAGACCCATGGCATCGTCGAATCATCCTGAAGGATCTCTCAACTCCGAGGATTATTAACAGTTCAGAGCTCCCAATGAATGTCAAAGTTACAGAAGTTATCATTGACAATACCTGGAACTGGCAAGCTACCACCATTGAGGTCATTTGGAGGCTAGAAACTTTAACCTATCAACCTGATGCTGCCCAATCGGATAGACAAGAATGGATTGCCAGCTCCACTAAAACTTACACGAACATTTCAACATACTCCTTGTTGAGACCCCCCTCTCTTAGAGTCCCATGGCATAAATTGGTGTGGTATCAAGGTACTCTCCCAAGGCATGCCTTTATCTTGTGGTTAGATTTCCATAATAAGCTATAAACAATAGACCAACTGTGTTATACCTTTGTCCCAAACCATTGCTCCCTATAATATGTGGACAATGAATCTATTAGGCAGCTTTTCTTTGAATGTCCCTTTTCTAAATCAGTTTGGTTTCACTGTCTTAATCATTTTCAGCTAAAAATTCCCTACCTTTTAAACATGCTCTCTATTCAAACTTGGTTCAACCAAATACCGAGGCCTAATAGCTTTGACATACACACTTTTCTTATATTACTAGCTGTAGTTTTTTATAAACTTTGGTCCGAGAGAAACATCAGAACCTTCCAAGATAAAGCCTAGAACGTGGGGAACTTTAATGCTAAAATGAACTTCCAAGTAATGGAGCAGCTCTGCTCAAACACTAAGAGTAGGTAAATTGTGATTTTTTGGTTTTTTTTCTCTAACATGTTTCAGGTAAAGGGTAGAGTGGACTTCCTTATCCTTGGAAAGCAACTTCAACCAACCATATATGGTTGCCAGAAAAGTAAGGTTGACACCTATAAGCAGTAGTGAAGAGCATGGTATCACACCAAGCAACCTTTTTATACTTGGGTAATCCAACAGTAGCTGTCTATTGCTTCCAGCTTCTGTAAGTATAACTCATAAGCAGGAGCAACTTGGGTGCAAGTAACATGCCATATGGGAGTCTCTTCTCGCCCTCGAGTTTGTATAAATTAACTTTGTACATTTGTAATCAATGTTTGGTTATGCTGTAATAAATATGGATAAGATTTGGGAAAGAGTTTTGCTTGCATGAACAAGATGAGTCCCTTATGTGCTTAGGTTATGGTAATCGGTGATTAGGTTTGTTGTTGGTTAAGTTGTCTCTCTTATTAGTTCCTATTATTGGTAGTCTCATTAGCACTTTTATGTTGGATAGTTAAGCTCTTAACAAAATTGTATATTGTATATTTACAGGAAGGGCCACTTTTGGCTGTGGTATTGAACTGACTCGGGGTCTCCCCGTAGCTTGTACATAATTATTCTTTTATTTCAATCAACTAAATGAATTACCAAAAATCATAATGATTATAAAAATTAGCAAATAAATGGCCTCTTATCTTTTCCTTTCACTTATCAAGACATAATTTCATAGTTACATTTTGGATAACTAATGCCATGCTTTGATTAACTTTGGTCACTTTACAATAATAATCCCAACGGGCACCGTATATTTTCTTTTATGAAATTTTCATTAGATTGTTCAAGTTAGCTTTCGACCAAATTTACATATCGAAAATTAAATTTACAAATTTATTTATAAGACTTCATCTAATTTAGATGAATTTTTTATACTAGCATAGCTTATAATAACAGTAGGCCCAACTCGTGGTCAATAGGACTCGTGGTCAATTGAATATAAGAAACTTGGGTCCCCCATATTGTTTTGCTTCGAAAGCAAAACAATGTTGTTTAAGCCATCAACATAAAAGGAGCTAAAGCAAAATGACATCGTTTTATCATAAAATAAAATGAAGTCAACTTACACAAGTGATTAACTATGTCTGTAGTGGCCAGTGGCAAATTGGCGGTGGGGGAGAGGAAGAAGAAAGAAAAGGAATAAACTTAGTATGAAATGACAAGGGGTAAAAGGAACAACGTCCTTTACACTAAGTTTATTTCTCTTTTTTCTTCTTCCCCTCGATCCATTGCCAGTTTACCATCGGCCACTACAGATATAGTTAATCGCTTTCTATATTCTCTTTCTCTCTCACTACCATTGTTAGCCCTTACTGTCACCAACCCTTTCATCGTGCCAATTGACATTTGCCACTCTTTTGCCTTCTAGCTACAGCCGCCCCTTCTCCTTGTGGCTCCTCCAGCCGCCTCTTTGTATCATCGTCTAGCAACCTTGCCGCCATGTGTTTTGGCTTATTATCGCTATCCATGCACCAAAGTAAAATAAATGCAGTGTTTTGTGAAGAAATACTAAAATTTTTGGGATTGTTTTCCAAAGGTGAGGTGTTTGTGCAAACTTGCACAATCATTTACATGAGGATATAAACTCACTGTGACTTATTGATAAGCATAAATTGCATCGTGTTTTACAACATAGTTTGATATGTGTTTATCCATTAATCCGATCATTTTGTATGTGTTTAGGTTAGAATCGTGTTAGTTTATATATTTTGTGTTTTAAGTGCTTTATGGGTTAGTACAAGCTTTTGAGCTTAAATATTATATTTTTGAAGTACCTTGATGTATTTGCTAGTGTTTGAGGGTTAATATCGAAGAATGGAGGAGTCTTGGAAGACATTTGGGCCAAAACAATAGCCCATGATTGTGACAGAAGGCTTAGATGTAGGCCAAGAACTTGGCCTGCATTGGGCAAACACGTAGACACTGAAGAATGCCATGTTTGGATAGATTTTTTGAACCTTTTGAACTTGAAAAAATCCTAGGGTTACCCAAAATGCAAGAAGATATTTAAAGAACAAGAAAAGTGGTAGAAAGGAAGCTTTACATTCAGCCACTCCTGGAAACCCTAAAGGGAGAGAAGAAGAAGAGGAAGAAGGAGGAAGAAGAAGTGGAGCCCGATGCCGCTGCTCCCCAGATCAGGTGGTATCTCAATGTTGCTGCGTTCTTGATTTTTCCAACCTATGTTTAATTTTCTCTTCATTTCCTTTTTCATTTAGACGTATAAAGTTAAGATAGATTGTATAAAAATGGATTTTGGGTTGTTGATAATATTTTGAACTCTCCTTCGAGATTTTATTTTAAGTTAATGTTGATTTAGTTATTTTTATGTCTATTGTTTTGGATGTTATGATTAATTAATGTAATTACATGTTTCAGTAACAAACTGAGAGAGTAAGGTGAATAAAGATAATTATATCAGATTAATAAGAGTTAGACGATCTAATTGATCACTTAATCAATCTAGTTTGTAATTTCATAGAGAAAGATCCCGTGCGAGACCTGATTGTTTATTAGACAGCTTTAAAACTAATTAAAATTGTGGTTAATTTGTAAATTGAGAGATTGCAAGTTTCATAATTCGATTGGGATTTACAATTTAGGGTTTAATGGTTATAACTCAACAGAGAGCAATCAAACTTACGACCATCTAGAACCGACATCCTGTAAATATATAAATGGCTATATTCGCATTAATGAAAGGTAAAATCCCCTCTCTCATAATGTGATTAACTCTCTTGATAGATTTCCATTATGATCTATGTGATTGCTCATTTTAATTATGTTTTGTTGAAATTTCCGTTTTACAATTCTTGAATTAAATTCTTATATTTACTTTTCGTGTTCACTTGTGCAGTTTTTATTTCTTTTTATTCTTTTCTTTGAGCCTTAGACAATCTAGGATTAGGCTAGTATCTTCCTCATGAGATCGACACCTCTTATACTACAGTCGTAACCTGTGCGCTTGTGGTATTTGAGGGCTTATAAATTTTAAAGCTCGAACGACACAATCACTTACACAACCACTTACACGTGTATGTATATGACCATATAAGTCTGTAAAAGCATATACATGCCTGTATGTGTTTGTGCCACGATCACAGTGACTTATATTGCCACATGCACACTTGTACATATGACCATGTAAGTCATTCATTAATTGATTATGATTATGAATAACATATATATCCAATTATGATTACGCTATTCAATTATGATTACTTCTAATCCCGTGCCAAGTGAAGATGGGAGTCTAACTCAAAGTTAATTGAAAAATAAAATTTGGAATTACTTCAATTAGACTAGAGCAGTGGATAGAGTAGAAAAAGCCAAATGTAAATAGTTTCAGAAGATGTTGGTTGAGAGTTCAAAAGTTGGAACCTCTTATTTAAAGAGACATATGGATTTGTGTAGTAGAAAAAATATAGTATTATGAGGTCAAACATTTTTTACTTTAACCTTATGAGACGGAAGAATGAAATGACTACAACATCTTATAACAATAACAGATCAAGGTTTTAGATAGCTTTTATGGTAATTAGTGATGAATATCCTCTATCTACGATTGATACTAAAAGATTGAGGATGTTTTACAACATATTGCAACCAACCTGCAAGGTTCCAAGTTGGAATACATTGGAGAAGAACTTTATAAAGATATATAAGGATAAGAAGAAAGAAATTTGAAGAACATTGTTGAGTATTGAAGGACGGATTGCCATTACAACAGATATATGGACAGTCGATAACCAAAAGAAGGGTTGTATAGCAGTGATGAAATATTATGTTGATAATGACTGGACTCTAAACAATAAAATTTTAAGGTAATTTATATTCTTCAACATTGTTAACATTTACTTTATCAATATGTTATAATTGATGTTGGTAATATTTGTACATGATAGGATCATTTATGTGCCAACATCATATATAAGTGAAAGGTTGGCAACCGTATTGGGAGACTATTTGATAGATTTTAATATCGACACCAAATTATCTACCATAATAATAGACAATTATAGCATACATGATGCTCTGATTAAAATTTTGAAGAATAAGATATAAATCAAGAGTTTGTCAATTGGTGGAAGGTAATTCCATATGCATTATTTTGTTGCATAACTTGAATTTGATTATGAAGTATGGCTTGCATATCATAAAGGAAGTAATAAATTTGATTAAGAATAGTATAGTATATTGGAGTGCAACACTTAAAAAAGTTGATAAATTTGAAGAAACTACACGATAACCATGCATTCCAAGCACAAAGATGTTAGTTTTGGATTGTCAAACCGGATGGTACTTAACCTTCAAGATGTTGGAGTCAATCATTCAATATGTTGATGTGTTTATTAGTTGAGACTAAGAGATTTTCAGTACACTTGCATGCCTATAGAAGAACAATAGGAGTTGGCTACAGAATTTTGTGTAAAGTTGGTATTATTTTATAATGAGACTGAATTATTCTCAGGAAAAAAATATCCAACTTTGCACTATTGTTTTAACATTATATACGAGATAAGGAAAGCTTTATATGACTAGATGTTTGATTCCAATAAGGTTATTCGGGCCATGCTAGAGTAGATGATGAAGAAGCTGAATTTTTATTAGTATATGGTTGGACATATTGTTGCAATCTTATTTGTGCTGAACCTGAGATACAAAATAAAGGTGATTAATTTTATATATAATGTGTTGTATGGTGATCGAGCTTAAGAGCATGTAGATGTCATTAATTTTTTTTTATGATTTGTTTAGAGATTATCAACTCAGAATGGAAAAAATTCATGATCGGGATTGTAATAGTTCAGATTGTTTAACTTTGGCTTCAGTTTAGGCTTAGGCTCAGGCTCAGGCTCATCTTCTAACAACAATTTGTTTCTTTCACTTACAAAATTTATGAAAGAAAAAAGAGCTACGACTTTGTATAATATAATGTAATTAGATAAATATTCATGAAAGATTATCTGGACGAAGTTGAAGGTGTGTAGTTCGATGTATTATTATCGTGGAAGAGTTATGAAAATAATTTTCTAATCATGCAATTAATTACACGAGATCCATTATCAGTTCCATCATCTACCGTTACTTTGGAGTCTGCTTTTAGCATTGGTGGTTAGGTTATTAGTCCTCGTTGCGCGCGAATTTATCCTTTTACTTTGAAAGCCCTTATGTGTGCTCGAAGTTAGTTAGATAATGAAGATATTGAGGATAAATTCTTTTCTTTTTGATATATCGATTTCGTCAACTTTTTTATATTATCTTACCATATATAATTTTTAATTTGTATATTAATAGAGCCACAAGTATTAATACGGAGGGGACAAGTCCTACTCATCAATCAACTAGACATTATTTTGATAAAATATTCAAAGAAGAAGGTATATTTAATTATTTATTAATTATTACCATGTACTTAATATTCTTTTAATTTTAATATTACATTACTAAATATAATGTTTCTACATAAAGAAGAAGTGATGCAAACGATGACGATCCTGACTACAACAATTAGTTGCTCTTTTGGTCTCTCTAGTCTCTCTAGTCTCCTGTCTTCAATCCTCAGTCTCCGGTCTCTAGTCTCCAGTCTCTAGTCTTCAATCTCCATCATGATTTTATCTCGATTCTTTGTAAATTGATCACTTAAAAAATTTGGACAATCATTTTTGTAAATTACTTAACTTTAATTAATTAAATTGATTACTTTAATTATAATATTTTCTTTCATTTCCTATAATTTTATCCTTCTTAATTAATCAATTCAGTTTCATCTTATTAATCTTATTAATATATGTAAGTTTTATATATTTATTCGTTAGAAAATCTCAATTTTTATTAATCAATTGAAATTCGTAACTCTAATTAATTGAATTGATCAACTGAATTATAATCTTTTTCTATCATTTTTCTTTAATCCCATCCTCCTTCATTAATAAATTTGGTTTCATCTTATTCATTTTATCAATATATATTCATTTTACATCTTCACTCATTATAAAATCTCAAATTTAATTAATCAATTGAATTTCGTAAATTCAATTAGTTAAATTGATAAATTTAATTATAATATTTTCTTTTATTTCCTATAATCCTATCCTCCTTCACTAATGAATTTGGATTTATCTTATTCATTTTATTAATATATGTAAGTTTTGCATATTCATTCATTATAAATTTTAAATTTTTATTAATCAATTGAAAATTGTAATTTTAATTAATTGAATCGATCACTTTAATTATAAGCTTTTTCCTTTTTTATAATCTTATGCTCCTTTATTAATGAATTTAGTTTCATCTTATTCATTTTATCAATTTATATACGTTTTATATAATGAATCCTAATTTTTATTAATCAACTAAATTTCATACTTATAATGAATTAAATTGATTACTTTTAATTATAATATTTTTGTTTCATTTTTATAATTTTATCCTCCTTCCTTAATAAATTTAGTTTTATCTTATTCATCTTATCAATATATATATGTCTTATATATTCATTCATTATAAAATCTCAATTTTTATTAATCAATTAAAATGTGAAACTGTAATTAGTTAAATTGATCATTTTAATTATAATATTTTTCTTTCATTTCCTATACTTTTACTCTCCTTCATGAATGAATTTGGTTTTTATCTGATTCATTTTACCAATATATATATGTTTTATATATTCATTAGTTATAAAATCTCAATTTTTATTAATCAATTAAACTTCATAACTCTAATTAAGTAAATTGATAACTTTAATTATAAATTTTTCTTTCATTTCCTATATTCATATCCTCCATAATGAATTTTTTATATTATTCATTTTATAAACATATATATGTTTTATATATTCATTCATTATAAAATCTCATTTTTTATTAATCAATTCAAATTCGTGTCTCTAATTAATTAAATTAGTCACTTTAATTATAATCTTTGTCTTTCATTTCCTATAATACTACCCTCCTTTATTAATTAATTTGGTTTCATCATTTTTATTTTATCAATATTTATACTTTTTATATATTCATTTATTATAAAATCTTAATTTTTATAATTTTATTAAGCAATTAAAATTTGTAACTTTAATTAATTGAATTGATCACTTTAATTATAATATTTTCTTTCATTTCCTATAATTTTATTCTCATTCATTAATAAATTTAATTTAATTAAAATTTTAATTAAATAAAAGTTATATTAAAATCTTAAAAAATAAAAAATCAGGCCAACCCAATCCTGATTGAGCTTCAAGCCAATTTAGCCCGATTGGGTTAGGGCCTTAGGCCAGACCCATCACTACAACAAAAATACACATTTCGCGTCGTCTTTGTATAAGACGTCGCGAAATGTAGGAGGCTTTCACGACGTCTTTATAGACGTCAGGAAAGGTTGGAAAATTCGGCGACGTTGAATAAGGACGTTGTTGAATTGCCATGTTTTTTGCGTCGTTTAAGTCTTAGGACGTGGCAAAATACTATCCACGACGTCTTGGAGAGTTAGACGTCGGGGAAGGCCTGAAAATTAGCTTT
>JAOSBK010000008.1:33138527-33152768 GCA_027568895.1 Erythroxylum shatona | reverse complement strand
GTTTGAAATTATAAATAAAATGAAACTATATTAATTAACATGAGATCTTAATTTCAAAAGTTAAAGTAATTATTCTCTTAATATGATTAAGATTAATAATTATATTGATTCATAATTAATTTTAGAAAAGTAGTTTCTAATATTAGAATTAATTAGTTTTAATTAGATTGAAATTAATTAATAAGACTCTTACAATTAAGAAAATTGTTGTCTTAAGTAATTAAGAAATATGCTTCTTAATTAAATTTATTTATTTCAATTTGATTGAGATAAATTAAATTTATGATTTTATTTGTTTAAAGAATTATTTGTCAAATTATTTAGAAATTGTTTCTTCATTTATGAATAATAAGTTCATTGATTTGTTAGAAAAGTATTTTTCTTCATTAAAATTTTGAAAAGTGTTTTCATTTATTAATTAAGAAAAATGAGATTTCCTTAATATTAGTGAAAATAGTTTTCTAATTTATTACAGAAATATTTTCTAATTAATGAAGATACAAATCTCTAGATAAATAATATAATGACTTTCTTAAATAAAATTTTAAGTGATTTATTTAATTTGAATGTAGTTTCATTTTAATATTAGAAAATAGTTTTCTAATTAAGGAAACGCAATTTCTAATGAGATTAGAAATAGTATTTATAATAAAATTAGAAATAGTTTTCTAATTAGATTAGAAATAGTTTCCAATTGGATTTGAAAAATTGTTTTCAAATCAAATTGAATTTCTATTTGGAGTAGGAATTTAATTCAATTAGGAGTCAATGAGTTTAATCTAATTTAAGTTTTTCAAATAGTTGAAACTATTATTTTAGATTATGAAAATCAAAGCTTGATGTTTTATGTATATAATTTGATTATGAGTGCTTAAATTGCATACTTTATATGTTTGATATATATTTTTGATGCATGTTCTTTTTTTTTGAAAGGTATAAGTAATTAAATTAAGCCATGAAAGGTAATCAAAATGAGAGTTCAAGCACATGACAACTAGTAAATTACAAGGATAGTAACCAATCAGAAGCTGCAAAATTAATCAACACGATGATTTGAAATTAAATTAATACTCCCCAATGTGATTTAAGAAAGTGACGGTCTAGTCCCTTGTGTATGTGTAAGCCAATATGAGTCCTTATCCTCTACATTAAAAGGATACCAAACTATCAATTAGGAATGGTTGTATCACGAAAAATTCGAGCATTTCTTTGATCCCACACAGTTGTTACAAGAAATGACAAGAAATGTAAAAACATCACCTTGCAGTTCTATTCTAGTATCTCATATCACTGCACATCTCCTTAATCTGGATTAGATTTTATGGAATTTCAAAGATTAAACTTCTATGTTATAAAGCTTTCCAAGTATTGAACACATAGTTGCAATCAAAAAAATAAATGATCAGAATTTTTCCCATCACCCTTACAAAGGATGCACCAATTAGCAAGTTGTGTGAATTTTGCATTTTTATCAAGAGTTAGTTACTTATTCAGCATAGCTACCCATAAGATTGTAGAGGCTTAAGGATGATGATGATCAATCCAAATCAAATTTGTCCAATGAAGTGTTGGTAAGTCACCAACAATGACCTTTATGCAATACAAATTGTTGAATCTTCCATTAGCGTTATTTCTCTATATTACACAATCCTCATATGAAGTAAGAAAAATCTGACTAATTTCATTCTTTAACTCTACAAGTATACTAGAAACTATGATATGATTCCTTTCAATGAGATCTTGAGATACTAAAATCTGTAAGTCCAAAAATGATTTAAGAGTTTTTACTACTTGTAGCATAATTAGAGGTCCAACGGATAACCAATTATCAAACCAAAAGAAGGTGTTCTTTCCATTTCCAATTAGATGAATAAATGATGTCTCATTTTTTCCCTCATCCTCATAATAGACTTGAATGTAGTAGAAGCAAGAGAATCAAATTTGAAGTGCCACAAGCACTTATTTTTTATAAAATAAATGTGGATCCACCTACACCATAAAGAATGCTTATCTGTAAGTAACCTCTATAGTCTCTTCGTAAGTAAAACATTTTTGAGTGATTAGAGAGAAATAATTCCAAGCCCTCCTTGCTTTCTAGGAGTACAAACATCTTTCCACTTCATCTTCACCTTGCTACCTAACCATAAGAATCTATTCAAAATCCTATTAATAGTTTTTATGACTTTAAAAGGAAAACAATATGAATTTCCCAATATACACTGGTGGAATTCAAAATAGATATGATGAGTTTTGCTCTACCATCCAAAGAAAGACATCTAGAGCTCCAAGAAGCAATTTTGACATTGATTTTATCAATAACGCAAGAAAAATACTTGACACACATCCTAGCATCTGTCATAGGTATGCCAAGATACATAAAAGGAAACTGTTGATTAGAAATTCTTGAAATAGTGGACAAGTTTACTTCTAGATTGGATGCCTTATAATATAGGAATAAACCATTCTTTGAACAGTTAATAACAAGACTTGAAATACTACTAAACATTTTAATTCCTCTCATAAGTACTGATATAGAACTAGGATCAACTTTAGAAAGTAATATAAGTTCATTAGTAGAGCACAAGTGAGTTAATCCCAATCTCTTGCATTTGGAATGAAATTTAAATGTTTTGGTACCTTTCATCACCTTTTGAAGTAACCTACTAAGTGACTCCATTACTAAACCGAAAAGATATGGCGAGATGGGATCACCTTGTCTTATCCCTTTTAAGCTCATGAATGTGTTTATAGGCTAGCCATTAATAAGAACATTGAAACTAGGTGTTAAAATACACTGAGAGATCCCTGATATAAATAGACCTAGAAAATTCAATGCAGATAGCATATTTTTTATAAACTCCCAATCCACACCATTGTATGCCTTTTTTAGATCAATTTTGATGCAACAATTAGTTTTCCAAGTTTTCTTAGACTAAGATCTGATCAATTCTTAAAGTATCAATAGATTATGTCCAACAACCCCTACCTTAGATATAAGTACCCTATGAGACACCAATATGAACAGGAATAATTTTTGAATCTTATGAGCCAAGATCTTATATATCAACTAGTAAATGCAGTTGCAAAATAATATAGGTCGATAATCAAAAGAGTATTGAAGCTCTCTACTTTTTGGAGTAAGAGTGATAAAAGTTTTGTTAAGGACTATCAATAGGCAACCATTGTTAAAGAATTCCTAGATTGCTTCAATCACCATATTCCTTATAAATGGCCAAGAATTCATAAAGAAATGTATGTTGAAACCATCAGGGCTAGGAACTTTATTGGGATGAATGGAGTTTAGTTATTCTTCAATCTCTACAATTGTGACTGGTTGAATGAGAAAATCAGCTTCTTGAGAGGACAGACCATCTTGTAAAATCTGCTAAAGAAGATGTATTGAAGAATGTGCTTCTAAGGGTTTATTCTTGAATTTAGAAAAATAATTGAGAGTCCCTTACGACAGCTCATCTTGTGAATTTAGTTGCACACCATATAGTTCAAAAGAGACAACTCTATTGACAACTTTCCTTTCAATGATTAATCTATAAAGCACTTAGGTATTTCTATCCCTATTTTTTATCCACTAGATTTTGGATCTCTGTTTCATAAGAGAATAATCAAACCACTAAGCTTTAGAGTAATTATGAATAGATACCTTTTCCATTTCCAATAAAAGAGAAGGACTAGGATTGGTATGGATTTGTTTTTTAATGCTCTCCAGATTGCCTTTTGCAATATTCGATAAATGATGAGTGTTACTTATATTGTTCCTAAACAATGTCTTCATTTCTAACTTCATCAACTTTAATTTCATAAAAAGGATATATTGCTTGGTCCCCCAAAACCTTACCCTCAAGGCTTTCCATAAAAGCATCATCAAAATCTGCCAGCTCACATAGAAAGTTATTGAATCCAAAAGGCCTCCTTGGGGAAATCTCACCTACCTAAGTAATAATAGGAAAGAGAACCAAAAGGCTATTGGTAAGATAAGTAGAATAACATTTGGGGTACCTCACCATCCACTGAATGTTAGCTAAGCATCTATCAAGCTTTTTTTGAATGAAATTAAATCCATATTACCTATTGCTCTATGTGAAATAATTACCACCAGCTGGAATATCAACTAAATGAGCTTTTTTAATCCATTTCCTTATCTCATAACAAGGAATTGTCATAGATCTAAAGCCTTCTACCTCTTCCAACTTGAAGATAGAATTAAAATCCCCAGTGATAATCTAAAAAATCATAGATGCTAGGTTCTTTACCTGGTTCTACAAAAAACTTCTCTGGTAAGATGTATTAAAGCCATACACAAAGGAGATGAAAATGTACTAATTTGAACGTTTATCAGAAATTTCCAGGTTTATCAATTGCTCAAACATGAAAGTTGTGCAAGCAGAAACAATGGATGAATCATATAGTACAACTATTATTCTAGTTGGATGCATATTGTAATTAGTGATCTCTTTCTAACTAGCTGGAAAATATTTGAGCAAGTTGTCACTTCCCTTTTGGATTCTTGTCTCCAAAAAGCCAACCACTTGAACTTTATTATAATAACCAAATTCTTGATAAGCAACTTCTTGGTGGGGGTATTAACACCTATAACATTCCATGAGAGAATTATCATTGATTTGGTACCTTGTCCAAATTCCTCTTTTTTCTATTGGACCTCCTCCTATTCACAGTTTCAAAGTGTTGATCTACATTGCCATATTAATTATTAGCAACCTCAACTTTTGGACCTAAATAATCAACAACTTTCATTTTATATATACGATATTTTACATGCAATTAAAAATTAAAATTTCTCGTTAAAATATTAAGTACATGTTGAGAACATGATTGTTACCTTCCATTGTTATAAGAATAAATTATAGATTTGTTTATTGTAGGCTTGTTAAGCAAAATCAAGGCCACTTTAACCCAAACATGTTTAGTCTTATAATAGTGGGTTCTACTCAACTAAATTTGTATGATTTGGATGAGCAAACTCATGATCACATGAATTTAGAGGCAGGGTCAGGAATAATATATAAGATATGTTTTGGCAATAGTTGTTACCTAATAGATCTAGGAGTCATATGAGATGTGACTGATAAAGTTATTATCTACCTAATTTAAGTTTAGTTGGTTTGGAGCAAACTCAAGATTAATTAAATTTAAATGGGATACTAACCCACTAGAAAGATTAGCATAATCTTTCTGAACAGTAGTAAGGGCTATTATTTCTAATAAAATAATAGAGTAACCAAATACATGATTAAAGTACTAATCTCATTTGGTAGTCATGACATATAATTAATTACTTGTTTTTATTACTTTTATGTTATGTTCTAAGTGGATTTTACCTTGTTTAGTATAATTGCTACTAAGTTAGTGAACCAAATTTCTTGGACACAGGATACGTTTAAGAAGAATTCTCAAAGTTAAAAAAGAAAATTCTATGCCCACTATACAATTTTGTTATAATCCTTATTGAGGATTTGGTGTTAAAGTTTTAGAGAAATGTCAAATTCATATGGATGACAAAACGTATTGACATTTTCAGTTGACTAATGTCTTATAAACTTTGAAGACAACATGTAAGATGTATTCCAACACCATAATAACAAGATGCAAAAGGTTGCATAGAGTAGAGTTGAAAAATATAATACCTTTTTGAAATTATTCTATTTAATTTAGCCTATTAAAAGCATAAATAGGGAAATTAATTAAAGGCTTTGTTATAGAATGATATAATAGTTGTCATTAGAAGAAAATGATTACATGATTTTTCTTACCTATATGAGATATAACAAAGATCATATATATTTCTATTTCATGATTATGAGTATTTGATACTGAATTTAGATTCAACATTATTATAATGTTCAAACTATAATAAGAAATAGAATGTTGAGCAAAAATAGTTGATCCAAGTTTATACAAATAGTTTGTATGTGTTGGATTGAAGGAGACTTATTCTTAACATGGAAAGCAAGAATAAAAGTTGGATAATCGAGACTATCCTCTAATGCCATGTTGGTTAAATCAACATAAAGAGAATCATAAAGTTACATACAAGGATATATGTATCCTTTTTGGTTATAAATTGTATGAAACATATGGAACTTGTTAAGTTGAAGAATAACTAAATCAACTTTTGGTGAAAGATTGATGATGGTATTGAATTGTTAAATATTATACATATGATGTATTGGATAGAATAACAATTTATAAAAGGATAATACTTATATTTCATTAGATTACTAATGACTTTATGTAATATAGTTACATGTATTAAATGAAATAATGATTTAAATTTTTGAAAATTCAAATTGTTCAAACCTGAGTAGAAATTAAGCATCAAGAATGCTAAAGCACTTTGATGAGATTGTTGTGCTGAGTTTTACATTTTCTGTTATCTATAGGAAATAAGATTCTCTAGTGAATACCTTTACAACTAAATTCATAAAAGTATGTATTTATGTAGGGAGGAAAATAAAATATGTGATATTGTATAATGCAATATTATTTCTTCTATAGTTATGCCTAGTATAATGATTTATCTTTAATTAGTTCCTATTGAATCAATTAGCAAGCTTTCATATTAGATATGAATCGTTAAGTCATTAAAAGAGTCAAAGTTAATGATTTAGGGATATTATTCTTATTTAAAGCATGTATTATCTATTAAGTTTAGAGCTAAATTGGGTAATAAAAGGTTATGAGATATCCAAAAGGTTGGATATAATCCTATAGACCTATTGAACAATTTTTTTTTTCAATGAACACTTATAGGAGAATGATTCTTAAGATAAGTAGTGCGAGTAAGATGAAATTTGAAAAGTTCAAATCTCATGACGGTATATCTAGTTGGAACTAGTGCCTTTGTTAATACATTTGATGTATAGTTAAAAGGCTACAAGACAATGAAAGATTCACTTTCATGATGAATTCAAAGAGTTTGTTTTAGAGATGATTATGAATTTATCATGTCTACAAGAAGGTTAGTGGGAGTATAATTGTCCTCTTCAATGGGAGTTTGTAAAGTCATAGTGCCCATAGAAAACAATAATTCTAATTTTCAATTGTTGAAAACATAATTGTCTAAGAACAACTCTTGTTAGATATGAAAAGGTAACAACTTAATTTTGGAAATTAGATCAACAGAGATAGATTTGAATTTGTTCACCTATTTTAAGTTAAAGTATTTAGATAATGTACTAAAGATGTTTAGTATTTCAGATATCAGATACCTATGAAGTATTAAAGATCTCAATTATTTTATATATGAGTTGATATTTAAGTTTAAGGACATAAGGATATTTACTTAGAAGTAAATCCTAATTAAGGTTTATTTTACTTAAAATAATATCATTTTAGATTAGAAAAGTTCCAATGTAGTAATGTTTGCTAATTAAGCCACAATACATTTTCATTTAGTGGAAATGATTAATTGGATCAATAAGTTCTTAAGTGAACTTGATATAGTTCCTTACATTGTTTAAGACAGTAATGTACTTTAGAACATTAGATTCATTGACCATATAAAAGGAGTTCAGGTGTCATCAAAGACCAAAACATGTATTTAAGAAAATTTTTCTTAATTATATAATTAAGATGAAAATTGTAAGAGTTAAACAAGTTCTCACTATAGAGATTCTTGTAGAATTCTCTAATTAGGCCATTATCCCAACAATAGCATAATCATCATATACTAATATGGTGTCAGATATTTAAATGATTGACTTTAGTGTGAGTGAGAGATTGTTAGTTTATGCCCTTGTAGGCAATCGATTGGTTGCAATTTGATGTATAAAATTATTATTTAATTAATAAAAAGGCATTTTATCTTTATTTATTAAGTTAATTATATTTGATGTTTGAATACTAAAGGTAAAATCCTGGAATAATTAATGTGTAATTGATATTATGATAGGATCATAATTATGATATTCAATTTATATTTATGTATTATTTATAAATGTTCCTAGTTGTAATTTTATCAAGACGAGATATTGTTGAGATAGTAAACTAGTACACATTATATTTTTTTTTATGAAAAAAGTAATTGATCTTATAAATTAAAAAGATGCTTAAACTAATATATGGGTGTTTATTAGAGAATAAATCACTGGATTGACCCAATTATGAGAATCTCAAACGAAATATTACTTATGTATCTGTGAATTTCTTTATAATGATAGTTATATAATTGATCCTTAGATTTGAAATTATCAAGGTATCTTAAGTGAGAATTACCGTGTTTTGATGCTACTTATGAACTGTCTTAGGATAATTCGGTTGGTAGTACTTTGATGTAATATGAACCGTACTGAGATAGTTGGGTAAGTCAACAAAGAATTTGTCACTATAAAGTAATTAGAGATAATGTTCTACTGTTCTTGATTAATAGTGATTTATGGAATTCTCTGGCCAGATTGAATTGACATTTAAAAAGGTATTTTCAAATTTCAGTTATAAATTAATTACTAATTAGCCAAAATGAACATGATTAGGTACAAAGGAGTAGACATTATATTCATACTATGTCCAATTAGAACATTAAATAACGAAAAGATTAAATTGTATATCATAAACATGTATAGACAGGTTAAATCAAACCACTTTAACATTCATAATATTTGGATTGTCATGATATGTTGTTAGAAGTTAATCTCAATTTATTATTATAAATTGTTTAACTAAAAAATTGAATCAAGTATGATTTCTTATTTTATGATTTATATTTTATTATTGAAATTATTTCATTATCATTGAAAGTTGTAAAATTTTATTTTTTCGGTGTATAATGATTCTTTCTAATAATTAATACTCCCTTGTGTTCCAGCCCATTGGTTAAGTACAGGGTAGAAGGGTCTTTTCCTGTAGAAGAAGTGGTTAAGTACAGGGTAGAAGAGTCAATCAGGGTCGCTTTCCGCTTGTATGCGCCTGCTTCCAAGATCTTAGTTGGTTGAGTAACATAACAATTGCTTTCTCAATTTCATTTCTTTCTCTTGTTATTTTTCATATGACATGATTGATTCTCATATTGCTAAGACAATTCAGAGTTGATCTCCACCCACATGATTATGAATTATTTATTATTCTCATTTCTCGCCCTTGTTATAAGTTTTCCAGCTTCCGCTTGCTATCCGTCTAACACGGTATTTATGAAGCTTCAAGCTTTCGTAACGTTGACGTTTTACGAAGGAGACAATCTGATAAACGACGTGCCCCTGTACTGTTTCTAATTTCCTTTCCCAAAGGCCCACCATTAGTTGACTCTTTCTGCCCAGTTATTAAAGCAGCTGTCTTCCCTTCCGGCAATTTATGCATGCACTTGCGACAAGAAGCCAAAGACGCTTTCCTTCTCCCTCCCACTTGCCTGCTAAGTCTTCGTACATACTCTCCTTTCTTTTAACTTTGTAAATATTAGCTCTGTCCCCTGCATTTTTAAAGCAAGATATCCATCAATTCATACATTTGCACATTTAGAGTTGAATAGGCAACATGAAAGGGATAGTCGACCGGCCCAAGTTCCATCAAATTGATCTTGACAAGGGGAATATCTGCATTCTTTTTCCGAAGAATGAAAATGCGCTGATGTAAAAAGGAAACAGCTTTACGAATTCTTAGCCTGCTACAGGAAGAGAAGCATAGTAGGGAAACGAGTGAAGCCTCAGAAGACATGGCGAGCATAATATATGTTTCTTTGGAGTTCAGTACCCTTAAACAAAGTCAATTCTCTTATCCAAGCTTCCTTTCTTTGAATTAACCGGACAAGTAGCTCTACATCCGTCTAAGATATCCTTCTATGACAAGACAACTGAAAAACAAATGATTGTTAGGCTCAGAAGTAGCCAAACATAATATGCAGTTGAGATTCATCAATATTCCAGAACCACCTCTAATACAATCTAGTGTTGACGATTTTTCCTTAATTCACAATCAGTTAAAAACACAATCGACACTTTCAGAGCTAAGCACTTATTCCATACAGCAAGTTTTTACCAAACAACCTTAAGGGCTAAGCTTCTGAACAAATCCAAACAAGATCTATTTGTAGACAATCTCGATTGACGCCTTAACCAAATGGCTTTGTTCTTATATTTGAGTTCAATTATATGATATTTTTGTGAGCTTTAACTTCTTTAAAAACATATCTAATTTAAGGTCTTCAATTTAAGAAAAACTAAGTAATTAACCTGATGAAGACTAGTATCATCCCTCCTTAGTTGTTTTACGTCTGAGACCTAGAGAACAATTTGATTCCATTCTGTTATCAGACATGTAGATACACATTTGTCTAAGATATGCTTTCATAGCAACCTTGAGTACGGATAGTCGACAAACAAATGGTTAACAGACTCTTAAGTGGCCAAACACAATATTCGGTTGAGATTCAACAATGCTCCAGAAGCACCTCTAATAAAATGTAGTGTTACGATCTTTCCTACAATGCCAGCCAAAATACAAATGACACTTTGGGAGTTAGTTAATTATCCCATACAAGTTTATGGCTAACAATCTTAATGAATAAGCTCCTGCACAAATCCAAACAAGGCTTGTTTGTAAACAATTATCATGGATGACTTAACTGTTGGTTTATGCCCTACAATCAGTCGGTTTGATTATAGTTTTGTAATAATTATTTAAAGACATTATTTATCTTGTATATGTTTAGATGTATATGATAAAGTCCATGAAATAATTATACATTGCAAATAAATTTATAATGAGATTATATTGCATTTATCTATTATCCCTAAATTATTCCTAGTCATTGTTATATTCAGGCTAGATATTAATAGAATGTAAAAAGATTAACACACGTTATGTTTTTCCTTATGAAGGAAGTAGTCAATCTTATAGGCTAAAGTATAGAGATATTTAAATAAACGTGTAGTTGTTTGTTAGAGAACAAGTTCTCTAAACAGACCCAAATGAAATATCCATTTGAAACATTACTTGTATGTCTATAGAGTTCTCATTGTGATGATTGTATAAGTGATCATTTGACTTCATGTCTCCAAAGTTACCTTATATAGGAATTTCTATGTTTTGACACTACTTATGACCTATTTAATCATGGGTCCATCAATTGGTAGTCATTGGATGTACCATGAATTACATGGAGGTTGTTGTGTGATCAAGATAGGATTTATCACCTTAAAGTAATTAGGGAAAATGTTCCGTTGTTCTCAATTATTATTAATTCGGGAAATTCTTGGCCAAGGTGAAATGACGCTTTGTAAATAGTTTACAGATGTCATTAATTGAATCAATAACTAATGATGAAGAGCTAATATGATTGGACTCAAAATATAGTAGACATTAATTCTATGCTTTATGTCTAATCGGAATATGATATAATGAAAGGATTGAATTATACGAAAAAAAATCATGCACTGAAAGATTAGTCAAAATCACTTTGACATTCCTAAATATTTGGGTAATTATAACACATTGTTAGGTGTCAATCTTGATTTATGATTATAAATTGTTTAATTAAAGAATTAAAGAGCTTTAATTTATCTAATTCTAATTCTAATTATGAATTCTAATTATAATTTGTAATTATTGTCAACATATTTAGGAACCTAATAGATCTCACAAATAAAATGGGTTGAAGAGAGCAAAATTAGTTTAATTAAGTTAGATTTGATTGTAAAGTTTGAGAAACTTTATAATTAAATATAAGATATTTAATAAATAAGGATCAATATAAAATATTGATCTAATTTGGGCATAATTAATATTTAATAAGAATTATTTATAATTTTAATTAAAGTTTAATTGAAATTATTATATTATTAAAACGTCCAAATCTATTATAAATAGGCTTAAGTTCTAATAGAACTAACACTTCTTACTTAACCCTCTTTGTAAGAGTTAGTTTTTTCAACCCATTCTATAGATACCATTAGCAACTACGGTGGTTGAGATGAATCGATTTCAGAAATAATTCGAGAGATACGACAAGAACATGATCAAGCTTTAGAATAAGGTACGAATTAAGGTTCCACTTTATTATAATTCATGCGTTAATTATTTTATAGAATTAAAATAATCTTAATTTTCAGGAAATTAAAGATTACAAAAAATTTTGTAATTATTTCACAGCGATCAGGATTCGATCCTGTCCCGATTTTCCAACTTTAACTAAATGGTTTTGTCCTCCTCATTGGGGTTTGATAAGTAAACTAGGAATTAACCAACTTCTTAATTACGAGTTTGCATAATTATGTAATTAATCACCTTGTATCTTTGAAGAGCTTAATCCAATAAACATATTTAATTTGGATTTTCTAAATAAAATACATTTAAAGGATTTGAACTCTTATATTCTTTATCTCCAATTTTGAAGTAATTTTTACTTCATTTTTACTGGAAATAAAATAATATTTTTCCAATTTCAACAGTGATTTCAATATTGATCTCTTAAAAATTAAAATTCTTTTAAGCCAGCTTCGTACAAATATCTTTGCCCTCTTTTACATATCCTTAAATATACACTTTATGTTAAAGCTTGTTACTATTAACATTTCACTACATTTTATATATACGGTTTTTTAAATTAATTATATGACAAGTCAATGGAAAAAAGTACCTTAATACTAATATTATGATTTTCTATTGCGATCTCTACTGCTACAGTTTTTTCCGTTTTGTCTACATGCTAGCTCTTTCCTCGTCCATCCTTCTGGATATTGCACGAGGTCCCAGCAGCTTCACCCCGACTCTCGACACCTCATTCTAGACCAGAGGCCTTCATCGTTTACCCCATGGACCCCCTTCCCAAGAGGGGTACTTAGTGAAGCGGGGACGTACTCGGAAGCGCGAAGAGGAGGCTTCCACTATCCCACTGCTTTCCTACAGTGCTGCGTTGCAAGGTGAACCCATATCTGATCAATCTCCAGGCGGTGGTGAATGGATTGACGATGATGACATAGAGGTTGAAGAGGGCGATGTCCAGGTGTCCGAGGAGGAAGGTGGAGGCATCACCCTTTCTCAATGACTCTGGCATAAACTTGATAACTAGTGGGCGAAGGCAGTCATTGTTAAACTGCTCAGCCGCCGTATAGGGTATCGTATACTCTGTTCTCGACCATAGGCCTTGTGGCTTCTTAAGGGCCAAATGAAGGTTGTCGACATGGATCACGACTATTTCCTTATTAAATTCAAGGAAGACGATAACTACTTCATGGCATTGACCCAAGGCCCGTGGGTGATATTCGGACAGGTCCTCTCGGTTCGGCGCTGGGAGACGACTTTCAGACCATCCCAAGGGCAGGTTCCTCGAGCAGTGGTCTGGGTTCGCATCCCTGAATTATCTATCACCAGCTACCACCCGACGATCTTAATAGCTATAGGCAATCTAGTTGGAAAGACTGTCATAATCGATGAAGCAACGTCCCAAGCAAACAACGGGAAGTTCGCGCGTCTAACAGTCGACCTTGAGCTGAGCTCTCTACTCTGCCACAGCGTCGAACTTGATGGGGAGACCCTCCGGCTTGCGTACGAAGGTTTACCCCAACTATGTTTTGAGTGTGGGAGGATCTCGCATGCTACTGCCTCATGCCCACAACGACAACCTCCTTCTCAGGCGCCCGCCCCTCCTCCAGTCCATCTAGCTGAGCCAGCAATGGCGAGTGTTCCTCCAGTTCTGCCTAGTCCAACGACAGTTGCCAACCCCCGGGGTATGGTCCCTGGACCCAGGTGCAGAGACGTACACCTCGCCAGCCATCTCAACGCTCGACGCTAGCCAACTCGCGGTCTTCCTCGTAACAATCGACAGTAGCCAGACGTGACAGAGGGACACTGCAGAGTACGAGGACTCGATTCTCCCTGCTCGCAGATCACGGTGATGGGACGATGGAGGGTGACAGGCGTCAGGACGCCCCCTCATCCAGTGAACTCGTTGGTGCTACGCACCATTTCGTCGCAGGGCCAGCGATAAGCCCAGGACAGATGCAGCCATTGGGGCCTCTCTTCCAAGCCCAAAGGCCCTCACGGTAATAGAAAAAGAAAGGCAAAGCAATAAGCCCTGATCCGGTTCTCTCTTCACCAGGAGGCTCCTCCCAGGTCCATTTTAGCGCCAAGGCTCAATCTGCCTCAGTTGCTCAAGTACCTGCTAGGCCTCAATATATTATTCAACCCACCCCCTCTAGAAGCATATCGCCCTCAACCTCCCCTCCTATACAGTAATGGTCTGTGAGCCCCAATTTATTCCGGATAGCGCTTCGGGAG
>JAOSBK010000008.1:33085657-33098354 GCA_027568895.1 Erythroxylum shatona | reverse complement strand
GATTTCCAACTTCCATTTCAATCTTCTCATTCACTTTAACTTTTCATAACTCATACAAATTTATTCAAATCCCAAATTTATCAAAATCAACATTTCTTTCTTCATCACTTTCCTTTAAATATAAATTACATCTATAACATAACATAAACACAAAAGCACTCATTTCTTTTCAATTATTATTTCACTTAAAAAAAATCGGGGTCCAACAACAGAAGAGAGTTATGTTAAGCTTTTTTTAACAAATTAAAAATAAAAATTTGCCAAATTAAAATTAAAAAAATTATTTATTATTTTTAAATAAAAAATGAAATAACTTACTAAAAACAAAAGTAACTCTACTTAGGAATTGCGTGCCTACCATTTAGAAATGAAAACAATGCCTAAAGAGATGTGTAATGGACAATTAATAGGTTAATGGACAATTGTTTAATGGATCTTCATAAAACAATGCAAGTAACATTACTGGAGAATGAACCATGCAACCACCAACGTAGCTCCACCTTCTTCTTTTTTTGAGAAAACTAAGATGAATAAAATGAAAAAAAAACTTAGATTTAAATCAATCTTGAGGTGCCTCTCAAGAGTGCTTCTTTAACGTCATATTAGCATATTAGCTTAAAAAAATCATCAACTTACTCAGAGTAAACTAGCTTAGCCAGTTCAATTTCTTCCACATTTTCAACTTGTAAATTCTCATAATACGATTACAATCGGTGTCCATTAACTTTAAACACTTTAAAAGTGCCTAAACTCTAAATTTCAACTGCACCATGTGAGAAAACATTAGTAATAACAAATGAACATATCCAACGAGATCATAATTTACCAAGAAAGAGCTTTAGTTTAGAGTAATAAAAAAGGACCTTTTGACCTATGGAAAATTCTTTTCTAATTAAGATTTTATCGTGAAAGGCCTTAGTCTTTTCTTTAGATTTTTGCACTCTCATAAGCTTCATTACGTATCTCTTATAACTCTTGCAATTGTAATTTTCAATTAATTCCAACCTCAGTTAAATCCAAATTGCATTGTTTGACAGCCTAGTAAGCCTTATGTTCCAATTCTATAGGTAAATGACAAGGTTTTTCGAATACTAACCAGTATGGCGACATACTAATAGGAGTTTTATATGCTGTTCTGTATGCCCATAGCGCATCGTCTAAATACAAACTCCAATCCTTCATGCTAGGATTAACCACTTTCTCCAAAATTGATTTGATTTCCATGTTAGAAACTTCAGCTTGTCCACTTATTTGGGGATGGTACGCTGTTGAAGTTCGATGTGTAACACCATATTTATTCAGTAAAACCTCAACAATTCGTTTACAAAATTGAGTCCCGCGTTCACTGATTATTGTTTTAGGTACTCCAAACCTGACAAAAATATGAGATTTAACAAAATCAACAACAACTTTAGCATTATCAGTATGAGTAGCCCTAGCTTCAACCCATTTTGAAACATAATCCATAGCAACAAGAATATATGTCTTATCGAAAGATGAAGGAAAAGGGTCCATAAAATCAATTCCCCACACATTAAAAATTTCACATACCAGGATATTCATGAGCGGCACTTGGTCTTTTGGTCCTAAACCACCTATTCTTTGACATCGATCACAAGACTTGCAAAATATATAAGCATCATAAAACAGTTAAGGCCAAAACAAACCATATTCAAACACCTTACGAGCTGTCTTTCTAGGACCAAAGTGTCCACCACATGCAAAAGAATGGCAAAAATTCAATATAGAAGGGATCTATTCATCAGATACACATTGCCTAATAATTTGATCAGAACAATATTTCAACAGATGTGGCCCATTCCATGCATAATATTTAGCCTCTTTTTTGATTTTATCTTTTTCAGCTCGTGATAAAGTACTAGGTAAAGACTTGGTAATCAGAAAATTGACTATGTCAGTATACCAAGGTGTTATCTGTTGTGTGGCGAATAAATGTTCATCTAAAAATTCATCTTTCAGGTTGTTCGAAGTTGTGTCTAGACGAATATGACTAAGGTGATCTGCAACTAGATTTTTAGTTCCTTTTTTATCCCATATCTCCATATCAAATTCTTGTAGTAGTAGAATCCAACGAATAAGATGTGGCTTTGTTTCCTTTTTGGACAACGAATACTTTAACGCAACATGATCTGAATAAACTATGACATGTGTGCCCAATAGATATGAACGAAACTTTTCTAGCCCAAAAACAATTGCCAATAATTCTTTTTTTGTTGTTGAATAGTTTTTTCTGGGCATCATTTAGCATCAACGAAGCATAGTAAATCACATGCGGTGCTCTATTTATCCTTTTCCCAGAACAATGCCTAATGCATAGTCGCTTGCATCGCACATTATCTCAAATGGAAGACTCCAATCTGGGGGTCAGATTATTGGAGCTGAGATTAGCTTCTCTTTTGATTCATTGAATGCTTTCCTACATGCTTCGTCAAATGTGAATTCCACATCTTTTTGAAGTAACTTGTATAAAGGTTGAGTGGTCTTCGAAAAATCTTTGATAAAGTGTCGATAGAAACCTGCGCATCCAAGAAAAGAATAAACTTCTTGTACACTTACGGGGTAAGGAAGAGATTTAATGATTTCTATCTTAGCCTTTTCAACCTCAATTCCCTTAGAAGACGCTATATGACCTAAGATTATCCCTTGATCAACCATAAAGTGGCATTTTCATAATTAAGAATCAAATTATTTTCAATGCAACATTTCAAAATTTTTTAAGGTTCATCAAGTAAGTATCAAAAGACTCACCATAAACTATAAAGTCGTCCATAAAAACTTCAATACAATCATCCATATAATTAGAGAAAATACTTATGATACACCTTTAGAACATGACAGGTGCATTACATAGTCCAAAAGGCATTCTTCAATACACAAAGGTACCAAAAGGACATGTGAAATTTGTTTTGTCTTGGTCCTCTGGTGTAACAGAAATTTGGTGATAACCTGAGTAACCATCTAAACAATAATCATGAGTTTTCCCTGCAAGTTTTTCAAGTATCTGGTCAATAAAAGGAAGTGGAAAATGATATTTATGAGTAATAGAATTTAACTTTCGGTAATCGATACAAACCCTCCACCTAATTTGCACACGGGTGGGCACCAATTCACTTAATGTGTTCTCCACCACGGCTACTCTAGTTTTCTTAGGAACCAGTTGTACTGGACTTACCCATTTATTGTTTGAAATTGGATAGATTATTCCAGCATCGAAGAGCTTCAGAATCTCCTTCTTGACTACCTCCATCATTGGTGGATTCAATTTTCATTGAGGTTGTCTTGTTTCCTTAGCTCCATCTTCCAATAGAATTTGGTGCATACAAATTGATGGGCTAATCCCTTTCAAATTTGCCATATTCCATCCAAAAGTATCTTTGTAATTTTTAACATACTCAATAATTGTGTTTCCTACAAAGATGTCAGTGTGCTCGAATAATAACAGGAAGAGTTTCATGCTCACCTAAATACACATATTTGAAGTTACCTGGAGGAGCCTTCAACTCCAATTTTGGTGGCTGTATGAGAGACGACAATAACTTTGAATTATTTTTAGTTTGTTCTAGAAAGCGTATCTATTACTCCAAGTATTTGCTCTGCTCTAAAATCTGGATAGTGGTATCTAGCTCTTCAAGAATGGCAAGATAATTGGCTAGTGTTTTTCCTTCCTAAATACCCAAGCTATTTTCCAATGCACTTCATAATTTGTTTGGTCCATCTAAACGAAATGTTTCTTGCACTAAAGTATCAAAAAAACTCACAGAAACAAAAGATTGATCATCATTAGGAAATTTCATGGCATTATAAATATTAAACTTAATCACATCACCATCAAACTCCATAGTCAAGGACCCATCATAGACACTAATTATTTCTATAGAAGTTTTCAAAAATGGTCTTCCCACTAAAATTGGGACTGAAGTGGATGAATCTTCATTACCCATCTGTAAGACATAAAAGTCAGCAAGAAAAATCATATTATCAACTTGAACTAGGGCATCCTTAAGAACACCCTTTGGATAGGCATTAGATCGATTAAAAAGTTGGATTAGGACACCAGTTTCTTTCAGAGGCCCCATATTCAAAGATTCATAAATAGATTGAGGCATAACATTAATCAAAGCACCTAAATCCAACAATGCTTTCTCAATTTGCAGATTGCCTATTTTACAAAGGATTGTGAACATACCTGGATCCGGACATTTAGGAGGTAACTTCTTTTGAAACACAACAGAAACATTCTCACTCAGTCACACCTTTTCATTGCCACTCAACTTTCTTTTCGAGTTACAGAGTTCCTTAAGAAATTTAGCATAACAAGGAATTTGTTTAATAACATCAAACAAAGGAATATTTACTTGTACCTTGCAAAAAGTTTCCAGTTTCTTTTCGTTGCTCCTCCTTCTTCTGTTTGGCAAAATGACTAGGAAAAGGAGGTTGTACACTGAACTTAGGCGTGAAAATGCAAGAATCACCCTCCTTTTTCTCTTGTGACTGCTTTAGAACTTCTTTCTCTACTTCTTCATCAACCACTCGCTTAGAAACCTTTAGGGTAGGTTCCTTTAACTCTTTACCACTTCAAATTGTGATAGCATAAGCACTCCTCTTTGGATTCACCTCAGGATGAGAAAGGAACTTTCCTGAATTTTATGCCTCCAACCTATTAATGGCAATCGCCATTTGGCTCATTTAAGTCTCAACATTTTATATGCTGGCTTGCGTATCTTGCTAAAATTTCATGGTATTCTGTTGAAAGTTCACAGTATTTGTGGCCAATGTCTTGACTATGTCCTCCAAAGAATTATTTTCACCAGAACTTTGTCCCATTTGCTGCTGTTATCTAGGCACACAAGGTTGTTTATATGGCTAAAAATTAGAACTTACTTGTTGCCCATGATTGTTGCCATAATGGAGGTTTGGATGATCTTGCCAACTCGGATTATGTCTTTAAAAATGGGTCATACTTCCTTTGAGGTTGTCCCAAATAACTACCCATTACCTTGGCTTCTTCAACATGGTCTTCTTGTAGAGTGGGACACATATCTGTAGGATGGCCAACCATAGAACAAATTCCATATGTTTTAACTTCCTCTTTCCTTTATACTACAAGTTGATGCACCAAAAAAGTCAAATCATCTAATTTTCTTTCCAACAACGAAACTCCCATCTCATTAATATGTCTTGAACCATAATCATTCCGAGCTCCAAATTGTTGAGAGTTAGAAGCCATAGTTGAGATCAAATCCCATGCAGCTACTGGTGATTAATTAACTAGCGCTCCTCCACTTGCAACATCTATTATACTCCTCTCAGTCGATAAAAGACCTTCATAAAATTATTGAATCAACATTTGCTTGCTAATTTGATGATGGGGGCAACTTGCACACAGCTTCTTAAATCTCTCCCAATATTCATATAATGACTCCCTGGTGTTTTGTCGAATGTCATAGATTTCTTTTCTGATATTGGCGGCCCTGACAATTAGGAAAAACTTCTCAAGAAATAACTTCTTCATCTCTACCCATGTTCTAATACTTCTAGCAGGTAAATAATATAACCAATCTTGGGCATCATCCTTCAAAGAAAAGGGAAAAGCCCTCAGCTTTATCTGTTCTTCAGTGACCTTAGTAGGCTTCATTCCTATACAAACAACATCAAACTCCTTCAAGTGCTTATAAGGATCTTCTCCTAATGTGCCTCGAAAAGTGGGTAACAAATGAATCAGTCCTGACTTAAGCTCAAAAGTATTATTATCACCTAAATTTAGAAAATTAATGCAGTGAGGCTGTCGATCCTAAACTGGAGCAGCTAGTTGGTGTAAAGTGCGATTTGCATCCATGTTCCTTTCACTATGTCGTTCTTCTTTCAGTACTTGTTGTCATTCTTTCGTTTGCTTTCTTAATGCCTTTGCTGTTTTCTCAATTTCAGGATTGTACTACAAATTTTTAGACTGATTTAAACGCATAACATACGTAAACCGCCAAAAATTCCCTGGCAACGGCTCCAAAATTTTATGAATGCTATCACTTGCAACCAAATATAAAAAGAAACCAACTTCCTGCAACACAAATTAATGTAGTAGTGGAAAGTAGGGATCGTTCCCACGAGGAATTTTTAACGGTAAACATTAGCAAATTTAAAATTAAAACAAAGTAACGAAATGAGGGGGGCTTTGTAATTGTGAATTAAACATAATTTAATTAGAAATTGAAATTGGAAAAAAATGACTAAAAAGAAAATAATGAGAATTTAACAATCAATAGAAATAAATCTTGGTTTCCGGTCTCCTTTGTTATTGAACTTGCGTTGATCATCGACACTAAAAATAATCAATTTATTAGTTTATCATTCATTGTGGTAAATTTCTTTACTTATATTCTCTTATGTTTAGTTAACGAAAACATGTATTTGAATTAACCCTTATTAATTAACAACTTGGATACGATGTCAGATTTAATTAATTAATAGCTTTACGAATAAAAAAAATCGACGAACTAGACAACATACATATGATGTATATTTAGCCTAGACAATTATTTTTCCTAGAACCATGTCCCTAACGTAGTAGACAAAAATCCTAGTCGTTACTTTTGATTAAAAGAATTGAACGTCAACCTTTTTAATCTAGCGATTGATTGAATAAAAACACAAATTAGTTGCGCACCTAGCTGTCAAATTAAACAATCAAATAATGACCCAGAAAAATAATTGATACTTAACTAATAAATCGATTGATAATATCATAATTTTTTTAACTATGTCGATTGTCATTGACGTTGGACCATCATCGGCAATTCTCTCTTCTTTTCTATTTGCCGCAACTTTCTCTTTCTCAGCCTCTCTACGTGTGCGTGATCCCCTTTCATTTTCAGACCTCTCTCTTCTGTTTCGTGTTGTGCGTTAGTTCATCAATTAAAAGCCTTCTCTTATTCCACGCAAGCCACCTCTTCAACGTGAACGTTTTGTCTCACTTAATGCGACATAGTTTTGGTCCACCCTAACTCCAAAACCTCACAATATCATGCCTCGCATGTGCTGCGTTTTTGGCCATCTCCCTACACCTTGCAACTATTTATTTGATTAGACAATTTAAGTGCTGGCCTATTTAACTGTTCACGCACAAAACCCTTGCTCCTAGTTCACGCTTTTGCTGTCGTTTTGATCTTGGGCTCCATGTATTGCATTTCATGCTTTTGGTTGTTGCACGAGGCTATGTCTAATTAGTGTCAACATCTAGTTTAGCTTTTTTTGTCCCTAAATCGTCGCAGTTCTTTTTATTTAGTTTCAAAACACACCTTGACATAAAACAAAATTAATTCCCATTAAGTATAATTTTAAACCTCAAGAATAAAGAAAATTAACATACAAAAGGATAGAAAATAATGACACTAACAAACTCCCCCATACTTAACCTTTTGCTCACCCTCGAGCAAATTAAACATGACCATCAAATTCTATCGATTCATTTTCAAAGAAACTAAATGCATGCAATCATTTAAACTTTGGCCAATCGAATGTTAAGCTACCACACACATCATGATTAGTTTTCATCAGTGCATATAAACAAACTCAACTTATGACGCTATCATTCAAAGATAAGCATAAACTCACAATGGATTTTTCTCACGGGATTCACTCATTTCACTAAAGTGTTTATTAGTTGTGTTTCGCTCAAAACTCCCTATAGAAAATCACACTATCATAGGCTTGCAAATATACCAATTCTCTTCTACAGTGATTACATGCTAAAATAGATCAAAAGGACTTTATTTGAGGTTGTAATGAGGCTAAGGTTAAGGTGAGTTAAAAGAATTTTTTAGGGGTTCTTCACAAGTAGTCATAAAGCACTAAATATATAAAAGGGACAACAAAATGTATTTCTGAGAATTGCATGTAAACAACTAACTACTCAAATTTTATTATTGCTGCTATACTTGATCCTTTTCTTTTCTTTTCTTTTCTTTTTCTTTTTTTCTTTTCCTTTTTTCCTTTTTTTCTTAATATTAAGGAAACAATAATAAAAAACAGCAGCTAAATACAACGTGCTCTATGAATAGAAGTATCAGTAAATTCGTCTCAGAAAATAAAATAAAGTCAAAAGTTCCAAAACTAGCTAACTTAGTACTTTAATAAAATTGTGAATAAGTAAGGCTAACGGGATTTGATGTTTCAGAATGAAGTGTTTTCTCTTAAGAAACAAAATGAGTAAAGGCTCAAAGGGGTTTGCAAGGGTAAATACCATTGGTCATTTAAGTCAAGGGTTAAAAGAAACAGGGCCTTAATCATTTCTATCTAGCATGCTTCTAATAGATTCAAATCGGTTCAGAGCAAGTTCTGAAGGTAATCACCTAAAGGAGTATCACACACACAAAGAAATGAAATGACTTTTGAATGGAGTCATATAGGCTCAAATCTTTACATAGGTTCAATTGAAAATCCATTATGCTTTTATTCATTACCTAATCACTCAAGCATCAATTTTTGTGCAAGCTTATGTAACTAATTATTTTAATCAATCAGCATGATTCACCTTCTATTCAATTGGCCTAATTTGAACTCAAGCACGCAATTCAGTCTCATTTCAACTACTAAGATAGAATTTCATAATTTAACACACATCACTTGCAAATTAAAAGACAAAAATAATTTAAATCAAAATGAACAAAGAAACAGTAACAGTAAATTCAAAACACACAATCACACAAACATTCAATGTCTCCCCCCCTACTTAACCTACATTGTCCTCAATGTACTCACAAAAAGAAAAACACAAGAAAGTAAAAAAAATAAAGGTTTAAGAAGCTTCTCTGTTAATACATCTAGGTGTTGACGGAAAAAGCTGTTGAAATTGTTTCTGCTTCTTTTTATTACTTGGCCACGCCTCTCACCATGCTCGCCTACTGCTGCCTCACCTGCATTTCTCATCTGCCTACGTGGTTCTTTCCTATTTACTGTGCAGTGATGTGACAAATAAGTTTTGCAAGCTCTAAAACCTTCACGCTAGTCTCCTGCATTTTTGAGTAAAACGCTCCACCTCACGTCTCTCCTCTAGCATGTTGCACTGTCCCTTCCCTCTTTACTGTAGTTAATTGATGGGACAATTAAAATGGAACTCAATTAAATCCCTCTGCGCCCTTGTAGTTCATGCAACGCACGCCTCTACTGGTCTACGTTTTGAGTAAAATGCCTTCGTCCCTTCTCCAACGCTTTTTGCTTGTGCGGCGTCGTCTTCTAGCAAACAGCCATGACCCTTATAACTCTAATTATCCCTGCAATCTACAATGCACAAGTGACATGCCACCAATTTAATGGTCCCAACGAAAACAATGCTAGCAAGTAGTTATGAAGCTTGCGTTCTCACCATAAAAAAAAAAACGAAAATAACGCCCAATGAGGGGTTAATGAAAAACTGTTTAATGAATCATCACAAAATGAGGCTAAAACAATGTAACTTTTTTTTAATTTTTCTTTTATTTGTTTTTTTAGAAAACTAAGATAAATAAAATAAAAATAAAAACTTAAATAAAAATAAATCTTGAAGTGCGTCTCAAGAGCATTTCTTTAACGTCACATTAGCTAGACGAAAAATCATTAACTCACTCATAGTAAACTAGCTCAACCAGTTCAATTTCTTCCGTAGTTTCAACCTGTAAATTCTCGTAATACGGTTTCAATCGATATCCATTAACTTTAAACACTTTAAAAGTGTCCAAACTCTGAATTTCAACTGCACCATGTGAGAAAACATTAATAACAACAAATGGACCTATCCAGCGACATCGTAATTTACCAGGAAAGAGCTTTAATTTAGAGTGATAAAGAAGGACCTTTTGACCTATGGAAAATTCTTTTTTTATTAAGGTTTTGTCATGAAAGGCCTTAGTCTTTTCTTTATAGATTTTTGCACTCTCATAAGCTTCATTACGTATCTCTTCCAACTCTGGCAATGTAATTTTCGATTGATTCCAACCTCAGTTAAATCCAAATTGCATTGTTTGACGGTCCAGTAAGCCTTATATTCCAATTCTACAGGTAAATGACAAGGTTTTCCGAATACTAACCTGTATGGTGACATACCAATAAGAGTTTTATATGTTGTCCTGTATGCCCATAGCGCGTCATCTAAATGCAAACTCCAATCCTTCAATAAAACCTCAACAATGCGATTACAAAAATGAGTCCCGCGGTCACTAATTATTACTTTAGGCACTCCAAACTGATAAAAATATAAGATTTAACAAAATCAAAAACAACTTTAGCATTATCAGTATGAGTAGCCTTACCTTCAACTTATTTTGAAGCATAATCCACAGCAACGAGAATATATGTTTTACCGAAAGATGAAGGAAAAGGGTCTATAAAATCAATTCCCCACACATCAAAAATTTCATATATCAGGATATTCGTGAGCAGCATTTGGTCTTCTGGTTCGAAACCACCAGTTCTTTGACATCGATCACAAGACTTGCAAAATATATATGCATTATAAAATAGTTTAGGTCAAAACAAACCACATTCAAGCACCTTACGGGCTGTCCTTCTAGGAACAAAGTGTCCATCACATGCAAAAGAATGGAAAATTTTCAATATAGAAGGGATCTCATCATCAGATACACATCACCTAATAATTTGATCAGAACAATATTTACACAGATGTGGCTCATCCCATGCATAATATTTAGCCTCTCTTTTGATTTTATCTTTTTCAGCTTGTGATAAAGTACTAGGTAAAGACTTGGTAATCAAAAAATTCACTATGTCAGCATAACAAGGTGTTACCTATTGTGTGGCGAATAAATCTTCGTCTAGAAATTCATCTTTTAGGTTGTCTGAAGTTGTGTCTAGACGGATACAACTAAGGTAATTTGCTTCCAGATTTTCGGTTCCCTTTTTATCCCTAGTAGAATCCAACGAATAAGATGTTCCTTTGCTTCCTTTTTGGACAAAAAATACTTCAACGTAGCATGATTTGAATAAACTATGAAATGTGTGCCCAATAGATATGAACAGAACTTCTCTAGCCCAAAAACAACCGCCAATAATTCTTTTTCTGTTGTTGAATATTTTTTCTGGGCATCATTTAGCATCATCGAAGCATAGTAAATCACATGTGGCGCTCTATTCATCCTTTGCCCCAGAACAATGCCTAACGCATAGTCACTTGCATCGCATATTATCTCAAATGGAAGACTCCAATATGGGTGCCGGATTATTGGAGCAGAGATTAACTTCTCTTTTAATTCATTGAATGCTTTTCACCATGCTTTGTCAAACTTGAACTCCACATCTTTTTGAAGTAACTTGCATAAAGGTTGAGTGGTCTTCGAAAAGTCTTTTATAAAGCATCGATAGAAACCTGCATGTCTAAGAAAAGAACAAACTTCCCGTACACTTACGGGGTAAGGAAGAGATTTAATGATTTCTATCTTAGCCTTGTCAACCTCAATTCCCTCATAAGATACTACATGGCCTAAGATTATCTCTTGATCAGCCATAAAGTGGCATTTTTCATAATTCATAATCAAATTATTTTCAGTGCAACATTTCAAAATTTTGTCAAGGTTAATCAAGCAAATATCAAAAGACTCACGATAAACTGTAAAGTCGTCCATAAAAACTTCAATACAGTCATCCACATAATCAGAGAAAATACTTACCATACACCATTGGAACGTAGCAGGTGCATTATATAATCCAAAAGGCATTCTGCGATACGCAAAGGTGCCAGAAGGACATGTGAAAGTCATTTTGTCTTGGTCCTCTGGTGTAATAGAAATTTAATAATAACCTTAGTAACCATCCAAACAACAATAATGAGTTTTCCCTGCAAGTTTTTCAAGCATCTGGTCAATAAAAGGAAGTAGAAAATGATCTTTATGAGTAACAGAATTTAACTTCCGGTAATCGATACAAAGCTCCCACCCATTTTGCACACAGGTGGGCACCAATTCACTTGATGTGTTCTCTACTACGGTTACTCTAGTTTTATTAGGAGCCACTTGTACTGGACTTACCCATTTAATGTCTAAAATTGGATAGATTATTCTAGCATCAAGGAGATTTAGAATCTCCTTCTTGACTACCTCTATTATTGGTGGGTTCAATCTTTATTGAGGTTGTATTGCTTCCTTAGCTCCATTTTTTTTATAGAATTCGGTGCATACAAATTGATGTGCTAATCCCTTTCAAATCTACCACAGTCCATCCAAAAGCATTTTTGTAATTGTTCAACATACCCAATAATTGTATTTCTTGCAAAGATGTCAGTGTGCTCAAAATAATAACAGGAAGAGTTTCATGCTCACCTAAATACACATATTTCAAGTTACCTGGAAGAATCATCAACTCCAATTTTGGTGGTTGTATGAGAGATGGCAACAACTTTGAATTATTTCTAGTTAGTTCTAGAAAAAGTACCTATTCCTCCAAGTATTTGCTCCACTCTAAAATCTAGATAGTGGTATCCATCTCTTTAGGAGTGGCAAGAAAATTGGCTAGTGTTTTTCTTTCCTGAATATCTAAGTTATTTGCCAATGCAGTCCATAATTTATCTAGTCCATCTAAACGGAATGTTTCCTGCAGTAAAGTATTAAGAAAACTTATAGAAACAAAAGATTGATCATCATTAGGAAATTTCATGGCATCATAAATATTGAACTTAATCACATCACCATCAAAC
>JAOSBK010000008.1:33058968-33077283 GCA_027568895.1 Erythroxylum shatona | reverse complement strand
ATACGACTAAGGTGATCTGCAACCAGATTTTCAGTTCCCTTTTTGTCCCGTATCTCCACATCAAATTCTTGCAGTAGGAGAATCCAACGAATAAGACGTGGCTTTGCTTCCTTTTTCGACAACAAATACTTCAACGCAGCATGATCTGAATAAACTATGACATGTGTGCCCAACAAATATGAACGGAACTTCTCTAACCCAAAAACAACTGCCAATAATTCTTTTTCTGTTGTTGAATAGTTTTTCTGGGTGTCGTTTAGCATCATCGAAGCATAGTAAATCACATGCGGTGCTTTATTGATCCTTTTCCCCAGAACAATGCCTAACACATAGTCGCTCACATCGCACATTATCTTAAATGGAAGACTCCAATCTGGGGGCCGGATTATTGGAGCAGAGATTAGCTTCTCTTTTAATTCATTGATTGCTTTCCTACATGCTTTGTCAAACTTGAACTCCACATCTTTTTGAAGTAACTTGCATAAGGGTTGAGTGGTCTTCAAAAAGCCTTTGATAAAGCACCGATAGAAACCTCCATGTCCAAGAAAAGAATGAACTTCCCGTACACTTAAGTGGTACGGAAGAGATTTTATGATTTCTATCTTAACCCTATCAACCTCAATTCCCTTAGAAGACACTATATAGCCTAAGATTATCCCTTGATCAACCATAAATTGACATTTTTCATAATTCAAAATCAAGTTATTTTCAATGCAACGTTTCAATATTTTTTCAAGGTTAATCAAGCAAGTATTAAAAGACTCACCGTAAACTGTAAAGTCGTCCATAAAAACTTCAATACAGTCATCCACATAATCATAGAAAATACTTACCATACACCTTTAGGACGTGGCAGGTGCATTACATAATCCAAAAGGCATTCTTCGATACGCAAAGGTGCCAAAAGGACATGTGAAAGTCACTTTGTTTTGGTCCTCTGGTGCAACAGAAATTTAGTGATAACCTGAGTAACCATCTAAGCAACAATAATAAGTTTTTCCCTGTAAGTTTTTCAAGCATCTGGTCAATAAAAGAAAGTGAAAAATGATCTTTACAAGTAACAGAATTCAATTTCCGGTAATCGATACAAACCCTCCACCCATTTTGCACATGGGTGGGCACCAATTCGCCTGACGTGTTTTCCACTACGATTACTCTAGTTTTCTTAAGAACCACTTGTACTAGACCTACCCATTTACTGTCTGAAATTGGATAGATTATTCCAGCATCGAGGAGCTTCAGAATCTCCTTCTTGGCTACCTCCATCATCTTCTTGGCTACCTCCATCATTGGTGGGTTCAATCTTCGTTGAGACTGTCTTGTTTCCTTAGCTCCATCTTCCAATAGAATTCAGTGCATATAAATTGATGGGCTAATCCCTTTCAAATCTGCCACAGTCCATCAAAAAGCATCTTTGTAATTTTTCAACATGCCTAGTAATTGTGTTTCCTGCAAAGATGTTAGTTTGCTTGAAATAATAATAGGAAGAGTTTCATGCTAACCTAAATACACATATTTCAAGTTACCTAGAAGAGCCTTTAACTCCAATTTTGGTGGTTGTATAAGAGATGGCAACAACTTCGAATTATTTCTAGTTAGCTCCAAAAAACATACCTGTTCCTCTAAGCATTTGATCTACTCTAAAATCTGGATAGTGGTATCCAGCTCTTCAGGAATGGCAAGATAATTGGCTAGTGTTTTTCCTTCCTGAATATTCAAACTATTTTCCAATGCAGTCCATAATTTATCTAGTCCATCTAAACGAAATGTTTCCTACACTAAAGTATCAAGAAGACTTATAGAAACAAAAGATTGATCATTATTAGGAAATTCCATGGCATCATAAATATTGAACTTAATCACATCACCATCAAACTCCATAGTCAAAGACCCATCATAGATATCAATTTTTGTTCTGGAAGTTTTCCAAAGTGGTCTTTCCAATAAAATTGAAGTGGTTAAATCTTCATTACCCATCTGTAAGACATAAAAGTCAGCAGGAAAAATCATGCTATCAACTTGAACTAGGGCATCCTCAAGAACACCTTTAGGATAGGCATTAGATTGATCAGGAAGTTGGATTATGACACCAGTTTCTTTCAGAGGCCCCATATTCAAAGATTCATAAATACATTGAGGCATAACATTAATCGACGCACCTAAATCCAACAATTCTTTCTCAATTTTCAAATTACCTATTTTACAAAGGATTGTAAACATACCTGGATCTAGACATTTATGAGGTATCTTCTTTTAAAGCACAACAAAAACATTCTCACCCAATTACACCTTTCGATTGCCACTTAACTTTCTCTTTGAGGTACTGAGTTCCTTAAGAAATTTAGCATAATGAGGAATTTGTTTAATAGCATCAAGCAAAGGAATATATACCTGTACCTTGCGAAAAGTTTCCAAAAATTCTTTCTATTGCTCATCCTTCTTCTGGTTGGCAAAACGACTAGGAAAAGGAGGTTGTACACTAAACTTAGGCGTGACAATGTAAGAATCACCCTCCTTTTCTCTTTTGACTACTTTGGAACTTCTTTCTCTACTTCTTCTTCAACCTCTCACTTAGAAACCTTTGAGTTAGGTTCCTTTAACTCTTTACCACTTCAAAGTGTGTTAGCACAAGTACTTTTCTTTGGATTCACCTTAGGTTGAGAAGGGAGCTTTCCTAAATTTTGTGCCTCCAACCTATTGATGGCAATCGCTATTTGGCTCGATTGGCCCATTTGAGTCTTAAGATTTTGTATGCTGGCTTGCGTATCTTGCTAAAATTTTATGGTATTTTGTTGAAAGTTCACAGTATTTGTGGCCAATGTTTTGACTATATCCTCCAAAGAATTATTTTCACTAGAACTTTGTACCATTTGTTGTTGCTATCTAGGCACATAAGGCTATTTATATGGTGAAAAATTAGAACTTACTTATTATCCCTGATTGTTGCCATAACGGAGGTTTGGATGATCTCGCCAACCCAGATTATATATGTTTGAAAATGGGTCAAACTTCCTTTAAGATTGTCCCAAATAATTATCCATTGTCTTGGCTTCTTCAACTTGGTCTTCTTGTAGAGTGGGACACATATCTGTGGGATGGCTAACCATAAAACAAATATCACAAGTATTAACTTCCTCTTTTCTTGATACCGCAAGTTAACGCACCAAAGAAGTCAGATCATCTAATCTTCTTTCCAACGACGAAACTTCCATCTCATTAACATGTCTTGAACCATAATCATTCCAAGCTCCAAATTGTTGAGAGTTAGAAGCCAAAGTTGAGATCAAATCCTATGACAGTTGATGGTGTTTTATCAATTAGCGCTCCTCCACTTGCAGCATCTATCATACTCCTCTCAGTCGATAAAAGACCTTCATAAAAGTATTGAATCAACAGTTGCTCGCTGATTTGATGATGGGCCCAGCTTGCACACAACTTCCTAAATCTCTCCCAATATTCATATAATGACTCCCTAGTGTTTTGTCGAATGCCACATATTTCTTTTCTAATATTGGCGGCCAGCTTGCACACAACTTCTTAAATCTCTCCCAATATTCATATAATGACTCCCTAGTATTTTATCGAATGCCACAGATTTCTTCTCTAATATTGGCGGCCCTAGTAGCTGGGAAAAACTTCTCAAGAAATAACTTCTACATCTCTACCCAAGTTCTAATACTTCCAGCACGTAAATAATATAACCAATCTTGGGCATCGTCCTTCAAAGAAAAGGCAAAAGCCCTCAGCTTTATCTGCTCTTCAGTGACATTAGTAGGCTTCATCCCCATATAAACAACATCAAACTCCTTCAAGTGCTTGTAAGGATCTTCTCCCAATGTGCCTCGGAAAGTGGGTAACAAGTGATTCAGTACTGACTTTAGCTCAAAAGTGTTATTAACCCTTTATCATGTAGTTAAATTGTTGATTATTGGATTGTGAAAATTCCTATCTTATGATAGTAATTTTGTCAAAACTATTAACAACTAACCCTGAATTGATTAACTAAAACCTCTTTCTAGGTAAAACTCATAAGATTGCATTACTCGATTCATAAATTTCACTATTAGGTTTGACCTTAATTTAGAGGATTTACGTCGACCTATCTCTAAGTTTGCATGCAACTCCATCTAACAACGGTAAACCTATTCAAATGAAAGGATTTCTCAATCTCATTCATATGAAATCAAACATTGAACTAATATCCTAGATATATTAGTTCAAGAATATAAATGCATAATTGAATCATAATAAATCAATCAATTAAATTGTATTAAATAGAAGACTATATCTCGATTTAGGGTTCATCACACCTAAGCACTAAACAAATTAGTTCTTAAACATAGAAAACAAATCAAACATCAGGTATTTAAAATGTAAATAGAAATAAAAGAATCCATAATCTATATATTCCCTTTTATCTCTAATGAAATCTCCTTGAAACTTGGATGAAAGGTTGCTCTCTATCGGATATCTTGAAGTATTCTTCGTGTTTTTCTTGTCTTAGGTTCAAAACTGCTACTTCTACACTCTATCTAGTGTCTAGTCTAATGTCATCTACTTCCTCCCTTTTGTTTAGACTTCATAATTTCCTTTTAAAGTAAGAAACTACTATTTCTGGAACATACACGATCACTTATATAGATGTGTAAGTGATTGTATATCTTAAAATCCCATCTAAATTATGACTTTAGGTGGTTTCAGAAGCTTACACGAGCTACATACATGGGCTTTTATCTTCATATGGGTATAAACAGCATCTTCGAAGCTTTACACATTTACAGTAGCTTACATAGTCTCCGTACATGGTTATATATCTCCAAAGTTACTTTAATTCTTCCATTTTATGCTTCGATTTTACCTTAATTCTTCTCCTTTTAGTTTATGTAGGAAATTATTACCTAAAAACACACATGTAGCAAAATAAGTACCAAAAATACCATAAAACTCTCAAATAATAAGCAAAACACATTAAAGATGGGTATAAAAATATATTCAATTAATCATTTATGATAAGGCATCAAGGATGTCTCGTCTTAATTTATTTGAATCACTTAAGCCTTGTCTCTCTTAATTTACTATCAATGTTAACCACCTCATCTTTTCTCTTACCACTATATTATTGACCTTATCTCTTCTTATAAGATTACGCATCCAATGAAGCATCCTCTTCTTTGCTACCATCAACTTATGATTATGCACCTGTTTGATAGGATAACAATCTGTCCCATAAAACCTAATTGCTAAACAATAGAATTTACTGTTTAACTTGATTGATATCTTCTTATCACATAAAATTCCTAAAGTGTCCCTCCATTTAAGTCACTTTAATTTAATACAGTGTAATATGTCATCCTCTATCTCGCCACTGCTTTAGATAATGGATCCAAGATGCTTAAAACAATTTTTCTATGATATAACTTCTGTTTTAATCTTGATTTTCAGATTGGATGCAACCCTATGACTTGCGCTATTACAGTTTAAGTATTTAGTCTTGGTTTTACTGAATTTAAAAGGCCTTTAACTCTAACTTATCCCTCTAAAGTTCTAATTTGACATTAATACCCCTCTTTATTTCATTTACTAAAATGTGACATAAATTAATACATAGAGCTATATAATATCATGCCAGTTGTGTTTTTAGTTATTTATTAAAAGTCTACAAAAATAACTCTAACTTGAATCAAATCTTCCCAAATGCATTCATTTTCCTTTAAGAGACTTAAATAAGACCTAAATCAAAACATAAGTCATTTTAAGTATTAAATCTAATGAAAACATGAAATACAAGCATAATGTTCTTAAAATCATGATAAAATATAGTCTACTTGGCACATATCATTTAATTGCACATTATCATATTAATTTTAATTAAATATCATATTATTATAATTCTGAAATTATCTTTAAAGTCAAACATACCAATTTATATTTATTTAAAAATATAAAGAATAATAATTAACTATAAAATGAGAGAAAGATTGAAAAAAAAGTGACAAGTTTATTTAAGGTAGGCGTCTATTTAGAGAAGCTATTTAGAGTAGGAAAGTGAATTGCTTAAATATAGAAGAAGAGGTAAATCGACGTTGGAATGTGGCTTAGAGGTGGGCTTTGCAAAATACAGGCCCATACGTTTTTGTTTTTCGTCTTTTTCCCCCTTATCTGGCTTTAGGCTAAGCCGGTCTTGAAGGAAAAAGAAATGGAAAAGGTTCTGACACCGCCTCCCCTGCTTTGTGTCTGACTCTGTCCTCTGCAGAAGTTGTTTCTCAGGTCAGGTTGTTACTAATCAAACTACATCACAATTACTTGCTTCGAGCATTTGTGCCCGATTGTTCCCCTTCACCCGATTGGCTGATACATCCCTTTTGGTTTATTTATTTTCTTGTTTCTTTATTTGTAGATTAAATTTTGTGTGACCGAAGAGAGCATTATTGATGAAAGGAGAAGTGGAGCTAGAGACGGTCAGTGCGGTGGCTCCCAGCGACTCTGATCCTCTGCTACCGAACCAGCCTCATCTTGAATCACCACCTTCGTCGTCGTCGTCGTCGTCGTCTCCGGAGATTAAGGTCGTAGAAGATGTGGAGAGCGGTTCTGTTCCTACTTGCCGCATTTGTCTGGAGTCCGATTGTGAAGAAGGTGATCTTTTCGATCGCAAGTGGCTCTTCTTTCTGGCACTTTACTAAATTAATGCACGACTAATTATACTTGTTAGGCCTGGCGGGTTGTTCATAGATAACACTTGTCTATAATCTTTCACAAATTGATCTTCCCATGCGTCTTTTTTCTTCTCTGATTTTGGAGCAACAATCACATATATTTCTTTTTCAATTGGTGCGTTGTCCAAATACCTCGTATCTTCAAAATTCTTAGTGGCATCGAGTTGTTTTTCACTTGTACTTTGTGGATATCTGTTCAAACTATTGCTTCTGTTTCTCTAACTTCAAGCTAGTACAGACTAAATAAGTTCAACTATGCTTTTAAACGATGCTTTTTGTTTAATGAGTCTAGTTGCGTTCTGGTTTCTGCTTGTTCAAGCTCCTTTATCTAGTATACTTTATGTGCTAATGATGATGTGAATGTAATCATTTACATTCTTGACACTTCTTTTATAATGATACCTGGTTTTGCTCAAAATCATTCTTTTTTTTCCTTGGCTTTATGGTATTTGTTTAATGTTGTAGAGGATGAGCTGATATCTCCATGCATGTGCAAAGGCACTCAACAGTTTGTACATCGATCATGCCTTGATCATTGGCGCTCGGTTAAGGTAAGTGGTATTCCTTGCAGTTTATGTGTGTAGGCAATGGTACCAAGATGTTGAATTTTTGACTGTTCTGTATTCTCTCTCTCTCTTTTGCAGGAGGGCTTTGCTTTCTCTCATTGCACAACTTGCAAAGCCCAATTTCATTTTCAAGTTTCATTGTTTGAAGACAACTCTTGGCGGAAATTCAAATTCAGACTATTTGTAACCAGAGATGTTGTTGTAGTATTTCTGGCTGTACAAACTGTGAGTTATTTGAGTTCTATTCATTGCACGGATAATTTGTTGGTGATAGCGTTTATGGTTAAACGAAGCTTATGCTAAGTATGCAGCCTTATGTTTCACCTGCATGGCTTTCTGCATGTTCTCTTTGTCAGAACTACTTTTACAATGTATGTTGTCCATTAAACGATGACAATCAATAGTTCTCCCTTTCCTATTCTTGTAATCAGCAGGGTGAAATTGAAATTTTTAATTCCGGTGAAGGATGCTCGATATGTATTGCTATTGTAGGGTTATATATAACCATTTCAACTATTCCAAATATTAGAACTGCTTGATCATTCCATCAGCTTCATGATAGGAAAAGGAACGGATCATCAAAATAAGCTCTATATTTGAATACCCTAACTATGAGAGTGTAAAACAAAGTAAAATATCATACTGTTACCTTAATATAAGAAAAAAAATTGTATTCCTCAGGTAATTGCTGCAATGGGTGGCTTCGCATACCTTATGGACAAAGATGGGGCTTTCAGAAATTCATTCAATGATGGTTGGGATCGTGTTTTATCAAAACACCCTGTACCGTTTTACTATTGCATAGGTAACTTTTTCCAGCAATTTATTTTCTTATATCCTTCTGTCTTGCTTAGAAGGGCTTAAGCCAGATTCATCATCCTAACAGATAGGAACAATTGTAAAGTAGCATTTTTTTTCAGTCTTGGTCATTTGCAATCCTACACTTTCCATATATGTGTTTGCAAAAAGTATAATAATGATCTGTCAGATCTTTTCCTGTTAAGTTTGTCCTTGACTAGTTAATACTTGTTTCTTACGCATCTTGCTGGTTTATGATGCCAATACTTGACTTTGTAGGTCAATACATTTCACTTTTCAAATGTACAATTCACTTTGGTTTCTCATTCTTAATGCTCTTCTTATATCCTTTAACATGTGCAATTAGACACTTGAAATTTCCCATCACGGTGGAACATTTTTATTTTTAAGTCATTTACCTGCAAACTTAGGTCATGCTTTGATAACCAATTTTAGTTTTGGCTTGATGGTTATTGGAAACATTCAAGTTATTCAATTGACTCCTCATTTGTTTTTGGGTTCTGTGTCGGGGGCATCACTTTCTTGCTGCTTCCAATAAGGTTTTGAATTGCAATAATTTCTAGAAACGTACCTCCTTTATCTCTAATTGGAAGGGTTTTGCTTTGTAGACCATTATTTTTGATAATATGGTTTTAATGAACGGTGGCAGGAGTGCTGTCCTTCTTTGTGCTTCTTGGATTTTTTGGTCTCATCCTACACTGCTCATCCCTTAATAGTAATGACCCTCGGATGGCTGGCTGTCAGAACTGTTGCTATGGATGGGGAATTTTAGACTGCTTTCCTGCTTCAATGGAAGCTTGCTTCGCCTTAGTGGTGGTTTTTGTTGTTATATTTGCCATCCTTGGTATAGCTTATGGATTCCTTGCTGCCACCATGGCCATACAGAAGATTTGGCAGAAACATTACCACATTCTTACTAAGAGGGAGCTCACTAAGGTAGAGACTCCGTATCTTTTGCTTGTTGTACCATGCTGATATTGACAGTATAAGCCAGTGTTCTGAAAATGCTCTTATGGTACTTGATTGCTTTTTTTTTACAGGAGTACGTAGTTGAGGATCTGCATGGCTGTTACACCCCACCTAAACTGGATCCAGAAAATGAAGAACGCTTGAAAATGCTTAAGCTTTTGTAGTAATGCAAAAAAGGTATAGTCATAAAAGATCACATTTTGTTTGTCTGGATTCAAATGTAGGTATTTGGTTGGCATCTTTGTTGAAAAGCAGAAGGCACAGGGAGAGAATGCCCTTTTCTTTTAGTTGTCTTTTAAATGTGATATTTTATTGCGGAGCTTGCTAGGGATCGCTGTTACATTAGGCATAAACAAATGTGAATTTTCACACATGAATTGCTGGGTTAAAACAAATCCACACGAGCAACAAGCCTTTGGCTTGATGAAATCAGTGCTTGACTTAAAAGGAGCCCCCTGTACTGTGAAACGGGAAAAAGGAAGTCACTTGATGCACGTAGTCTGTTATTGAACAAATGTTAAGGTACTTTTGTTAATGCAATCTTATCAAAGTCTATGACATCCTAATTCAGTGTATTATGTTCATTTATAACTAAATATGTTTTCGAAAATAGTAAAAACTACAGTTTAATGTTTGAAAATAGGTTAAAGTTTTTACAGCTATGTGCCAGTTTACCTACTTCCAACAAACTTGGATGCGAATGGCTAACCAAATCTAATTTGAAGAGTTACGAATACTTACTTTGGAGCAAAAAGGTTGAATCCCCAATCCAAAGGGCCCTTTACACCCTAGCCCGACGAAGCAATTGAGAGGATGTAAATTAGGTACTCAGCGGTTTGCTAAGGGGGAGGTGAGCAACTTACAGGCTTACAAGGAGTCCACCCTTAAAGCTCACAAGGGGTTCAAGAATGTTGCTCCCACACTGTAAATTGTGAGATTTGACAAATCTGCCCCTCCAAAATCAACTGAGTTACGCCCTGCGGGCCAAATACTTACTGATATCGGTCGATGAGTGTTCTGATGTAGACTTCCATCTACACATAACCCTATTTTGTTAAATAAATTGCACGTGAAAAAGTTTGTGCTCAACCTCTAACCCTGATAAATAAATAAGAATTTTATTATTGAACTTTTGTTGCTGTGGGATGTTGAAATGTCATTGGCGTATCTTTCAAGATATAAAATGCCATTAATTATTTCAAGGAAATAGTACTGTAAATCCCAAATAATCATCTATGGGAGTCATTGCTTCAATATTTTGGGTCCACTAAGCTCATATTAAGCGATTGATAAAATTTTCTTTTTTTTCCTCATTGTAGGAGGCAGACTTTAAATACTTGATTAAGAAAAGGAGTTGTACTACTTATAGGCCCTAATTGATATAAGCGTGAATTATATCAATTGATTTGATCAGTAAATAATATCAGTTATTTATTTAAAAAATTTATAAAATTAGTTGTTTATATATATAATAACTTATGTGGACAAAATTTTAAAAATTATGTTTATAACTCTAATAAAAATATAGAATTAATAATAATAATAATAATAATAATAATAATAAGAACAAGAATAAGAACAAGAACAATCCAATACACACACACAAACACACACATATATATACTTACATACATACATATATACATATATATATATATATATTTCATCCGTTAAATGCTCCTATATACTAGCTTTAAAAAAAAAGCTTATTATGTTCAATCCACAAATTCATTTACCTTATCAAACATAATTATCAAAAATTCGATGCTAAAACTTTTCAATGCCCTAAAAAATAATTAATAAGCAATTTATCAAGCAAGGCTATAGTAGTTGTTTGCAATTTCTTATAAATTCAATTTTAGAGTCAATAATCTATAAACAATGTGACAGTTTTTGAAGATGATGGGAAGGATGTAAAATTAGGAAGGGAGAGAATACATATTTCTGTTAAGACTATTGGCATAGGATTGGTCCTTTGTACAAAATTCTTGAAACTTTTAGGATGAAAACGTACGATACTTAAACATAAGCATCAGGTAGCTTCTATTTATCTACACTATTTTGGTACTTTTTCGAACTATCAGCTGAGCGTTTCTTTTGATAATGGCTTCCCATGACTCAGGGGGTCATCTAGCCAAGAAGGGGAGGACTCGCAAGCGAGATGACGATCCTCCCCAAGCCAAATTGTCCTATAGCCAGGCAGTCTTAGGTCCAGCGGTTGAAGTTGCAGCAGCGACGTCAGGCTGGCCGGAGGACAATCCAGTTGAAGTTGAGGAAGGCGATATAACATCAGTCGACGGGGAGCAACGAGGCAGCATTTTGCTATCACAACAACTGAGATCTAAGCTTGATTAGTAGTGGAGTGGAAACTTGTGGTGGTGGTCAAAGTCCTCAGTAGGAGGATCGGCTACAGCATGTTCTCCTCCCGTCTGCATAGCCTCTGGAAACTTCGAGGACCCATGAAGATCATGGATATGGACCACAAATTTTTCCTGGTTAAATTCTAGGAGAAAGGGGATTTATTACACGTGCTAACCAACGGCCCATGGATGGTCTTTGGTCAGGTGATCACCGTCCGGAGATGGGTTCTGTCATTCCGGCCTTCCCACGCCCAGATCACGAACGATGTGGTTTGGATCAGGATTCCAAACTTTCCAATCGCCCGATATCATCCAAAGGTATTGACAGCCTTGGGAAACATTGTTGGAGCGACTGTGAGGATTGATGAAGCTTTCATGCTTGCTCAGCGAGGACACTACGCGAGATTTGCAGTAGATATAGACTTGAATGCCCCGCTGAAATCTAGTGTGGAGCTCGATAGGGAAACCTTATTGATCATGTACGAGGGTCTCCCCCAAGTGTGTTACGCCTGCGGCATCATGAGTCACCCCCTACTGCCTATTCCAGGAAGTCGTCTGCGACTGGTGCAAATGCTCCACCATTGGCCACAAGGCCCACAACTAATGCAAGTGAGACAACTTCAGGCGAGACGTTGGCGGCAGCTGAGGCGAGACTGGGAGACATGATGGGCAACGACTATGGGACGTGGACAAACGTGTAGAGACGTCGCCTACGCTCCAGAGTGACGAGACAGGTCCAGACTGAAGAGAATGGCTCACGTGCAGAGATGATGAAGGGCGGCTCGAGGTTTGCTGCGCTGGTCCCTTTTGGTACAGGAGAAGCAGAGTCCTTTGGCCCCAATGTACTTGCTTCCCACGAGAAATCAGATGGGCTTGGTCAAAGAGTTACGGTATCCACTTTAAGTGGACCAGGAGCATTGAAGGCTAAGGTAGGCTTGTCTAGGCCTGCTGACAAATCCAGACGGCCCACACAGCGCTCCAAGGGGAAAGCAGTTATTTCTAGCCCATTGATGCGAAAGGAAATGGGCCGGGCTATCGGAAGCCCGGCATAAGACTCCTGTATGACCCCCCGTTCTAAATGCAACCCACGGTCACGGAGCGCAATATAGCAGTTGAAATCTCGTCGCACTCCAGGATGGTCTGTGATAGCCAGCTCTTCAAGGACCCAATCCTAACCCAAGTAGTCATTTCTTTGCTACCTATCTTCACGATGCAAACAGTTCGACTCCCGCGTTAGTTGTGCGATGACCTGGAAAAAATTATGAGGGACTTTATCTGGGGATCCACGCCGGATTGCCAGAAAGTGCACCTTGTTAATTGGGAAACAATGTGTAAGCCTAAAGCCGAAAGGGGACTGGGTATTAAACGTATTTGGTCTACCAATGATGAGTTTTTGGCTAAATTAGGTTGGGACCTGCTCAACAAACCTGGCGCTTTGTGGGTTCAGATACTCCGAGCCAAGTATAGACTGGAAGCTCTTCCGATTCCCCTCAGGATCTCCAGGCCAGGGGCTTCAAGTATATGGCGGGAGATTTCGATTTCCTGGCAAGTTGTTAGGCAGGATCTCTCATGGACCCTAGGCGATGGGAGAAGCATTCTCTTTTGGCTGGATAACTGGTTGGAAGGCTGGGGACCTCTTATATATGTAGCTATTTCGCTGGTCCCCTATAGCCTTAGATTCGCTACGATCACGTCCCTCATGCAAGATAGTGGAAATTGGCATTGGAATGACTTTCAACGGTATCTCCTGTCCATTATGGATCTAACACACTTGGGCCCTATCGCCGAGGACCTAGGGGAGGACACTTTGTTATGGGGCCCAACAACTCATGGGAGGTTCATAGTGGCATCTGCATATGATTTAATTGAGGACCGATCCATAGTGCCCAGCAACAAGTTGTGGGAGATTATTTGGAAATAGGTAGGCCTGCGGCAAATTAGATCGTTCCTCTAGCTAGTGGTCGACCGTAAACTCCTGACGAATCAACAGTGAGTGGCTAGACATATTGCCCTAGACAATAGGTGCCATGTCTGTGGCCATACAGAGACTACTATCCATATGGTGAGGGACTGTCCAAGGGCGACAACTTTTTGGAGACAGTTTCCTCGCGAGGTGATAGATATGGGATTTTTCTAGCAAGCTGAGGAGGAGTGACTGAAGTCTAATCTCACTAAGCCCGATCTGGTGCAGCAGGCAGCGTGGGTCACTATCTTTGGCGTCGCTTGCTGGTTCCTCTGGAAATTGCGTAATAGTAATCTATTTGAGCTAGGCTTTATTTGGCCAAAAGAAGGTCCACACATCACTCTAGACTACGTGGAGTGGATCGTGAGAGCTCATGTGATGGAGAACCGTGTGTTCCCAGCCCAGGGCATTTCTGTGGTCACCCTGGTGGGTTGAAGTAAACCTCCAGAGAGTTGGGTTAAAGTCAATTCGGATGGAGTAGCTAAGCACAGTTCCAATAAGGCTTCAACTGGCAGTTTAATACATGATTGTCAAGGGAACTGGTGTGAGAGGTTTCAGTAAAACCTCGGAAGGGGTTCGCCCCTAACGGCGGAGCTCTAGGCAGTGTTCTCAGGTCTTATGCTGGCTTGGGAGTTGGAGTATTACAGGGTGTTCGCTAAAGTGGACTCCCTCGAGATCCTTAACATTTTCTCCGACCCTCATATTGTGCTAATTGGGGTTACTTTTTGGTGTCAGGTATACGGGAGCTTGTTCAACAAGATTAGGAGGTTCATTTCCAGCATGTCTTTCAGGAAGAAAATCAGTGCGCCTACAACTTGGCAACCATCTCCGGCCTACTTTGTCCAGGCCTACATGTCCTTCAGGAGCCACCAATAGGCATCTAGGAGCTTCTCCACAGAGATGCGCAAGGAGTATTGTTTTCTAGAGCGTTGAGCTAATTTAGTAATTCCCTTTGTAATAAAAAAAATCTCATGTTATATTTAGTTAATAATTTAATTATTTATTAAGAAATTTTTTTTATTTATCATTGTCTCTTAAAGAATCAATCCCTTTAACTGACTCATAACCCAATTCTTTTAAAACCAAACTTTCAAAATTTCAATAGCAAAACGTATCAATATTAATAATGATAATGTTTTTTACTTTTTGCTTTAACAATAATTATCATTGCCCATTTTCTTCAACAATAGCCATCATTTCTCATATGTAATTAAAAAAGTAAAGAATAAAAAATAATCAAATAAATAGATAAAACAACCAAGCACTTAAAAAAGAGAAAAAAAATCCCTAACTGAAATGACTAAAGGGGGAAGTACTACATATAAAATTGTTTAGGCTAAATATAAGACAAGAATCAAATAAAAAGATTCAAAAGATCTATAAAAAGAGTACTTAATTTCGTAGAAGTTTTCTAATAAAGATTAAGTCTTTGGTAAGCTATGGTAGAGTCATTGTTTTCTTAGTCACCTTCATCTAGTTCTTCTTAGGTTTTCCTCTTTTTTTCTTGCATACTTTAAATACAATCTTTTCACATCTTCTCACTGAGACGTTATGACGTCTCTTTAACATATTCTGAACCACCCAAGCCTTATTTTCCTTAATTTACCATCAATGTTAGGCATCCTCAATTTATCTCTTACACTATTATCCTGACCTTATTTCTTCTTGTAAGATTACATATCCAATGAAGCATTCTCATTTTCGTCACCATTAACTTATGACTACACACATGCTTGATGGGTCAATACTCAACTTAATAGCATGGTCATCCTAATTGTTACTTTTAGCTTAAATAATATCTTCGTATCATTTAAAACTCCTAATGCATCCCTCTGTTTAAGCCACAATAATCTAATTAAATTAATATGCATATTATCAACTATTGATAGATAATATAATATAATAAGTATCATTATATTTTAAGACAAGTAATGAACATGTAAATATGATAAATTAATAAATTTAACATGTACTACTCATAGGGTTTGCTTTTTTAGTTATCCTAATTGACATGATTATTTACATTAAGTATCACACTTCTCCAAAATGTCAAATTAATGAAAGTTAACACAAAAACTTAGCTAAGGAACCTTTTACAAAACATATGAACTTTTTACAGTATTTTAAAACTAAAGTAAATTTTGGAGGAACTAATAAAAATATAAGAAAAGTTGGTGTCTTTTACGCTGAAAGATACAAATAATTGCATTTATCTATAAACAACCTTCTGTTATGTTTTTCCTTGACATTTTGCCGTAATAAAGTATTGGTGAAAGAAATTTACTAAAATGGACAACTTGATCATCTGTCATCATTTTTACCCATTTAATTGAACCTATATTCCAAACAATTGTAAATGTTACTACTCGGCCACTATTTTTACAGTTTCCCTAACATATTTCTTCACTTTTTCTTTGTTCGTTCTAAAAATTACCAACAGAAAACTAAAATGATCTGGTTATCTAATCGTCGAGACTTTACACTGGACCGCTAAATAGTGCTTACAACTCCCAATTCAACAAGGGAGACACTCGTCAAAGGCAATGCTCAAACTGGAAATCAAAATAAAAGCATGCAAATACTAACTATACACTCCTTATGATACATTATATTGAGACACTAGGTGGTCCATAGTTTCCTCAATTTCAGCACTGGAAAATATAAGATGATCACCATCTCTAATCACCTCAATGTCCTCAATTTCAGCTTTATTCTTATTCATGAGAACTTTTGTAGGCCAAAATCCAAACTTCTTCGAACCAATCTCAAGCAACTCTTGAAATGTCTTGGGAAGCAGAACAAACTTGCCAGCAATTTCTCCAGTTTCCGGGCAGCATATTGTCAGTCTCACTAGGCTAACTTCATTATTTGTTGCCCCTGTGCTGTGTTTCACTGGGCATAATAGGTCTTTCTCACTACTATGCATAGCTGACATCATCCCAAAAAGTGACTTGTGGAAATTGTTTATTCTACACCATGGGCTCCATGATCCATCTGTACTTGGGAACGAACCTTCTTGTGGGATAGGACGAATTGCTGTCTCACTAGTAAATCTGCCCAGGTATCGAACTCCATGTTGTTGCTGCTTCTCAGAGATTGTAGTGATAGATTGTGATTTTAAGCCATCATGAGCTTGGAAAATGAGTTTTATTTCTTCATGTCCTTGTTGGTCAATTAGATCTCTAGAACTCTAACAATGGACATCTTTTTAATCAACATCTGCACAATATTTTAGGAGGAATTTAATAATGTCAATGTTGTCTTTACAAACTACAACATGAAGGGCTGTGACTCCATTGCCTCTTGGTTGTGTGACATCACCACCAAAGCGAACAATTTCTTTCAGTAAGTTCAAGTTATTTTGTTTAGCAACCGTGCATACAAAATGACATACATCACCCAAGAGTACGCTTGCTCCATTTTCTTTTAATAATTTGGCTACTTCTTCATTATTGCCAAGCATTGTTTTCCAGAGTGACACGTTTCCTTCTGAGTCTGCATATGTACCCAATTAACTTTACCATTTGAAACTTGAAAGTACCAAATCAATATTTGTTCTTGAAGTTAATGTATCAATTCTCAAGGACAAATGGTAGCATGGAACCTGACAGCTATCCGTTTATCACACAGGTAACATGCTACCACTTCTTCAAAGTGGTAGCATGGAACCTGATAGTTATCCGTTTATCACACAAGTAAAAATCATTATTTATCGTCCTTGAGAATTGATACAGTAACTTCAAAAACAAATATTGATTTAGTATTTCCATATACAGACTCAGAAGAAAACGTGCCACTCTGGGAAGCAATACTTGGCGGTCATGAAGAAGTAGTCAAACTGTTAAAAGAAAATGGAGCAAGCGTACGCTTAGGTGATGTAGGTCATTTTGCAAACACAGCTGCTGAACAAAACAACTTGAATTTACTGAAAGAAATTATTCGCTTTGGTGGTAATGTCACACAACCAAGAGGCAATGAAACCACAACCCTTCATGTTGCAGTTTGTAAAGACAAAATTGACATTGTTAAATTCCTCCAAAAACATAGTGCAGATATTGATAAAAAAGATATCCATGACTGGATGATAGACATCCCAATTATAAATGAAGTGAAGAAAAAAAAAGAAAAAGAATAAAATGAAGTGAAAACAGTGACACCACAGAAAAAAGTTAACCTCAAACAAGTGCATATACGAAAATGTCTTCCAAGGAATATTTTAAGAAAAGTCAACAGTCTGGATAATGTAAATATCAATAGAGTAATAGTTTTCTCTTCCAGCAAATTCGGTGAGCATTTTATCTTTTTTGATGCATACAAAATCATAAATCCTATTTAAATTAGGATTGCCCATTGATCATATAATTTCTGATGTATCATAAATTACCTTTACGGTTAGGATCTGCTCCATAATTCAGCAGAAGAAGCACACAATTCTTAGTTCCTTTGGATGCTGCTATATGCTATGGAAAAAGTAAAAACACACGTGCTTCGTTATCTCCACAAGTGTATGTATGATGTACAAGAGCATTGTTCAAAGTAAAGATTTCATCGTACCAGAGCTGACCTCCCATTGTTGTTTGACTCATTTGGATCTAGGCCCCGTTCCAACGATTGCTCTCTGTCTCCACCAAAACACTATCCATAGTTGGATCCTTCAGTTCTTTCAAATGCTGCCCCACCAGAATCAAAACGCCAAGCATTTGCAGAAAATCAAAACAAAGTTAACAATTCGTTGATCGAGAGAACTTATACAGGAACTTCGAGAAGGATCAGAATACGCAGGACAAGTTCGTCGAAATTGCTGACAATTCCAAACACTTAAAACTTACAGATTGTACTAGGTAATATTTATTAACAGAATTAAGATATTCTTGCAGACCTGGAGGAGATTATTCATGATAATGGTCCCATCACCAACGTTGGCC
>JAOSBK010000008.1:33006763-33018406 GCA_027568895.1 Erythroxylum shatona | reverse complement strand
TGAAACTCTTAGAGACAGAATTAAAACTCCATTTCTTCATAAAAGTTGTATCCCTATGTCTCTAGTTTACAACGCAACAAGAATCACCCAATTTGGATAAGTATAGAGAAAGTTATGGTCAAAATACGAAAGCATGTCGAAGCTGTCAAGGAGGGGTGCTCGCCGCGACGTGGAGAAAAGATGAAGTCGCGACTTACAGCCCAAAAATCAGTTTTCTCAGGATTTCTTGCAACGTTCGCCGCGACGAGCTCAAGGGGGTGTCACACGTCGCGACGTACAACAAGGGATGAGCCGTGGCGAGAATAAAGATGGAGACCGTGACGTACAAACAAAAATAAGCCACACGTCGCGACGTACAAAAAGAATAAGTCGCGACGTCTGGTTCTGAAACTCGTCTTCCCCGATTTCTTTTCCATATTTTTCACTTCTATACTCAAAATAATCTCTAAAACTTCACTCCATTTAACTCCTAATTCAGTTCAAATCATTTACATAAGATCAAAACTTAAACATCTAAATTCATTTCTACTAATAACATCAACCATTTTTTTTTCTCTAAACCAGGACAGAGTGTAAATGCATTCATAGATTTTCAGGCACTCTTCTGTAACTCATTTCAAATAAAACAGATCTCATTTCATACTTTGCTGAACACATTCCTATTTCACAGATTCGACCATCTAGTTCATTCATCACCGAAACTTTGCTTCCCTAACCTCACATGCATGCATTCATCTCCACAATAAAACATCATTTACAACAATAACTTACTTGATTTGGCTATAATATCCCGCAAGGAGAGCAGATCAAAGCATCAAAAGTTTCAGAACTAGTGTTCGGATGGCAAGTGTTTCTTCACCGAGAAGAACATTTGCACTAGCTCAATTCTAACTCCAAGCATCCGTACACTTTGCATGCCTTACAAGTGTCCTAACTCTATAAAGCCATATGTAACAATTAAATAGCCATTTGTCACCATTAATTAGTCCACGTGTCACAATAGGATTGGTCCAAAATAAGTATTTTCTTTTTCTTTTTCTAAAATTCACCAAAATTTCAAAATATCCTAAACATATCAAAATTGCCAAAAACACATTTTAATCATATTTAACAACTCAATTGTACCCGGAAATGTCATGAATGCATGTACAATTATTTGTATAAGTCAAAATTCATATGCATATATTAGTGAATACTCAATTATGCAAAGCATATGATGTACTGTAAATTCATAAATTTTCTAACCCCTAACATGGGATGTTACATCACATGCTGGTGTTATTCGTATAATATGCTTTTCATATATTTGAGGTTTATATTTATATCCACAAAATTTATATGTGACATTAAAAAAATCAATCATTTAAGATCTTTGTTAGGATATATTGTATATATCTTTTATTTAGTTTTGGCATTTTGAATAGACATATAAGATACATCTTATAGGAATTCAGTCTACTTTCATGTTGATATTGGAATTATCTTGCGACTGGACATCTTGGAAATTACAGCTAGATTTACAGATTTCATGGATTGATGAAATTAAAAGGATGAGGATGGTGCATATTTGAATTCAAGTGGGACTCTTATTATGTGAGGGGTTTATGCATATCTTTAATCTATGGTAAAAGTTAATTTTTTGGTGTATATGCAGTATTGAGTTAATGTGGGAGTGTGTGGCATAAGAGAGGTGTGCCTTAATTGGCTGTTGCATTTTGGTAATTGGGATATTGCAATAGCGTGGTCAACGTGGATTTTTTTAACTTGATTGAGTTGGTGTCATACACATCTATATGCGGTGAATCTCATAGAGTGTGCTGCTCATATCTTTGATCTATGAGTCTATTGTAGAGCTTCGGTGTGGTTGTTGTGTGAGCATGTGTTGATATTGCAGAGCACGTGTTAAATGTTGTGGTAATGTTTTGTGTGAGCTGGGTCTCTTTCATTAAGGGGGTTCTTCTTGCATTATGAAGGTTTTGGCTGAATATTGAATCAATGGATTGTGCATCAATGGTGTAGTATGTGTCAACTATCATTTTTGAAATACACAGCTGAAGATATGTCTTTTTTTATGCGTTGGTTTATTGGTTGGAAGTTTTTCGTGTGACCACGCGAAGATTAAATTATGTGCACAATTGAAGTGTATGGTGTGCATGATTTTGTGAGGTGTTGCTTAAGTTGCATGTTCAACTTTGTGAAGTGGTTCTTGGGTGGACTTTTTTTTTATTATTGTTGCGACGACTTCTAGATTTATTTAAGTGGAGCATAATTCATTGGGCAGTTGTTTTTTCTATCTCAAGTGTATTTAGTTATCATTTTTTATTATTTTAATCACTCGAGTTATTTTATCATTGTTCTTTCGGTAAAAGTTGATTGAGAAAATCATTTGTTGAGGTTAGTATGAGACGGTCGTACTATTGGGTATGCAATTCTTTTACAGGAAGTGAGGTTGAGAGATATTGTTAAAGGTTTAGTGGGTCGGTTCAGTAAAGCCGTGGGTAAATCTATTATACCTCAATAAAAGTTATTAAGCTGGGTAAGAGATCCGCAGATGTAGGCAACGTGTGCTGAACTGCATTGACAAATTTACGATGTTGATTTATTTCTAGTTCTCTTAAATTTTCTTTTTTTTGTTTACTAAAAACGAATCGAAAAGTTTGCGAAACAGGTACTCCCTTCGAATTTTATAATCTTGTTCACAACAAATTTGAGCGAATGATAACATTTCAAGTGCCAATTTATTAGCTATTAGTTATCTATTTTTTAAAAAATCTAAAAATTTATAAAATGAATAATAAGCAAGCACAACTTCTTTAAAATGATTAATTTCAACCTAATGTGCAATTAATATTTTAATTAATCTTATTCGTCGACGATGAGCAAATGTGGTGGAGAGGCCATTCCCGTTACGCCTGTCATTCTGTCAAAGGTCATAAATGGTCGAGAACTGATAATCTTTGAACCGCAATCCAAAAAAAACATAATGTTCCTGTGATCATTTCACTGACTTCATATGTTCATACCAAGCTAGCCCTCGTGCTGCATTCTATATGTTCGTACAAAATTAGCGTACTTTATGTTGAATTCGAAAAGGAATTCAAGATACAGAGTATTAGATGAAACCTTATTGTTAAGTTGGTCACGAGTCTAGCACTTTATTATTATTATTTTTTTGGTTCTGCATAAATGTTATAATCTAACCCGTGATCCTTTGAGAAGAAAAGTACGTAGTCAACCTCTTCCTTTGATCAAACTTGTCAGGCGCTAGTGACTTCTATAAATAGAACTGAGTAAGGTCATTCTCAGAGAATTAACGTTTATGCATCAGAAAATCAGCAACAACATTACATGCAGAAAGAAGAACTTGGAATATACTTGTTTAGCTTGCGTACATAAGTTAATGGCGACTTCAATGGAAGCATTGGCAATGGCAGGCGCAGATTATCTTGAGTGCGGCATGGAAGTCAAGAAATGGGAATGCAAGAACTTAGATTCATCACCTCCGCCTCATTTGTTAGCAGAAAACGAAGTTACAATGGATGAGAAGCATAGGTTTCCAGTCACTTATTTCAGCTTTCCACGCCACCCTTTAGAAGCTGATCATCAGATCGACTCAGATTACATCCGAAGAAGATGAAATAAGCAAGAAATGTAGATGGAATGTTAAGATATTTATTATATATATTAATGTTTTATTTTTTGATTATGAGATATTAAAGATAATGTAAGTTTTAAAATTCAAATTTAGATGAGGTGTAATAAAGTGATACTTATTATTTGAATTGAATTTTTGAATAATTGTTTAAGTATGAAAGAAGTACATTTTAAAAAGGACAAAGTGTGATGAGGTTGTTGTCTATTTAAAATAAGTCCATTTTGTTGTGAACTTGGAGGACATTTTGAGATTGGTGAATATTACCTTGCATGTATAACTCCATGTGTTGCGACTTAGTCCTTGCCTGGTGTTGTGTGTGGATTACGTTGGTATGGAATATAGTACATCGAAAAGAAGCTGCAGATAAGCATGGGTGACTTCTGGCGTGCGTGACTTTTTTTGTTGCATCGTTCTAGGTTGGTAGCATAATCTTTGTGATTATTGCTGCTGTGTCGGGCGTAGGTTTCTTGTGAGTGGTTCATGGCTGGTTGCTGTCCTTTGGACTGCTAGGCTAACTTCACCTTAATGCTTAATTCCATTTTGGTGCTGCAGTTTATATTAATTAATTGGATGAAGATATTAATGTGTGTGTTGCAATCTTTTATTGGAAGTATCTGCAGCTGTCTTTATTGGAGTTTTAAGTGAGTGAGCTGAGGGTGACATATTGCATTGAAGGCCTTTAATAGTCATGTGTCTTCGTTGGTTGGTTGTCATTGATGAAGTTTTAATACAACAGTGTTTTTATTTTTATCTTTGTGTAGTTCAGTTGGGTAAATTTGTGAATTTTTGGTAGCTGGCTTTCTATGGTATTTGTATGATTTTGTTGGGTTGCTCACTATCATCGATAGTAGTTTTTGTGTAAAAAACTTCCAACAATCTTATTAATTTTGTGGCTGTCATTTTTGGTATTGGTGTGCGAAAATTCTATAAGTTTTCATAATTTTGTAGTAGTTTTTTTTGTTGGTTTGGTGTGAAAAACTTCAATAGTTGTCTTGGTTGTGGCAATTTTATTGGGTTAACATTTTGATGATGAAAGTTTGTTGATTTGAGACGTTTTGTGGCTACTGTACATGGGATGTTTCAATGACTATATCAAAGATTCATAGCAGATTTCTTAGTTGACAACTTCTCGTTCTTTCGTTGATGAAGCGACATATTTAGGGGAGTTGCTTTTTATCTCAAGTGTTTTCGTTTATGTTAACTTTTATTTAATCACGTGAATTATTTATTTTGTTTCGTTATCATTAAACATTACTTGAGAAAAATCTCTGTTGAGGTTAGTACAAGGTGGTCATACTATTGAATGCGAAATTATTTCACGGGTTGTAAAAATGAAGGATAGTGTCAAGGGTTGAGTGATGTCGGCTCAGTAAAGTCTTGTATAAAACTATTGTCGTTAGTGAAAGAATTAAGCTGAGTGAGGCCCCCGTAGAAGTAGACAATGTGTTCTGAACTACGTTACCAAATTTCGGTGTTGATTTATATTTGTGTGTTTAATTTTTATGGTTTTTAATTGTGCTATAAACAACTGTGATAAATCAAAGATTTTTGCGAAACTACTACACCCCTACGGCTCTTTCATGGAAGATGGTCAAAAGTTTGAGGTTCTTACAGTGACAAACTTGACTTGACTTAATTCAAACTCATATACCAAAATTAAAATAAAAAAGAAGCTGAGGTTTAATAAAATTTTAAACTGCGCTCGAACTTATTTACAAAAAATAATTGAAATTATTACCAATGTTACACTTATAACTAAGTAAAAAACCAATTTGTGTAGATGGGATTATGTCTCAAACTCTTAATTGCAATTTATATGGTTAATGAAAGTGAAAGAAAGCCAATAGGATAATTAAGAGCAGGTAGGAAAAATGAGACTAATCATTCACACATCAAAGTCTCTGTTTTATTAAATTTCATTCATATATTTATACGGAATCCACACAAATGTGCGAATGAGATTTAATAGAACATAATAAAAACACCATAACCAAAACAGGAGATATGATTCCATCATTCATGTCTTGAAGACCCGAACATATACAGACCAAGAAAGGTGAAGATTATTTATATGCTTTTCACACGTGAGTATATATCAAATAAGAACTCGCTTTTGTTGTCAATATGATTAGAAGCTCCAGATTAATCAAACCAGAAGTGATGGAATTTCCATGGTTCATTGGAGATTCTTTTTTTTTAATACAAGGAAAGAAAACACAAGACAAATTACATGCCTATGTTAGGGAGACAGACCCCCAACATATCCTCTAGAAGAATAGAGAGGCACCCTGTAGGTGTAATCTCTAATGTAGTGACCCCTAAGGCAAATTGATCGGCAAAGTTGACGAGCCAGTCGACACAACAATTACCCTCCCAGTAAATGTGACGATGAATAACAACCCAGTTTCGAGTAAACAACTCTTTAATACCCATTACTAAGGGATTGAGAGACAAAGATCATTGAGCTGAGGAAGACAACATATGAAGTACCGGTAGAGAATCCACTTCTAGTTCAATTCGACGATAACCTAGATTTCAAGCAAGCTGAAGCTAAAAAAAAACCCCTTATAGTTCAGCAGAAATATAGGAACACAAGCCAAGATTTTGGACGAAACCACTAAGCCAAATGCCCGAACTATCACGAATAAGCCCATCGACTGTGGCTGAAGAGGACGATCGCTTGGACGCTCCATCCGTATTTAATTTGACCCACCCGGAAGGAGGTTTACGCTAGCCTAGAAATTGCTCACATCGAGGACGGTCGCCAATATTTGCTCTACTCTGCCAAACCGTAGCCGTGGAAAGCTAATGGACATGCTCCAAAATATGATGTATGGGTGAGGTCAGCCAGTCAAAGTGTTCAGTAAAAAGTGCTTTATTTCGCCAGGTCCATAAGAACCAACAAGCAGCACCAAAGATAATCGACCAATTGAAACCTAGGACGAGCTAGTGTTGTTGGAGATTCCTAATGAGCCACACATGAGACGTCATATTGAAGATGTTAGATGAGACTACTTGTGAAGGGAATGCACTCCATAAGATGCGGGCTTTGGCACAGTCGCGCACCACATGTAGTGAGGATTCTTCCAGACGATAATGATAGCACGCAACATCCATAGTTAATTGTTTGTGGGCACAATTTTCATTAGAAAGTAATCGATCGTGTGCAAAGAGTCAAAGGAACGAGCGAATTCTTTGTGGGCCCTTTCACTGCGAAATTGTTTTCCAAAATCCATTAGACGAGTTGTCCTCATGCTCTATGATCATGGAATATATTGAAGCTGTACTGAACTTTCCATTGTCGAAAGTTCCCCATATCGGTTTATCAGGCCCTAAGAAGGGCATAGGAGGGAAAGTACCTGCAATGGTCGTGCAAATCGAGAGAGGGAATAGGGATTGAAACTCTTCCCATTTCCAATTACCTTCAATGTCCACAAAGTATTGAACAGGGAGATCAATAGATGTTTGGGGAACAGGAGCCACAGTATAGGAATTAAGAGGTCCCAAACTCTCAACCCAAGGGTCTAGCTAGAATTGAGTCCGAGCTCCGTTACCGATAATCCATTTCATGCCCTTCAATACATGGTGCGAAGTCGCCCGTATACTTTTCTAAACTATTGAGCCACCGGTTGCATCAAAAGTCCTGGGAATATTGTTGACATCGAAATTATACTTTGTCAAGAGAATTTGCACCCATAACTCATTAAGCTTTGAAACCAACGACCACCCTAGTTTTGCTAGTAATGCATCATTAGTTTTTCGTATTTTTCGAATGCCAAGACCTCCCATCGCTTTAGGTTGGCAAACTTTATTCCAATTAACTAGGTTAATCTGCTTCATGCCATTAGCCGATCCCTATAGAAACTGCCTCATTAATTTCTCTAATTCATCACAAAGCCTGCGAGGCAGGCGGACCGTCTGCATTGTATAAATTGGAAGAGCCGCTATGACTGATTGAGTCAATGTGAGGCGTCCAACGAACAACAAAAGATTGGCCGTCCATCCTGAGAGGCGCTATTGGACCTTATCGAGAATACGTTGATAGGTTTGTTTATTAACTCTCTCATGCAACAGAGGCACGCCCAGATAACGCCCTAGATCAGTTGTCTGCTTAAAGCCCAACTCACTGCTGAGATAATGCGCCACCGAGAGATGTATATTCTTGAAATAAAAGCAACGCGATTTGTCTTGACTGACTCGTTGTTCTGAGGCAGCACAAAATGTATTTAACGTATCTTAAATCACATGCACTTGGTCCAGTGAGGCTTCGGATTATAGAATGAGATCATTTGCAAAGAACAAGTAAGAAAGAGAAGGTCTGTTTCTACTTAATTTAATAGGCTTCCATCTCCTTGGTTCATTGTATTTGTAATTAGATGACCCAGTCTTTCCATACACAGGATGAAAAGATAAGGCGATAGGGAGTCCCCCTAACAAATACCTCTAGAGGGAAAAAAAGTGTTAGTGAGTTCGCCATTCCAATTTACCTGCATAGAGACCTAGGAGATACATTTCATAATAAGGTTTATCAAAGAGGCAGGGAGCCCAGCTTTGAAGAGTGTATCTTTGATAAAGTCCTAAGAAAGCCTATCGTATGCTTTTTCAAGGTCCACCTTAATAGCCATTATCCCTTTCTGTCCATTTTGCTTTTTTATTGTGTGGATGACTTCTTGGGCAATAATAATATTGTCAGTAATCAATCACCCCGGGAACAAAGCTGCATTGAGTTGGAGCTATAAGCTCGTCAAGGTGGGCTTTGAGCCGATTAACGATAATCTTGGTAATGACTTTGTACATCACAGAGCATAAAGCAATTGGCATGAATTGAGTGATCGACGTGGGCGTAGGAAGTTTTGGTATTAGAACCAAGATGATACGGTTAAGTTCAACTTCCCATGCTTCATGTCTAAAAATTCTTTGAAGAAAGAGTATTAGAGAGGACCCGACTATGTCCCATTGTGACTGGTAAAATAAGGTGGTGAGCCCATCAAAGCTCGGTGCCTTATTCGGAGCCATAGGAAAAAAAGCCTTCTTAATCTCTTCAGGACTGAGTGGACATTCCAGTTCTGTAATAGCCCTGTGAGATAGGGAAGGGAACAGACTGGTGATAGGAAGGCCTATAGGAGGGTTTGTTTCTGCCGTGTAGAGTTTCTCCAGGAAATTCTTTGCTATTCTTTTGATACTCATCGTGTCCGATCCCACCCATCTGTTTTCATCCTTCAAGGAAACAACCCTTGCGTGTCATCATCTGGCTGTTATGATAGCATGATAGTACTTAGTATTTCTGTCTCCCTGACCTAACCACTGACATCTTGAGCGTTGGTGCCAATAAAGTTCTTCTTAACATAGAACCTGTGCCAGTTCAAAACATAGATAATCCTCTAACTCTCAGAGAGACGCCGAGTCCTCGTCTTCTAGTGCTTTTTGAACGCCTTCAAGGCAGGCCATGAGTCTTTTTTTCCGACAGAAAATGTTTCCAAAAGTAGTAGAGTTCCAATGCTACAATCGTTCCAAAAAAGTTCTGATCGCTCCACCAAAAGCAAACATAGTAGGCTTCTAATTATCAGCAACAATTTAGCCAAAACTTACATGTGTCAACCGCGCTGACTAGAAGTTGAATGGCTTAGGGGTCGGAGGGAAATGTATGCATTGTTGTATTGTGATCAAAAGAGGCCTATGATATGACTTCAGAAAGGGTAGGTGAGTGACTATAGTGTGTTGGAAAGTAGACTGCCAGGAATTAGAGCAGAAAACTAGATCTAGTCTGACGAGAATTTGACCCCTCCACCAAGTGAACTTCATCCCTGAAAACCCAGGATCATGAAATTGACAACATTGCATACAGTCCTGAAATTGTTTGTTGACTATCAGTTGTAGTCTAGAACCTCTTCGTTTATCATTGCTTTTTAACTTGGCATTAAAATCCCCACCTAAGAGCCACTGTTTGGAGGTAACCCTAGCTATTTGACGTAGGTACTTCCACAAAAAAGATTGTAAGGAATACGTAAGGCTAGCATAAATGGTAGTGAAATTAAAAGACATTTGGTCCCAATCAATATTAGCATGCACAAATTGCCGGTGGGCAAGCAGAATTCAGACCACAATATCTGCTTTCCATAATAGCCAAATGCCACCAGAAAAACCTTCAGCTTCCACCTGAAAAAATGGGCAAAGCCCAAGCTCCGAATGACTTTCATCGCCCGAACCCCGCTGATTCTTGGCTCAACCAAGACAACAAGGAGAGGCTTGTGGATCTAGATGTAGTTCTTAATAATTGGCTTAAACATCCTATCTCTAGCCCCTTGATAGTTCCATAAAAATATTGACATAAATATCTATCAGAAGAGGAAGTAAACACTGTTAAGCTTGAGTGTTACTGAGTTGGCTATCGGAACCCGACTTATGTTAGGCTCGTGATTCTGCGGAATCTCTTCCATCTGAGTATCTAGTACGTGTATGTTCTCAGTTTCCGACGTCAAATTTGTCCTAGGATCTGGTGGTCTAAACGGGGGCATAAGGTGATCTTTAAGTGTTGAGGGCAGTGTAGTATTTTGGCATTCGTCATTTATATCCTCCTCCGTTGCCCTGCCTCCCATGTCCTCGCGTAGGGGCAGAGTAAAAGATTTATCATAAACTATTAAGTCGTTGGGAGAGGGGATATGAATTGCCACGTGTTGAGTTGTGGTTCGCTGTGGCTCTTCAGGCATCTTTCTAGAAACAGACGTGTCTTTCGGTTGACTTGTGTGAGCTTTGGGCACCTTGGATGAAGAAGCTTGGTGGGTCAAACCCGAGTTCGGTTTATGTAGTCCAACCGGTCCACTCGAGGACAGTCCGGTGGGTCTACTATCTCGACCCATCATCTAATTTTTAGTTTGCGTTTTCTGTTGAATCTGAGCCGAAACGTTAGGTTTTCTCTATTTTGTTTCTTCTCATCTGTCCGAGGGTGAGCAGATAAGATGTCCAACAGCTCTTTTTCGGACAAAACTGTATAGCTCGAGCCCCTCACCGTCCCGTGATTCTGACCATTCCTCCCATCTCTTCCTGGTGCCGTTGCGTGGTTTATCGGACGTCGAGAGTAGCGTTGGACTTGGATCCATGGCCCGTAGGTCTCCGTGCGAAGGGCAACGATCGATGGTTCTAGTTGGGATTCTGGATGGATGGTCGGCCTCTGTGTGCCAGTGATATCCTCTGGTTCGCGATTCATGTTCGGCTGAGAAGGACAGTGCATGGTTCCGTGTCCCACCATGCCGCAAGAGTAGCAGATCAGCGGCAGACCCTCATATGCAACACGAATGATTTTTCCATCGAGTTCGACGGTGGAGGAGAGGGGGGAGTTTAAGTCAATGTCCACAGCGACTCGCGCGAATTTTCCTCTCTGGTAATGTTGCGTAGCTTCGTCGATTTTTACTATACGACCTACCAAATTCCCAAGTGCTTTAAGGATCGAAGGATGGTAACGAGCAACCGAGAGCCCTGGGAAACGAATCCAAGCTACCACATGTGAGACCTTGCCAGAAGAGGGTTGAAATTCAGGGTGCCATGGTTATACGGAAAGCATATGTCCACAGATGACCCATGGCCCCTGCGTGAGCACCTGTAGATAGTCCTCTTCTTGTATAAAATTGATCAGGTAAAATTCGTTATCTAAATCAACAACTTTCATAGGACCCGTCAAATTCCACATGGTGTTTAGGCAGGTTTTGAGCATGTTGAATCCGATCTTTCAACCGAGCAATTTGACAACAACCGCCGTCGCCCATTGCTTGTCAAGTTTTCCGCGGAATATGTTGGAGAGTTCGATTCCCATGCCAACTTCCCCTTGAACTCTATTGATATCCTCCTCTTTTATCTCGATTGGGTCTTTTGCAGGCCATTGGAATTCGCTTGCTCCGTTGATGGGGACGGAGCGACCTGTGACAGCCTTAAAATTATTTGTTGGAGTTGTAGGTGGAACAGGCGATGGAGGAGTAGGGTCTTCGCCCTGTTCC
>JAOSBK010000008.1:32994160-33004715 GCA_027568895.1 Erythroxylum shatona | reverse complement strand
GCTATAAAAAGACTTAAGAGTTGAAATTTCCAAGTCAAGTAGAGTAAGAGTAAGAAAGAATGAAATTATTCTTTTTCTAACAATCATTGTAATTTTTTTGAGAAAATCATTGTAATTTTTATTATACCTAATCTTCGTCATTTACATAAATAAGCACTTAATCATTTGATAATCTTGTATATGTAGGGCATTATGTATAAAATGCTTTATATATAAATCCTTTTAATTATCAAGAGGAAAAAGTTTTAGAATTCTAAAGAAAACCTAGTAATCTCCAAACAAACTTAGGGGAACAATTGAAATTCTGTTAAATCAAATTTTTATCAAACGAGTACATTTTATCGAATACTTGGTATGCATTAACCAATTCATCCCTCATTCAAGATAAATAACCAATTTTTTCCATCATTATCCAACAAATTCACAACCCATCATTAATAATCAGTAATTAACAACCAAAACCAAAAAAAACTCCATATGAACCAAAAAATTCAACCCAACATTCACACATCATCGGAGAAACGTGAGGGCAAAGAAGAGGACACTACCTTCAGTTTGGAGCGCCAAAGAGGACAACGTTAGAGATGTAACAGCTCAATAGTGACAATGTACCTCAAGACAACGACAATGGTAGACGCAGGCAGCAGATGGAGGAGGAAGATGTAGACGCAGGGTGGGGGGAGGGCTTCGGGTGGTTTAAATGATAACCAAAACGACGTCATTTTGTTTTAAAACCAAATGTCATCATTTTGGTTATCATTTAAACGTTTAAAACTTTAACAAAACGATATCATATGGTTTAAAACCTATACGACGTCATTTTGGTTATTATTTAAACATTTAAAACTTTAATAAAACGACGTCGTATGATTTAAAACCTATACGATGTCATTTTGGTTATCATTTAAACATCTAAAACTTTAACAAAATGATGTCGTATGATTTAAAACCTATATGGCGTCTTTTTGGTTATCATGTAAACTTTAAAACTTTAACAAAACAACGTCGTATGGTTTAAAACCTTTACGATGTCATTTTGGTTATCATTTAAATATTTAAAACTTTAACAAAACGACGTTGTATGGTTTAAAACCTATACGACGTCATTTTGGTTATCATTTAAATGTTTAAAACTTTACCAAAATGACGTCACATGGTTTAAAACCTATACGACGTCGTTTTGGTAATCTTTTAAATGTTTAAACCCTTCAGTCGGAATGACGTCAATCATTTAAATGTTTAAACCCCTTAGCTGGAATGACGTTGTTTTGTTAGAGTTAAAAGCCGACGATTAAAATGAATTTTTATTGACATATTTACTGATGGCAATATCTGTTAGAAAATTTTTTCGTGAGAATTTAGCGACGAAAATTTATATCGTCGCCAAAGTAATATTTCCAAATAACATTACCGACGTCTACACTATTTTCGTCAGTAATTACCTACAGTTTTTGTACCATCGGTAAAATTCTGTCACTATTTTAGAGTTCTCTTGTAGTGTTTATATCTCAAGGGCATAAAGTTGAAGCATGTTCTTTTATGGATTCAATTTCACAACTTCCCCTTGGAATACTAGATTATAACGAGGTTGGGTCATTTTTCTAGTGCCATTAGGCACCCTCTCTACAGCCAACTACAATAGTGAGAAGAGTAACTTCTATAAAAATATGTTTGGAGGTGGAATTGATTGTGGATCTTTCTAGGGTCTTGACAATTATGAGGTTAGATGAAATGGAGAATCAACGAAGGACACCAATAAAATTAGCTATCAATGGAAACCTCCAAATATAGAGAATTGATCTGGAGAGACAATGGAAGGAGATATAAATTAATTTTTTATAAGAAATCCTTAATACTTTAATGTTAGACAATAAACCCTTTTGAATCATTAACTATTATGAAGCATAATATGAGTAAGCTTGCCCTTCTAATACATACCCTGAACCTACTTAATTATAGGATGTTATGTCTGAGAATCATAAGAGTGAGAGCCTATCTAAAGAACATTAGGATTCCACCTTAGTTGAATCTTCAACTGGTGATCTACTTAGCAAGGTTGCCAAGCGACGACAAGTTTTGATCATAGGAACAAAAGGTAAAAAGCTAGGAAAATAAGAGAAAAGGGTACCAAGCCCTTATATTAACCTCATGTTAATTGCTTGAAACGTAAGGGACCTGAATTGCCTAAAAAAGAAACTAATTATCAAGGATTATCTAGGAATGAATAATTTCTATATTTTAGGGATTTTGGAAAAAAAAAGTTAAGTTATCAAATGTATAAAAATGCAAGGGGATTTTCAGTAAAAATGGGAGATAATCTCTAATCATCACTTTCACTTTAATGGAAAAATTATAATTTGTAATGATCGTAATAATATGAAGGTGAAATAGCTTTCAATCTTAGACTAGTACATTTATTTGGAAGTACACTGGTAGGTGAAATCTTTATGATCACATTTTTGTATGCTTCCAATATTGAGTTTCAAATGAAACTGATACATAATGATTGAAATCAATGGGTTCCTCTATAAACTAGCCTTGGTTAGTAGTAGGGGATTTCAATTGCATCTTATTCCCTCAAGAAGCAGAAGGGGATAGACTTAGTAGGAGCTGTATGATTTCCTTGAATGCCTAAGACACAGTCAACTCACAAATCTAAATTTTAGAGGAACCTTCTACATTTGGTCAAATAAAATAGATGGATAATTGGATAATAAAAAAGAAGCTAGATCGAGCATTTGTAAATCCTATATAATTCTCTAAATTTTATTCTAGTTTTTTGAAATTCAACAAACCCCTTTGTTTAGAACATAAAGCTGCAAAGGTAAGATTGGGAGTTAGAAATATTCATTACAAATCTCATTTTAGATTTAACAACTTTCTTATCAACTATAAGAGATTTGAGGAAGTTGTTTTAAGAGGTTGGGGAGATTAGGATAAGGGATATAAAGCTTTTAAGCTCAGGAGGAAATTTTAACATGTGAGAGCAAAACTTAAGCATTTTAATAGTCATGTTTTAGAAAAATAAACTGGAGAAAGGTAAGAAATGTTTATTCGATTAATAAATCTAAAAGGATTTATTAATTCTTTTCATATTTGGGCCAAAATATGAAAAGAGATACACAAGAAACAATAAAAGAAGATCAAAATTTGAAAAGAAAAAGAGAGAAGAGCTTTAAACTTGTAGTTTGATTTTTCTTGTGTATTGATAAAAAAGTATACAAAATAATAAGAAATTAAACTAATCACACTTAAAATAATTTTATGAAAAATATAGTCTTCCAAGGCACCTTTTTCCTAACATTTAACGCAATCAATAAATTGTGTCCCCTTTGAATAATTTTTTTTCCATTGATATAGAACTAACAGGATCTCCCTTTGGAACAAGTTAAGCTTCAATCGTACAGTAGTGTGTGGAAGTTCTTGATATCAATTGTAAATAGTCATTTTAAATAAATATCTCAATTATTTACCTAATCTTAAATATTAATTGAAATGTATTATATGGATAGGAATAATTTCATAACTTCATATTCCTTAATCTTTTTTATATAAGTTACGAAACGATGCTTATCAATCCTTTCTATTTTTAGATTTTAAAACTACACAAATCTTTATGAACAAAGTGGGAATTTAACTATTTACTCCTAAAATTATGTGTTAGTAAGTTAAAGGTTATAATCATTTGTCAAAATTCTAAATATTGGAAGTTTTGTATTCGATTTAGCAAAAATTACTATTAAATTAATAATCAAAATTATTTTTCTAAATCTATGTGGGAAATTTTAAATAAACTAATATCACTTATTCTCAAATATAATATATGACCAAATATTTTAGAAATTGAACTATTCATCCAACTTCATAGAATTAAACAATTGACTACTTATCAAAAGTACTAGTAAGAAAAAAGAACATTAAATTCTAATAATAATGAATTTCTTGAAATTGTATTTGAAATAAAAAATTAAAATGTTTGATATCAACTGAATTTAGATTTGTATTAGCCTTATTAAGCTTAAACTGTCATTCCATCTTAAATTTTATAACAATAATTAATTTTAGAAACTATTGATTATAGTTATAATTGCATAGTCAATTTATTTCAAATATTTAAGTTAACAATCTACCTATGTAGAATCTACTTCAAATATTTATTAGTGATTATAATTATATGAAACTTTGAGACCATCTAAGCTAAATCTCTTGATACATAAACCTTGCAAATTAAACTAACTACTAACTATAATTAAACTATTTTCCAGTTAAAATATTTCTCATAGCATGAAATATTCACCTATTAAATGGTATGCTACATTGGATTTATTAGAAGTACAACATTTTAAATAAAATGAAAGCTTTGAAAAGAACTCAATTGAATTTTATAGATATGAAGTGCTTGATTAAAATAAACATGCTATGTTTATTATTATTATTTTTAGGTACTTTAATGTTTAATAGTAAATTTTATAAAGTTTTAAATTAAAAAAGAAAAAATTGAAATGCTTGAGTTTATTTAGTTTGGTGATGAGGTGGTGTGAAAGTTATGTTCTCCTTGTCTTGATTAATTCACTTCCCTATCTCCTTCTCTTAAACCTATTAAAAAGATATTATAGTTGACTTTAACAATTCTTTGTTGGTGATAAGTCTCCACTTAATTTCTTTCCTATCTTTGCTCATTTTATCTTTACAATGCTAAATTAGCATAATTTCATGTTTAAATAGTATTTTTTTGTTTGTTACAGTTTCCTTTTCAAGAATACATATGTACTGATAGTTCTAATCAAAATGATTAAGAAAGGAAAAGGTATTAATGAGTAAAAGTTAAAATGTAATAATATGTTATCAAGTATAAAGATCGTGTTTTATACTAGTTATAAAAATTCATTATTTTGTAAATAAATTATTCAAAAAGCTAAAAAACTTAGACAATTGGAGCTCTCCTCCAGTCTTCCCTTTAACAGTGTCTTAGTATACTTCTCCTAACTCTCTCTCTCATCCTTTTTATTCCTTGGAATCTTTTCTTTTTATTTATTCCCTTGGTGTTAGGCATTCTTCCTTCTCTCTCTTCTCTTGTCTCCTCTCTCCTTTGTTTGGTTGTCACTTTCTCTTCTATAGTTTCTTTTGCGCCCCTTTTTAGCTTCTTTTCTTCTTTAACTTCTTTCCTTGATTCTTATTGTAAGCTTCTTTTTGTATCTCCTCCCTTATCTTCAAACCTCACCTTCATTCCTTTCTTACATCCTCTATCCTTGGCTTTCCTAACCTTTTCTTATCTAGAGTTGTGGGTGATGAGAGTCCTCTCCATTATTTGTGCTTTATTACTTGTTGAATGCAAAATATACTACTAGTCTCACGCTCAAAACTGCAGGTATACGGGTCATACTTATAGTTGAAAGCAAATATCGATCCTACGAGGATTGTGCTTAGGTTTGAATATTTTAAAAATTAGATAATATGGTTTAGGACATGCTAGTTTCCTATGGTGTGTCCTTCTTAGAGTTATTTATTTAATAAACATACAGTAAGGTATGATTGTGTTCCAATTCGTGTTCCTCGTAACTTTTAGAAAATCTCAAAACATAAAAGTTTTAGAGCTTTTCCTAAACTTTCATATAATCTTCAACCATCTTAATTAGATTTTGAATGAGAAAGTTATTTCTAATTTAAAAAGTATTATATAAATTGTGTATTTGGTTAACAAAGCTTAATTTATTTTTGTTTATAATTAATAATATTTTGCTTTACCTTAACAAATCAATCAACCATAAATTTATTAATTTTAAATGATTATTTTATATTAAACTAAAATTTTATTAGTTATATACAAAACTAAATTAAGTCTTACTTGTTTGACATCTAATTTAAACAATGCTTCTAAAATTAGGAATATCTTCCCCATCCAAACTCTAATTAAGATGCTATGAAAAGCTTAAGTCGTGTCTAATTTTTTCTTTAATTTTTATAGAAAAGAAATGAAGAACATAGTCTAAGTGATGCAGATGTCTCAGGGCATGTCTTTTGTAAAGTTGTTTATTAAATAAACAAACTTTAAGAAATGGTAGTGTTTCCTAATGGTAGTGTTTCTTACTATGCTCTTCACATGTTTAGAAAATAGTCAAAATATAAAAGTTTTATAACTCTTGCTAAGTTTTTTGTGAAATCTTGAATCATCTTAATTGGAATTTAGATGAGAAAGTTACTTACAATTTAAGAAGTATAGTTTAAATTAATTTTGAATATAATTAATACTATTTTAGTTTAATTTAATAAATTAGTTCACCATGACATAAAATTTTAGATTATTAGTTTAAATCAAACTAAAATATTATTTGTTATATACAAAATTTAACTCAATATAACTTATTTAATATCTGATTTATGTAATATCTTTTAAATTAGATATAACATTCTCATCCAAACTCTGATTAAGATGATTCAAGATACTAGAGAGCTTAGAAAGAACTTTTGTGTCTTCAAACTTTTGAAACGAAATGGTGAATAACACGTTTTGGGATATGCCAGGGCATGTCCTTGGTAGATTTGTTTACTTAACAAATATACTCAAAGATATGACAGTGTTTTTTATAATGTGCTTCTCATTTTCCAAAGAAGAAATCAAAACGAAAATGTTTTAAATCCCTTCCTAGGTTTTCCATATAATCTTGTATCAACTTAACTAAATTTTGAATTAAAAAGTTGTTTCCAATTTAACAAGTATTATCTAAGTTACAAATTAGATTAACTAGTATTTTAGTTTAATTTGACAAATCAGTCCACACTTATTTAGATTTATTAATCTTTAAGTGATTCTTTTTTATCAAACAAAAATATTGTTAATTGTATACAAAACTAAATTAAGTCTAACTTGTCTAATATCAAATGTAGACAATGATTTTTAAATTTTCTTAAAAAAAAGAAAATATTTATGTTAAAATAAATTAGTTACAAATATACCAAGGTTTGACCAAGTAAAAGCAACCTGAATCTAAGATCAAAAGCTTAATGCTAAGTACCAGGAGCTTACAAGAGCAAAAACTACTCATCAATTATGTACAACATTCAAGCATGGGATGTATGTATTATTTACATTTTGAAAATTTGAAAATCTTATTGCCAAGTTTTTAGCTCTTTTCTTATCCATAATATTTAAATCAAATTCATATAGCAACAAAATCCTTCTAATTAATCTAGGCTTAGCATCCGATTTATTTAACAAGTATCTTAACGCAAAGTGATTAGTATAAACAACAAATTTAGACAAAGTTAGATAAGATCTAAATTTATCTAATACAAAAATCACTACTGGTAGTTCTTTCTCTGTCGTAGTATAATTCTCCTAGGCATCTATCAAAGTCTTGCTAGCTTAGTAAATCAACTAAAGATGTTTATTCTTTTGTTGTCTAAGAACTGCACCTACTGTAAAATCACTTGCATCACACATTAGCTCAAAAGGTAAATTCCAACTTGGTGCAACCATAATTGGGGCATTCATTAAATTTTTCTTAGGAATGTTAAAGGCATCCAAACATTATTTATTAAATTTAAAAGGCATATCTTTCTTTAACAACTTGGTTAAAGGCCTAGCAATTTTAGAAAAATCCTTGTTAAATCTCCTATAAAAGCCTGAATGACCTAAAAACTTCTAATAACCTTAACCAAGGTAGGGTGGTAACTTCTCTATAGTTTCAATTTTTCCTTTATCTACCTCAATACCCTTATGAGAGATTTTATAGCCTAAAACTATGTCCTCCTGTACCATAAAATGACATTTTCACCAATTTAGCACCATATTTGTTTTCTCACACCTCTCTAGCACTTTTTTTAAATTATGGAGACATAAATTAAAAGAATTGTGAAAAAAATCATCGATAAATACCTCCGTTAGATCTTCTACTAAATCATCAAAAATGGCCATTATGCACCCCTAAAGTGTAATAGGTGCATTGTATAATCCAAAAGGCATCCTCCTATAAGAAAACATACCCTAAGGACATGTGAACGTTGTTTTCTTCTGACCTTTTGAGGCAACTAGAATTTAGAGGTAGCTCAAAATTCCTTCCAAGAAACAATAGTACATATGCCTAGCTAGTTGCTCTAACATTTAGTTCACAAAAAGGCAAAAGAAAGCGGTCTTTTCGAGTAGCATTATTTAGCTTCCTCTAATTGCTGTAAATTCTCTACCCAGTGATGGTTCTCATAGGAATCAATTCCTTCTTCTTATTAGGTACCACCATCATTCCTCCCTTCTTAGGCAAAAACTATACAGGATTCACCTAAGAACTATTAAAAATAGGGTAAATCACACCAACATCCAAAAGTTTAATTACCTTGGCCTTCACCATTTCCTTCATATTAAGATTCAACCTCCTTTTGGGGTTGTACCACAAGTTTGAACTCCTCCTCCATCAGAATCTTGTGCGTATAAAATGAAGGCCTAATTCCTCTAATGTTAAAGATCTTCCAAGCAATTGCCCTCTTATGCTCCTTAAGCACATTTAATAGCTTTTCTTTTTCATCCACTTTTAGAATTGATGAAATAATTACGAATAGTTTTAAATCCTTCTTTAGCAATGCATATTCCAAAAGATCTGGAAGTTTCTTCCACTTTAACTTTGGCGGTTCTTCGATGGAGGATTTCAACCTTATCCCTTTACCTTTATTGATCCCTTCAAACTCTTTCTTTCTCATAAAGACTTGAAGTAAATCACACGTTAGTATTCGATATACAGAATGCACAAGAAGGGGAGTTGAATTGTGTATTTGTTTTTTTAAAGACAATTCCCTTCTAAAAATTTGCTTTCTCAAAACGATTGAAAAAAAATATTATGAAGTATTTGTATCAACAATAGAAACAAAAGTTAAGAGTTGAGAGTTGAGAATCGACACAACAATTTTATACTGGTTCACCCCAAACCGTGGGTTACGTCCAGTCCTCAGAGTCTTTCTGAGATTTCACTATACTTCACAAAAGTACAAGTATTCTTTTCACCGAGCCTCTCCAGGTCTCGTACAACAAGTATTCTTTTTCTCACTTAGCCTCTTCAGGCTCTCAGCTTTTTTTCTTTCTTACAGAAAGAAATTACGAGTTTTGTTACAGAAAAGATAGCTTTTGTGTTTTGCACAATACAGTGTTTCAAGGCAGTAATTGAATTCTCAAATTTTTTTCGCTAAGCTCTTTAGTCTTCGACTCTGACTTGTATTTATAGTCTTCGTCTTTAACTACTTCTTGATAACTGCTTCTTTCTTCTTTCTTCTTGTTTCTTGATCTTTAAAGAAACGATTATTCAGTTGAGTTCTATAACTTACTCAACCTGATTCGGTTCTTCGTCTTCGATTCTTTCGTCTCATTTCTATCGTCTCATTTTTGTCTTGCGTCTCATTTTCAGCTTTTGCGTCTCATTTTCTGTCTTGCGTCTCATTTTTCTGTCTTGCGTCTCATTTTCTGTCTTGCGTTTCATTTTGTCTTCTGTCTCATTTTTCTATCGTCTCATTTTCTTCCATCTCATTTCTGACGTGCGTCTTGCATCTCATTTTCAGCTTGGGTCTCATTTCTGTCTTGCGTCTCATTTTGTCTTCCTTCTCATTTTTGACTTGTGTCTCATTTTTCTACGTGCGTCTCACTTTCGTTCTTGTGTCTCATTTTTCTATCTTGCGTCTCAGTTTTTACTTCCGTCTCATTTTCAGCTTGCGTCTCATTTTGTCTTCCATCTCATTTTTGTATCTGCATTATTATTTGGCTTTCATAAAAATTAATTGTAAAGTCATTTTGACTTAACAAGACTTATTGGCCTCATCTTTGTCCTCACCTTAAATAATAGACAGCTCCAACATGTCTTTAGAAAGAAATTCATGCATAATGTCTTATGCTACAGAATCATTAACATCAATAAAGTAACAAACATCATCACATTTAAGAGGGTGTCTCATGGTATTAGATATTTTAAAAACAACCTCTTCTTCTCCCACCCTTAGAACTAGTTTTCCATTACTAACATCAATAGTGGCTCTAACAATGGCTAGGAAGGGTCAACCTAAAATGAAAGGTACCTTTATATCTTCATCCATATCAAGTATTACAATATTTACTAAGAAATTGAACCTAACAACTTTAATGAGGACATCCTTAATGATACCCCTAGGATATTCAATAGATATATTGGGTAGTTGAATGTCCATCCTAGGGGGTTTAGGTTCTTGATTCAATCCTTTTTGTTCTTACCCTTGGAGGTCAAAGCAAAAATATAATTCCAAGTATTGCAATATAGAATGCAATCTCGGGTCGTCTCACTTAATCGGAACCTAATGAATGGATCTAAGATAACCTATGTGTCATGAAAAGCAAGCTAAATCAGTAAGGAAAGGGGGTTTTGATTTTTGGAAATCTTAACAAAATTAAATGAATTGTAAGAAAAATGTGTAAAAAGTATTTTTTGGATTTTGGGAATAGAAATTGGAAAGATAAAGACAATGATTAAATTGTTAGTAGTGTGCCCTAGGCCAATGGACATATGTGACTTTTGTACTAACATTATGACTTATTAATAATATATTATGA
>JAOSBK010000008.1:32865598-32875753 GCA_027568895.1 Erythroxylum shatona | reverse complement strand
AGATCACCATAATTGAGTTGTCTCAATCAAACCTAATACGTAGAAATTGGGCTTTACCACAGCACCAGTGACAAGTACATAGAAGTCTGTTGGCGCTTCATTTTGCAAAATCACGTCTTCTTTTGGAGGAAAGTACTCTGCTTTCATCTCCGAGACCTTCAATATTAGTTTTCAGAAAGAAACTCCAGTGTTAGAAATTGCTCAGGTGAAAGACCCACAGAAGAGTACAGAGGCGGTACTTATATCCGATGAATTACCAGTTGGAAAAGCAAGTCATTTGAAACCCCACGAAACAAGTAAACTTTGTCTACAAGAGAGTAGAAAAGATAATGTGAAATGCTTGAGCGAATGGCTTTAGGAAGGGAATCGAGAGTTTCTTGCTGCTGCAATCCCTCTGAATCTGTTCTGAACTTCAAACACAAATGTGCAAGCATTTGATCTTGTAGGCGTATTGGCAATTGATTTCTATGAGCAAAACTTGACGCAGCTTGTATTGTGTCTCTCTGAATATTCAACAAAACGTTGCAAATGATTGAAAAGTTACTGCCTGCTACTTACAATCTTTTCTGGAGATGTCAATACATTAAGGTATTATTGAAAGTTAGAATTACTCACAAATCTTCGAGTTCGACTAGTCCCATGGACAACCAAATTAGTCATGTTACCAATCAAATACGCTGTCAATCCGAGGTTAAAAAGCATGTAGAACACGTCAAAAATCATCTCTGACGTGTTCACAGGATGCAAATCACCATAGCCAACAGTTGTCAGAGTAGTAATAGACCAATAAATAGAAGTTACATATCTGATCCAAATACTCTGCTGAAGGAAGTCACTTCCCAAGGCTGCTCCAATCCATGTCCTTCGAGGAACATGATAACGTGCAGCTATGAGATAATAGAAACACCCAGCACAGTGAACAGCAAAAAGGGTGACCTATCGCAAGTAACCACATCCTTCTAAGTTACAGTAGTTATACAGAGAACAAAAGAATATGCATGTTTGTCATCTTATGCCCATCCTTAGTCACTACTTACGCATATAAGTTTGGCACATCGAACCCAGAAGTAATTGTAGTTCCGATCTTTCTCCAATCTGTTCACAGTAATTGATGAGAGTTGATCACTGAAAGCAAACTGAAAAAGACAAACTAATTGGGCTGTCCATGAAGTCAAACTGAGAAACGTTTTTACCTGGAAAATAAGGCACTGACTCTTCGAAGACGCCAAAGGCGAAGCATGTTGAAGAAGCCATAACTCTGAATTGGTTTAGGGGTGATTTTTCGAGCAAGTTCAGATGGTATGGTGGATATAACATCAAAGGCTAACCAGGAACTTGTATACTTCCAACCTATCTTCTTTGGATCGTCAATGAGCAGATATGTAGCTTTGTCAAGGTAAGCCACAAAGAAAGTGACAACTATATCTACGGCAAAGAATCCATTGACGATATTATCGGCAATGGAGAGGGCCCTCACTGTTTGTTTGATGAAACCAAATTCAAATGGTGATACCCAAGCTGTATAGATGACCAGAACAACGAGAAAATTTTCCCAAATTCTGCGGAAAAAAGTTAAAGATTAACGTTGCGAGACATTTTTCTGTGAAGTTTCCTTCATACAAACAACAACCTCCGGAGCAGTAGTGGAGCACCTGTAGCGACGATCATAAGGCGATATGATGAACCTCCGGAGCTTGACTCTGCGGTTACTTCTTGCGCCAAGAGAAGGCAAAATCCCCGTGGATAGACTGTAGTGACTGCCATCTCTAGACAACTGCTCTATCTCCTCCTGCCCACATACTGATACTCCTAACATCCCTCTATTTCGCGGAGTGGCCATTATTATTGACGCACAAAAACAACCCAACTCTCTCTGCTCTCTTCTCTTTTTCTTAAGCTCGTATAGTCGGTGTGGTTGTATTATAAATAGCTAGGCAGCTCTCCTCGGAGTCTTTGTATCCTTGTATTATGTTTTTATAAGCAAGGCTTGGTCTTTCCTTTATTGGTTACTTTGTCTTACAGTATTCTGTCTAAAAGTTTTCAAATAATACTGTTCTTGACCATCTTACCCCCTATTCGGTGGAGCCACTTCTCGCGTAGAACTGTAATTTACAGCTCTTACTCTCAACGTGTATATGTATAATTAGTTAATTACCATTTCTTCAAACTAATAAATGATAATATCCCAAAAATTCTGCAAATAATAGGAAAGTAACGAGTTTCCACAAAGCCCAAATGTAATTACGTTAAGAAAGACAAAAACATGGGGATCCGAATTCGTACAGGCGGCAACGGCATGTGGTTCCGGCGGCCAAAAAAACGTCAACCAAAGCACTGTGTCACTGACAGAGACAGCATCGGATTTAATACCACAAACGAAATGAACCCGGTTTTCTGGCTTTCCATAGTTGGCGGCGCCAATTTTATTGCTAGTGGGTAACGGTCGAAAGGCCTCGCCGGGGTGGGAATATTTGAAATACTACCAAATAAACACGCCAAATTGCGTTTCAACTTGCAAATTCCAGACCCTAAACGCAGGTTTTGAAAACCCCATTCGAGATGATGTCTTTTCCCTATTTCAACAACTACCAAAGATTATCGAAATATTGTTGAAACAGATCACATTTCTCAAATTCCAATCTATTTGTGATCATTAAATCTGTATTTCACAAATTACGTTCATTATATTACAAAGTTCCCACTTCACTTTTCTAACCACAAAGTGATATTCCGACCCAATCCTATGCTTACTCAATTAGTTCAAATCTCAATTCTCGCTTACTCCATTACTACTAGTACAAATAATACTAAAACAATTACCACTTTTTTTTTGGTAAAGTGACATCGGAATCTTTAATTCATTCTCAATTTAAATATTTTAAAAATTAAACGTAAAACTAAGATGGTAAGATAACAAGTTTAAGGCTTAAAAGATTATTAGTCTATAAAAAATTAGCTAAAGGTTAAATAAAATTAAAAAATTTGAAATATGATTAAAAGATATTGTTCGAATTTGAAGTCTAATTGAAAAAAATATATTTTTAATATTTTGGTTTATAAGAGCTTACTAGTTTACATAATGTAACTGCTTAGTTGATAATTGATCAGTTTTTAACAACAAGAATGTTTAAAATATATCGAATTAAAAAGTCAAAAATTAAATCAAAATTTTAAATTTTTCAATGATCAAATGAATTTTTTAATTATTGTGGACAATTTTGTGACTAAACTATCAAGAATATCCTGCTTTATAGAACAATACGACATATTGAATTAAGATCTGTTTAATCAATTTTCCTGAAAAATCTTTTACAAAGATAACACTACATAATTATCTATTAATGATAATAATTCTTTGGATATCTAGCATTAGAGAACATCATTATGGTTCTCTGGTGTTTCAACGTGTGTTTCAGTCATTCGAAGTTTGACTTAGAGGGGATTATAAAGAATCTTTTCTATTACAACTACAACACATAAATAGAATCATAAAAACAGCTTCTTTTTAAAAATTACAAAGGGAAGACCAAATCTTTGCAAAATAGGAAAGCTTGTTAACTTGAGTATGTTGACTCATATAAATATCCAAAAAGAAAGGTCCGGTGATGCTCTGGAATAATGTTCTCACGTTCACGTTTCATTTTGTCTCTTTGGTTGATTTAAGAGAGCGGTTGAGCTGCAATGTTCCCATTCTAGAAATCGCATGCATATCTCCTTAATGATATGATGATGTATTAATTTATGCTGATATATTCAAAATTAATCAAAAATATTATTTATATGTAATACTTTATAGAAAATGGGTAAAAATTTAGAGATAAACCTTGAAAACATGTGAGTTTTTGATCCACTACTAAGTCTTGACCTTTGAATTAGCATGTTCTTCTCCTACAACTCCTGAATCTTTCATTTTATGATTGAGTCCAAAGTGTTATTTTCAGGTGGAACCAAAAACTAAAAGTGTTACTTCGAAGTGTTTTCAAGAAGATCTATGGCTGAAAATTCGTACAAATTTAGGACCATGTTTATCTTTTATCCCTATGTACGTGTATAATTGCTCATTCGTTGGCTTCATGGATTGCGCGACTGCTACAACCAACGCATCTCTCACCCGAATCCCTGACTTCGTTCAGTGTGCCACTGTTCAATTTAAAACGTGTTGTCACCGTCTCTTTTTCCTTTTGACGCTTGGGCATTAAATGACCATGAGGTTCTCAACTTCTTTCTATCAATTAACAATTAACATTTACCTGCAGTCTAGGGCCTTTAAAGCATCCGTGTCCCAAGTCAGACCAACTAACCCTGTAGTTGACTTCAATACATTTACTCGGGACTAGCCGACTAGGCGTTATGTTCTATTTTTTTAATAGTTTGACCACAGAATTAATATTTGAAGCGTCCCTGGAACACGCTGACGACTCGTGACGGATCATATCGTCTGTAATGTTTTCTCAATTCTAACCTTATTTGCAATAAATAAATGGATGATATTATTTGGCATTGGTTTGGAAATGGGCAATTGCTTTGCAACTTGTAACATCCCCAAGAGGCTATAATTTTCTGTATTCTTTATGCCTTATACTACCATTCTTTATGATGACTAAAACTGCAATCATGGAGCAAATTAAACAGGAGCGTCTGAATCTTTCATTTAATGGCAACCCAAAGGCCTGCGGCACAGATATAAAGGAAATGGGTTATCTTCATCTGGAATGAGACATGACTTCTTGAAAATGAATTAAAGGTTATGATGCTCAACCAAAATTAGTATAAAATAGAAGGTCGTATCGGGGTTAAGTATTGGTTAATATTTTGGTTAAATATTGGTTAGTATCGAAAATTTTAATTTATAATTACTAATAATAATTATAAATTAAATAAAACTTAAAATATATTATTTTTATTTAAATTTATTTTACCATTTTTGTTAATATTTATTAATTATGAATTAATAAAATATTTTATTTTTAAAATAAATAATTTAAAAATTATTATTCATAATCTAATATTTATTTTATATATTTTTAATTATTAAATTCAAAATTTATATATTTTAAAATATATTTTAAATTTAATTATATTTATTGATAATTATTAAATTAATTTATAAATTAAATTAAAACTGTGATTATTATTTATTATTATGAATTTTGAAGACGTGGTTAAAAATATACAATATAACTATATAATATGACAATGGTTATTTTGTAATTTAAAAAAATTTAGGGACTATTTCATAAATTTAAAAAATTACCTGAAACGGTACTCTGTATTAACTAGTACCATTACAGTACTGTACCGTACTAGAACTCAATCCGATATCAAGTCCGATACAGTATTCGTAACATTGAGTGGAATGTCATTTATAAGGTATTCAATAAAAAGAATTTTAATGTTAAAAAACATAATAATTATTAATAATTTATTTTTAAAATATTATAAAATAGTAATATGAAAATTATTAATTGATAGAGAATAGTTATATAAAGCATAAACAAATGGTGATAGTTATTTAGGCAGGGTTTTCTTTTCGACAATTCCCATCCATCAGCTTATTTTCTTTCTCCAATTACTCTTCCGTTTCCTTATTAGCAATTCTTAGCCTCACTACGACAACTTTTTATTTTCCTGGCTTCCTTCTTTCCTAGACTACATTTTTTCACTCCATAAAATTTCAATGAAACGTCATGCTCCTCATCATGGACAAGACATTGTTCCTACTTCCACAATCCCTATCCTTGAAACTTCCATTTCTCCCCCTTAACCTTCCCATTTGCCCCGAGGGAGGGATGCAGTCAGTGGCGGATCTACAGTGGGGGCACTTGCCCCCACTGTCTTCAACAGATTTTTTTAAAAAATTTACTTTTTTAAGTTTTGCCCCACAAAAAAAATAAAATTTTACTCCTATTAAAATTTTGCTTCCGTTAAAAATAAAATTTTATTTCTATTAAAATTTTACCCCCACTTAGAAAAATTTCTGAATTCGCCCCTCATGCAGTAGCCTATTCCAGCCTGAATCAATCCTCTCAACCATCTAAGTGAAATGGGAGTCAAGTAGTGGGTGATGCTTTGCCAACTCTTAACAAACTGACTTTCCCCAACCGTTCTCCTATATTATCTTCCATTGATACCCCACTTGGTCTCTCTCTTTATTGAAGTCCTGCAGTAAAGTGTAGCCAAATAATCAAGCACGCTAGTAGGTTATTTTGAAAATAAAACAGTTGCATTTTTGGAGGTACACTCTAGGCCTTGAGAAACTTGTTAAAATCAGGCTTGGAGAACTTACTGCTTAATGGTGACGAGCTTTTCCTCTTCACATTCTCAGATTCCCCAAGTATGTAAAAGGTTTTATAAGGAAGGCTTTATCACGTTCAAGGAAAACCACTTGTACTCATGAAATAAAGGTTAATTAGGTTTCACTACAAGAAATCAAAGAATTACCGACGGACATAACCGATGCTAAATCCGATTATTTCGTCGGTATTAATATTTACGGACGGAATTAAATGACGGACAAAAGCGTCGTTAATACGGGCGTAGGTAACTATAACGACGGAATATCATATGCCTTTCCATCGATAAAATATACTGACGGAATTAAGGAAACCGTCGGTATATCGGCATAAACATACCGATAGATTGACAGAAACGGTCGGTAAATAAAACGAACAATTTATTGACAGTATACAATGTTCCGTCAGTAATATGGAAATACTTTTCTGATGGTATCATTATTCCGTTAGTAATATTTAAACATATTTTCCAAAGGTTTTCTCTAATCCATCGGTAATTGGAAGTTAGAATTTTTTTTAAATCCCGACATTAAATTTTATTTGATGATCTTATAAAAAATGCATAATTTAAAAAATTGTGAATTATCTGTGCATATTCAATTTATTTAGTTATATATTTAATTTTTTCAAACAGAAGTTGATTGGTAATATAAAGTTCAAATTTTGTTAATTGATAATAAAAACATTAAAGTGTACATAACATATCTTTATTTTTGAAAGCAAATGATTACAACATTTCTAATGTCCTGGTAATGGAGGGTGCTCACAGGTGCTACCCCTCCCCTTCATCTGCTTCAGCTCCTGCCTCAATTGAGCCATCTGCTCCATTTACTCTTGCATGTGAGCCATCTGGTCCATCTTCTCTTGCATGTAAGTCAACCTCTCCATCAATGTATCCACTGTGGCCCGAAGCTCAGTGACTTCCGACGATTGTGCTTGTCTAGTAGACGTTGCTGTACTGGATATGGAGGATTGCGAATAACAAGTATTCAAACAAATGAACTTAGCCCGAATATCCGTCCACGACGGTCCCTACCATCGACAACATCAAAATACGTCTGAGTCTCATCAACAAGTTATTCCTTCTCAGACTGTCGCTGACTGGTTTGTTGTATTTTATCCTATTAGAAACCAATGTTTATATTAGTAAGGGATTATTCATAATTGTAAAACTAAATGATTACAAAAGAAATAATAATAAGGCATTAAGTTAACATATATTCAGTTCTCTACATCGGCTGTTGACGAATGTCACACTGTTATGTTTCTTGGTGTGAGTATGTAAAAACAGCTGAGTAGGTATAGGAGGAAGACCCAAAGGCTTTTCCTACATATTTAACCTAAATGTTTAGATATAAACTATATTTAATAAAAATTTTGGTAGAGTTTTCCCTAATTTTATGATATGTCCCCCCTGTTGAACAAATAAAAAAACTCAACACAGCCATAAATAGCACTAGGCATTTATATCATTACCATTATCTATAATACAGCAAAGTAAAACATATACACAATAAGTGTAAAGTTTAGATACTTACAGGTCTCTGTGCATGCTCATAGTAAGTTATTGATCATCCCTTATATACGGGAAGACTCTCTCCCCCCGATAAAAGGATCTTCCTGAAGTACGTGAAGGAGGATGATGATGACAGACCTAGAATAAGAAATATACAAACTGATACAAATGTCATTTTCTAATACATGTCAAAAATCATTCTTGAAATCCATAGTTATAAGATATGAATGTCATTTTAATACCTGCTAAAGCTTCTCTTAAATCTCCTTGAATATTTAAGTACTGCAAATAATTGAGATCCTACAACTTATTCCCAAAAACACTCACATTTTACAAAGCAGGATATATTAAAACAATTGCCTTGAAATATTATAATCAATCAAGGTCATGAGCTATACGAGGAGCCTATTGAAAATTCGGCAGAATTTTTCCTATAAAATGAACATCCCCATTTTCAAAAAAGGGTCATTCTTGCAATAAAATTATACTTCTATATCCACCAGTAACCACAGCTTAATTTTGGTCTCTAAACTATATGCCATTACGTTTATTAACCTTAATTAATTGATAAACTAAGAAATAAGATTTGATAAATTAAACTATTAAATAAAAAAACAAAACAACTAAATTAGTAAAGAGAAATCAATAATGTTATGACTTTATATTGACCACCCTTAAAGCATTTAGTTTTCTAACTATTTCCATTGGATAGATAGAGATAAAGCTGATTTACTTAGTGCACAATTGTCAACTCTATAGACTTTTAAATTGCTCTTAGGCTTTTAGTTAACATATATAAAGTGCACAATAGCATGCTTTTTAGTTTTCATCTCTTATATGTTAGCAATCTAAATCACCACCTCTTACTTATTTGAGGAATATAATTACCTTAAAAAGAACAACTTGCAAAGATTTCCAACCTCTAATTGATAAGATCTAAAGGAGAATTTCTAACTAGTAGAACAAAAGCTTAACCTTGGCAAGGATAGAACAATTCTTCATTTGAGTCATATCAAAACTACTAACTTCACGGATAAACAAGGTGAATTGATAAGTGATATAGAAGGGGTCTTTTTAGAAGAGAGGCTAATTGAGGACAATGTTTTGTTAGCTTAAGAGTTGTTTAAAGGAAGAACTTACCTGCAAAATTATTTTGAGAGTTGTTTCATGTTTTTTGAAAAAGCAAGTCAAGATATGTATTCACACTTAGTTTGAGAGTTGTTTCATGTTCTTTGAAAAAGCAAGCTATTATCACTTTTTCAATAATTAAAAGTTTGTAGCTACAATAGTCTACACCCATCAAGTAAGTTTGTTGAGGAAAATATTTCAAGAATTGCATTTCAAGCAAGAGAGGGAACTACTCCAATTTATTGTCATAATAATTATTCCATCAAACTCTTTAAGAATCTTATTCTTTATTAAAGAAATCAAAAACATAAATGTGAAGTTTCACTTTCTAAAAGACCTCACCAGGGGTATAATCATTGATTATTTCTAATGTAAGATTGAAGATCAAATTACTTTCATAACAACTAAGTTACTGAAGTTGTCTATATTTTAGAATCTAGGGAATCTACTTAGAGTTTATGCACTTGATAAGACTTATTAAATTGAATATTTGAAAACTTTCATTCTAAAAAGGGATTATTGGAAATATCTACTTAAGAAACTAAGGTTAACAACCATCTAACATTTTCTAATATTTCCCATATTATAAGATTAATATATGTTATTAATACATTTACAAAATACTAATTCAAAACAAAGGGTAGCACATATAAAATATTACATGCGCCCTTTGTCAAATGTGTAAATTAGCTAGCCTAAATGTCATTAATTTGTCTAACTGCTTTCAAACTGAAATTACTACCAAATCACAAGACATTATGGTTGCTTAAGGCTATTTATTATTTTAAAGCCTAATCGTATTTATATTTAAACTAAATATTCACTATTATTATAGTATGTCAGTTTTAACATTCAAACACCTCCTACATCGATATATATAAAAAGAACAATCCTTATTATATAATAAAATATATAAAATAATTCAATTAATGGCCTCTATTAAATTTTCTAACATGTTAAACGGTAAAATAATCTAAGCAAACTAAGGTTAATCTTGACATGCCAAGAGGGCCTAATTAACCCAATAAGTATCAATACAAACACCAATAGACATTCTTACATATCACATTATCCATAACATTCATACTCCACAAGGATCCAATCATAATCATCAAAGTCGATGCAATGTTGTATTCAATCAAATTCCCATAGAAAATTTTCAATCAACCCTAACTATAAACATTTACCAACCAATCATAACTATAATTAGAGTTAAAA
>JAOSBK010000008.1:32854234-32865498 GCA_027568895.1 Erythroxylum shatona | reverse complement strand
GCAATTGAAATCATTAAACTTCCTTGATTAAAAAAAAACATTTAGTGGCTTATTTACTCTATTATAAACATGTACCCACCTTGAATTCCTTGCTTAAAGACTTGCTCAGAATGCCTCTCCTCTTGCTCCTCCTGGGTTGCTTGATTTCCTTCATCAGTGGCAAAAATCCCAATTCAATAGGGTTTCCAATTTGAGAACCCACAAAGCACATTCACTAAAATTGATTCTAGAAAACTTAAACCCATGCATTTCCTAAGCTTCATGAACCAAAACCCCTTCCAAAATACAAAGGATTTAAAATCAAACTTACCTTGAATCTTTACTAAATGAAAAGTTTTTTGGCTCAAATGGAAGCTCTTCTCTTTCTCTTTCTTTCTCCTTTCTTACACAACTCCAAAATCTCTCTTGAAGGCTTAGAAAAGATGAACCCTAGCTTGTCTTCTCTTCTTACGTCTCTTTCACCGAAAACTCTCTTCTTTCTTTCTTATTTTCGGTCTTCTCTTCTTTTTCGCTTTCTAATTTCGTTTTTCTTCCTTTTAAATGCAAGACCACATTTTCATCTTCTAATTCTACCCTTAATAAGTGTGCAAAGTCCCTTTTACCCTTCCTTATATGCCTTATGTCTCTTTATCCTTAAGTGATCTTCCAAAAATACCCTTGAACATCCTTATTACCTTAGCACTTTAATTCCATTAACCCATGCAATAAATCCTACTAACTTTGACAATAATAATTAACTCCAAAAATTAAATCTATCAAAACCTCATAATTCATTTAAATCATGCTTAACTATAGAAAAAAAATCCAAGGGCCAACAGTTAATCTAAATAAGACATTCTCCATATTTACTTTATTGAAAGGATGACATAAAGCATTGGCATGTTCAGTGGAGATTGTATCTTAAATAAAATCTTTAATGAGTTGCAAAAAAAAAACAAACATTGAAAGTAGTCATAAGTACGTTATCATAGTACTTGAGGCTAACTCCTTAATCTACTATTGTTTCTAATATATATTATCCTTTTGGCCGATAATTGATAATATTATATTGTTATTTCTCCTTACTAGGAAGATATTGTGAAAATGTGAGTTGTTCTTATCTCCTTTCTTGAAAAATATATTTTACATTTTTACCTTAATAATAAGTTATGGGCACTTTAGGCTTGAGTTTTGATAATTAAAGCTTTTCCATGCCTCTAAACCCTTCATCAACTAGATTAGTGTATAAGTTCTTTTGTATCTTATTGATGGCTTCTCTTATTAATAGTCGTGTTTTAGAAAAATAAAATGGATAAAGGTACGAAATGTTTAGTTGATTAATAAATCCAAAAGGAATGCAAATTTGGGCCAAAATATGAAAAGAGATACACAAGAAAAATAAAATAAGATCAAAATTTGAAAAAAAAGAGAGATGAGCTTTAAACTTGTAGTTTGATTTTTCTTGTGTATTGATAAAAAAGTATACAAATAATAAGTAATTAAACTAATCACACTTAAAATAATTTTTTGAAAAATATGGTCTTCCAAATTCAGTCAGACACCTTTTTCCTAACATTTAATGTAATCAATAAATTATGTCCCCTTTGTATTAGCCTAATCTTAAATATTAACTGAAATGCATTATATGGATAGGAATAATTTCATAACTTCATATTCCTTAATCTTTTTTTTATATAAGTTACGAAACGATGCTTATTAATCCTTTCTATTTTTAGATTTTAAAAATACACAAATCTTTATGAACAAAGTGGGGGATTTAACTACCACTATTTACTCCTACAATTATGTGTTAGTAAGTTAAAGGTTATAATCATTTGCTAAAATTTTAAATATTGGAAGTTTTATATTTGATTTAGCAAAAATTATTGTTAAATTAAGAATCAAAATTAAATTTCTAAATCTATGCGGGAAAATTTTAAATAAACTAATATCATCTATTCTCAAATATAATATATGACTAAATATTTTAAAACTTGAACTATTCGTCCAGCTTCATAGAATTAAACAATTGACTACTTATCAAAAGTACTACTAAGAAAAAAGAACGTTAAATTCTAATAATAATGTTATATATTAACAAATTTCTTGAAATTGTATTTGAAATAAATAATTAAAATGTTTGATATCAACTAAATTTAGATTTGTATTAGCCTTATTAAGCTTAAACTTTCATTCCATCTTAAATTTTATAGCAATAATTAATTTTAGAAACTATTGATTATAGTTATAATTGCATAGTTAATTTGATTTCAAATATTTAAGGTAACAATCTATCTATGTAGAATCTACTTCAAATATTTATTAGTGATTATAATTATAGAAACTTTGAGACCATCTAAGCTAAATCTCTTGATACATAAACCTTGCAAATTAAACTAACTATTAACAATAATTAAACTATTTTCCAGTTAAAATATTTTTCATAGCATGAAATATTGACCTATTAAATGGTATGCTACATTGGATTTATTAACAACATTTAAATAAAATGAAAGCTTTGAAAATAACTAAATTGAAATTTATAGATATGAAGTACTTGATTAAAATAAACATGCTATGTTTATTATTATTTTTAGGTACTTTAATGTTTAATAGTATATTTTATAAATTTTAAATTAAAGAAAAATTGAAATGCTTGAGTTTATTTAGATTGGTGATGAGGTAGTATGCAAGTTATGTTCTCTTTATCTTGATTAATTCACTTCCCTATCTCCTTCTCTTAAACCTATTAAAAAGATATTATAGTTGAATTCAACAATTCTTTGTTGGTGATAAGTCTCCACTTGATTTCTTTCCTATCTTTGCTCATTTTATTTTTACAAAGCTAAATTAGCATAATTTCATGTTTAAATAGTATTTTATTTTGTTTGTTACATTTTCCTTTTCAAGAATTCATATGTACTAATAGTTCTAATCAAAATGATTAAGAAAGGAAAAGGTAAATGGGTATAAGTTCAAACGTAATAATATGCTATCAAGTATAAAGATTGTGTTTTATACTAGTTATAAAAATTCATTATTTTGTAAATAAATTATTCAAAAACCTAAAAAACTTAGATAATTGGAGCCCTCCTTCAGTCTTCCTTTTAATAGTGTCTTAGTATACTTCTCCTATCTCTCACTCTCTCTCTTATCCTTGTCATTCCTTAGAATCTAGACTTTTTTTTCCCTTGGTCTTAGGCATTCTTCCTTCTCTCTCTTCTCTTTTCTCCTCTCTCCTTTGTTTGCTTGTCACTTTCTCTTCTACAGTTTATATTGCTCCCCTTTTTAGCTCCTTTTCTTCTTCAACTTCTTTCCTTGATTCTTGTTGTAAGCTTCTTTTTCCTCACCTTCATTCCTTTCTTACATCCTCTACCCTTGGCTTTCCTAAACTTTTCTTATCTGGAGCTATGGGTGACGAGAGTCCTCTCCATTCTTTGTGTTTTATTACTTATTGAATGCAAAACACACTACTAGTCTTACGCTCAAAATTGCAAGTATACAGGTTGTACTTGTAGTTGAAAGCGAATATAAATCTCACGAGGATTGTGCTTAGGTACCACTTAATTCAGGCTATTCTTTGTTTAAGAAATTGCTTCAATCATATTTAAAAAAAGTAAAATAAAGACCAGCTAAAAGTAACAGGAAATAACACAACGTAAACCAAAATCGTAAACTAAGACTTGGAGAAAATCAAGATTAAACATTAGGACTTGTCATTAACCCTATTTGCTCCCCTCTGATTAATGGATTCAATTTAAGTTCGGCCCAAGATTTCCTAAAATTCTAGCTACCCTCTCTTAAGGTGTAACTAAATGTCACTAGTTAAATAAATTAAAATTAACTTTGGGATCTCTTGATGTGTAAAGCCTTTCCTAAACATTCAACTAGATATGAAGCTATCTTATAGGTAGTGTATTGATCTATTGAAATCTCTTCTTAATAAATCAATAACTTGTTATTTATAGATCTATTAGTCGTCAACTATTGTTGTACAATTAACATAGATTACCAAGCTCTCTCTTTAGATTTATTGTAATGTTTAAGCACAATAAATAACACAAACATGTATATCATTAAATCAATAACCAAAAGGTCATAAATAGTCCAATAACAAACCCTAAAAATTGTTTTAGCCCATCATAATATCCATAACATCCCCAACAATCAAATAATCCATGATAAACATGGTAGAAGAAAATTAAATTTAAATAAGACTGAACGAGGCAGCTCCTCCTCTTCTTTGCCCAATTTGGAAAATCTGGATAACAGCGTGCTCTTTGCTCAATCGAGAATGAAACCTTGAATTTCCCATATCTCTATGCTCTCAATCTATCTTTTAGCTCCAAGAAGCAAGTTGCATGACCCTTCTAGAAACTCTTGGGATTCTATGTCTTATAAAATCAAGAAAACCTAAAAAAAAATCATGAAACCCATATGTCTCTTCAACTTTCAGTTCCAAAAATCGTGGGAACTATACTTGTGCTTTCCATAATCATTGGTTAACTTAACAGAAACTTTCTCCATTGATTTCCCATGATTGTGGAAAACATGCCATTTTCTACGGTCACGGGTTTTTGTTTTTCAGTAGCTTCACTTCTCTTTTCTTTTTTTGGTCCCTAACTCAATCACAAAGGTGTCCACCCTCCATTCCTACACCAAAATGATCAATTCCTACCCTAAACCAATATCAAATGCAAAATAACAACCATGAAGATCACACTAAACAAAAATACACAAAACAAGTCCTAAAACACAATAATACTAACTTATCATGCAAGAAAAACATACAAAATACTTAGAAAAACACATACTATTTCACAACTATCAACTCCCCCATATTTAAATCCTTACTTGTCCTCAAGCAAAATCAAACACAACCAATCAATTCTATCACTTCATTTTCATAAAGATCAAAGGATGCATCCCTCAAAGTTTAGCCAACTTAAGTATCAAGCTATTACACATATCATGACTACTTTTCATTAGTGTGCATAAGCAAACTTAATTTATGGCACCATCACTCAAAGATAAGTATAAACACATAATGTTTACCTCATGGTTTCACTCATTTCTCTCAGTTGTTTGATAGTTAGTATTTCGATCAAGCTCCTTATAGGAAACTACACTACCATAGGCTTGCTAATGCACCAATTCTCCTCTACAATGATTACATGCATAAATAGATCAAAAGAGCTTGTTTCGAGTTATAATGCAGTAAGGGTTAAGGTGGGTCAAAAGAGATAAAGGGTTTAACAAAAGCATGCATAAAATAATAAGTGAACAAAGGGATACAAAACATATTATGAGATATACAAATGTAAATATACTACTACTCCACACTTATTGATGCTACCAAAATGTTCTTCCTTTTTCTTTTCTTTTCTTTTCTTTTCTTCTCTTTCTCTTTTTTTTTTATATAATTGAAGAAACAACAAACAAAATAGTAACTAGATATAATGTGATTGAAGAGGAGAACTATAATTCAACTAATCTCGGAAAGAAAAAATTTGTACCAAAAATCCCAAATTAGTGCATCACTTAGTACTTTACTAAGCTTATGAATGGGTAGGCTAATGAGGTTTCGAGTTTTAAAATATGAGATGTTTTCAAAAAGCAAAAAGAGTTAAGGCTCAACGAAGCTAATAAGGGATAATAACAAAGGTAGGTCATTTAAGCCAAGGTTTATCACAAAGCGGGCCTTAATCATTGACTCAAGTCAATTCAAAGCAAGTTTTGAAGGTAGTAACCTAAAGGGGCATCACACACTTAAAGAAATAAGATGACTATAGATGGAGTCATATAAGCTCAATCTTCACGTTGGTTTAAATGAAAATTCATTATGCATCACTACATTACCTCATTGCTCAAGTGTCAGATTTTAAGTAAGCTTATGCAACCAGCTACTTTTCATCACTCAACATGATTCATTCTCTACTCAAGTAGCCTAATTTAAGTTCAAGCATGCATTCAATCTTGTTCTAGCTAGCATGACATAATCGTATGGAAAAACACATAAAAAAAGATTCAAGTGTGGTTCCATTGCTTAACACAACACAACATCAAACAATAACCTAATATGCCTAAAACATGCATCCTAAACAGTAAATAAAACAAATTTAAATGATACAATTGACAAGGCAAATATCACCTCCCCACGCTTGGACAACACATTATCCTCAATGTGACAAAGCAACTACAAAATGAAATCAAAACATCAAACACGACATTAACAAAGCAAACAAATAACACAACTAACAAAGTAAATAAAACAATGTAAAAAGTGAAGGGTAAGAAGGCTTATAGGGATTGAGGTGGTGAAGGCGTAGGAGAGGGGACTTCAATGTTCTTTGTCTGGATGAACTTGAGGAACTTCTTCTTCTTAATGTGAGCATCATGACACTTCTTTATCCTTTCCTTATACAACTTGGCATTTTCATAGGAGTCAAACCTCAATTCTTTTAATTCATTAAGTTGTAACAATCTTTTCTCACTCGTAAGCTTCCAATCCATGTTCAACTTCCTAACAACCCAATAGGCCCAATGCTCCAACTCTAAAGGTAAATGGCATGCCTTGCCATACACAAGTCTATATGGAATAGTTTCTATAGGTGTCTTAAAAGCTATTCTATAAGCCCATAGGGTGTCATCTAGCTTCAACGCCCAATCCTTTCTTAAGGTGCTCACTACCTTCTCCAAAATCTTCTTCAGCTCTTTGTTAACCTCTTCCACTCGACCATTGGTTTGGGAGTGGTAAGGAGTCACCACTCTAAGATGAACATTGTATCTTTTTAGAGAGCCTCAAATGGTTTATTTCAAAAATGCCTCCCTTCATCACTTATAATCACTCTGGGCACCCCAAATTTCTTAAAGATCTTCTTGATGAACTTTTGAACCACCTTGCTGTCATTAGTTAGTAGCTACAGCCTCAACCCACTTGGAAACATAATCAACTCCATCTAATATGTAAGTGTTACTTGAAGAGGATTGTAATGGTCTCATGAAGTCTAATTCCTACACATCGAATATCTCCACCTCTATGATGTTTCTCATCCTTCTTTGATATGTTACCCGCTCTTTGACACCTATCACACTTTAGCACAAAATCTCAAGCATCCTTGAACAAGGTTGGCTAATAGAATCCACACTCTAAGATCCAAGATGCAGTCTTGTTAGCTTTATAATGCCCTGAGAGGTAGTTTGCAATATCTACAAATAAAGGATGAAAAGGATTATCTACTATCATTAAAGCCTCATCAGGAAAGCTCTCCTTGATTTCCTCTTCTTCTTTATGGTGACCTTCTTCAAGTCTCGAGAGGTGGCCAGCTACTACATTTTCTACTCCCTTCTTGTCTTTAATCTCAATGTCGAATTCTTGGAGTAGAAGTACCCACTGAATAAGCCTAATCTTGGCATCCTTCTTCGCAAAAAGATATCGCATTGTTGTATGATCTGTAAAAACAATGACATGTGAGCCTGAAAGATAAGAATGAAATTTCTCACATGCAAGTACCACATCAAGCAACTCCTTTTTTGTAGTTGTGTAATTCAATTGTGCTCTCGTTAAGGTCTTGCTTGCATAATAGATGGCGTACAACCTCTTTTTCTTTTGTTGACCAAGGACATAACCAATGACATGATCGCTTGCATCCCATATAATCTCAAAAGGAAGAGACCAATCTAGCGATGTCAGAATGGGTGCTGATATAAGTGCCTTCTTCAACCTGTTAAAAATGTCCAAACAAGAATTATCAAAAACAAAAGGCACATCTTTATCTAGCAATAAAAGAAAAATCGTTGATGAATTGTTAGTAGAACCATGCATGACCAAGGAAGGCTCAAATGTTCTTGATATTGGTAGGATGTGGTAACTTTTCAATTACTTCGGTCCCCTTGCATGAGATCTTATGGCCCAATACAATTCCCTCTTGGACCATGAAGTGACACTTTTCCTAATTCAAGACTAGATGAGATTTCTCACATCTTTGAGGTACTCTGTCTAAATTAAAAAAACACTGATCAAAAGAATCTCCACAGATAGAGAAATCATCCATAAATACCTCCATGAAGTTCTCATTCATGTTCGCGAATATGGCCATCATGCACCTTTGGAATGTGGCAGGTGCATTGCATAAATAGAATGGCATCCTCTGATAAGCAAAATTCTCATAAGGACAAGTGTAAGTGGTCTTCTCCTGATCCTATAGGTATATAACCACCTGGTTATACCCTGACTATGCATCAAGAAAACAATAAAATCCATGGCCAGCCACCTCTCAATCATTTGGTCCACAAAAGGTAAAGGGAAGTGATATTTCTTGGTGGCCAAATTGAGCTTCTAGTAATCAATACATACTTTCTAACCTGTGATGGTCTTACTGGAAATCTTTTCACCTTTACATTTTCCTTCACTGTCATGCCTCCCTTCTTAGGCACATACTATACCGGACTCACCCACTCACTATCTGTGATAGGATAAATAATCCACATCTAACATCTTTACTACCTCCTTCTTCATAACCTCTTGTATGTTTGGATTTAACCTTCTCTATTGCTCTCTCATAGTTTTACACCTTTCTTCTAGGTTAATCCTATGCATCACCACATTGGGACTAATCCCCCTAATATCAGAAATTTGCCACCTCATAGCTCTCATCCTCTTCCTAATGGTCTCCACCACTTTCCCTTCTTGCTCAAAATCTAATTGGTTCGAGATAATGATGGGTAGGGTATGGTTCTTACCTAAAAAGGTGTATCTCAAATGGGGAGGTAAGGGTTTAAGCTTTAAAGTGGGGGACTTAATGAAAGAAGGTGGTTTAGTTGTATATGTTCTCTCCAACTTCTCTAACTCAAATTCCTCACATAAATCCTCTTCTCTCACACTCTCATCCTTGTGTACTTCAGTAACTTCATTAACTTCCTCTTCAACCTCCTTCACACATTCATCCACAACATCAATCTTTATAAGTACATTACCATCCATCAGTTTCTATAAAGATTTAGACATATTGAACTCAACTTGCTCATCACCAATCCTCAAAACAAGTTTTTCCTTATGCACATCAACTAATGCCCTACTAGTATTTATAAAGGGCCTAGCCAAAATCAATAGACAATTTTTATCAACTTCAAAATCCAATACCACAAAATCAACAGGAATAATAAATTTATCTACTTTTACTAACACATCTTCTACAGCTTCATATGGCCTCTTGATGGATTGATCCATAAGTTGAATTAGCATGGATGTTGGATTGACCTCTCCTAGTCCCAATTTCCTGAAAACAGACATAGGCATTTAAAACCATATGTTTACAATGAATTAGTTGCTTGATGGATTTATTATGAATATGTTATGCATCATATGCTATGCTTTAATTTCTCACTTTGACTTTAAGGTTTGCATTTTTCCATTCTAACTTTGTCTCTCTATTTTCCCAGGGTTGTTCAGTTAAAGATGTGGTCATACAATTGATTCCGTTGGTTACAAAGAAAAAACTTTTGGTTTCAGTTACAGTTGGAATAAAGCTGAAGGATTTGAAAGTTTTTAATCCTGACTCTTGACTATTGTATGTTTAACCAAATTGTGGCATGTTCTCCATCATCATTAAGACTTAGTGTGGAGATAAGTCTTAGTGATTATTAGTTCTCTTTTCTAGTGATACATGCACTAGTATATGTTTGTATTAACATTATGCCTTACTATTTCTTCGATATCTAAATTTGTATATGACACATTATTGTTATTTCATTTAGGAGTGGGCTGAATTTTGTAGGTTCGTTAGGGCGATGCCAAATAATCCTGCTGAAGTAGGTGAGGGAGCTACAGGCATTTGATGAGGTTAATATAGTTTGGCATAATGGAATTCGATGAGGTAATTCTAAGGTTTCATCATATAGGATCTTTGGTTAACGTGGGTGATAATCTTAGGTATGAGGGTGGTTTTATAGATGAAATAAAATTTGATCCAAACTTAGTCAGCAACTTAAAACTAGTTGATGTATGTAAGAATGTGCATAAGATTTTTTTTAATCTTAGGCCTAGTTTTCAACTGTCTAATGGTTTGAGGGTTATAGAAGATGATGCTAGTATGTTAGATATGGTTAGTGAGATAATATTTACTAATGCTATTGATATTTATACTGAACTTGGTGTAGATATCCTTGTTGAAATGATTGAGGATGAGCGTAATGAGCTTAATCAGGATAATGGTTAGGATGTTAATAATGTAGAGTTATAAGATAATATAGATAATGGAGTTGATGATGAAAATGTAGAAAATGTTAATCAGGATAACGTAGTTAAAGATGAAAATGTTAATAATGTAAGGTTTGGAGGTAAAGTAGATAATATTGAAGAAAACGTAGAGAATGTAGAAAATTTAGATGATGTCTCAAATGTTGATGATGGATATGCTAGAGATGATGCAAATATGGAGGATAACGTAGATGAATGTGTTGATGATGTAGATGATGGAGATAAGGAATATAATAGAGATGATGGAGAAGATTTCAAAGTTAAGTTTAGGAATCCAAAAGGTGAATAGGAAGGAGCTGTGTTTATGGATGTTAATGTAAGGTTCCAATCATGCATCTCATATATAATATATATATCAAACGTATGCAGCAAATAATAAAAGAAAACCTCAACAAATAGATATAATCACGCATATAGATATAGAAAACAAAAACATGAAATGTAAGATATTTACATACCTTTATGAGGATCTCCTTCATTCTTTAATCATCTTTACTTTGGGTTGTTGTAAACTGCAACAATCAATGTAAACTATCTCTAATGAAAGTCCACATGAAACCTCACTAAGGGATGACTAGAATTCTTTCTTTGTGTTAGCAAAGACAAGAACTCTTGTGAGAGTTAGAGAGAAAAAGAGTGTGTGCATGAAAAAGAACTTTTATTTTGTTCTTCTTGTGTCTTACACAAGATGCACAAAGATGATGATTATTTTCTGGCCTCTTTGGCCTCCTATAACCCCCATCATTAATAGGAAGTTATGGGAAGTTAATGGTCATGAATAACATGCATTAATGGAAGTTATGGGAAGTTAATGACCGTAAATAACATGCATTAATGGAAGTTTTAGGAAGTTAATAACCAAATTGGTAGCCAATAACACTTGTTTCTAATCCATTCCATGCAATGTTTTCTACCAAGATCATATTGTGATACAATCCTAAAACACTCTCTCATATCTTGAATCACCATTTAAGACCATTTTACTCATCCTTCGGATCTCCTATGTGTGTGACCCATTAGGTTCCCG
>JAOSBK010000008.1:32829510-32846157 GCA_027568895.1 Erythroxylum shatona | reverse complement strand
ACTCAGAGTAAAAAGCTACCTTAATTTAAGAAGTGTATATTTTAAAATTCAAAAATCATCTAGCATAGTAGCTATCTTGTAGCTGCGTTTAGACCATCGAAAGCGGTATTTGCATATAGTTTTTGTCAATTTGGAGAAGGCGTATGACAGGGTTCCTCGAGAACTCTTGTGGTGGTGCTTGGAAGCAAAGGGCATTCCTAGGATGTATATCAAGGTGATTAGGGATATGTATGAAGGATCCTTGACTAGCGTAAGCACAATAGGAGGGGACACGGAAGCGTTCTCTATTGGGGTTAGACTATACCAAGGCTCGGCTTTAAGTCCTTTTCTATTCACAGTGGTATTAGATGAACTCGCCAAGCATATTCAAGGTGAGGTACCTTGGTGTATGTTATTTGTGAATGATATTGTCCTAGTAGATGAGACTAAGGAGGAGGTTAATGCTAAGTTAGAACGATGGAGAGAAAGTTAGAATCGAAGGGTTTTAGAATGAGCAGGTCTACGGAGGAGTACTTAGAATGTAACTTTGCGGGTAGCCAGCCGACATAAGGGGCGGTGATAACGATTGGCATTGATATCATACCACAAAAATCGAGTTTTAAATACCTCGGCTCTATCATGTAGGGAGATGGCAACATAGATGATGATATTTTACACCGTATTAGATCTGGGTGGACCAAATGGCGAGGTGCTTCAGGTGTTTTATGTGACAAGAGGGTTCCTATAAAACTCAAAGGAAAGTTTTATAAAATGGTTATTCGACCAACCATATTATATGGGGCAGAGTGTTGACCTACTAGATGTAGCCATATGCATCAACTGTTAGTAGTAGAAATGAGTATGCTTAGGTGGATATGTGATGTTACCCTGAGGGATAGGGTACGAAATCAGGTAGTGAGGGCCAGACTCCAGGTTGCTAGCATTGCAGACAAGTAGCACAAGAAAAGACTTCGGTGGTTTGGGCATGTGCGCAGGATGCCATCTGATGCGCCGGTTCAATGTGGTGAGATAATAAACATTAGTAGCTACAAGAGGAGGAAAGGAAGGCCTTACAAGACCTGGAGGGAAGTGATCAAGAACGATATATCGGAGTTGGCTCTCACTGAGGCAGTTGCTAGTTTTAGGAAAATCTGACGTGATAGGATAAGAGTAAATGACACTCACTAGAATTCTCGTGTCTTTTATTTAAATGATAGGACGTCTAACCCCATGTCTTTTACTCCTTTGCGAATAGTTAGTTGTGGTCAAGGCTTCGGGTCTGGATTAGTTAAGGGAGGCCTAAATTTGTCACCTAAAAAAGTAGGAGTTGTCAGGGTAGGAAAGGGGGCAACCTCTAGTGCGAATAGCGACAACAAGACCTGGTCTTTACACAGAGTGAGGTCATGGTCGATCTGGCCAACCAGCAGGTATGTCCTTTTTTGTCTGATAGTGCATTTCCAATCGCTAAATATTTGTGCTTGCCAGTTCTTTAATTATTGCTTCTATTTTTTTCTGCATTATTTTTCAACTTGTCACAACTGCATGTGGGTCTACCGGGAAACAGTCTCTCTACTATGTAAAGGTAAGGCTGCGTACTATAAGACCTATCTAGACCCTGCCTCAATGCGAGACTTTAGATTGAGTATGATGTTGATGATGATGAATCTTAAATTCACTTGGTCTCTTGAAATAGACAATTTATATATAGAAATGGCGAGTGTATGATACTACCAAAATTTTGTCCAAAATAGCCTAACATTAAGTAAACTCAATAACATTATGAAGATGACCAACATGAGCTTGAAGATATGGTTAAATGTACAAAACAATTGCCAGAAGTCTAAATCAGCAAAAATAAATTAAAATAGGTTTATGTCAAATAAGTTATTTATTGATGCATATAGTTTAAATGGACAAAACATTCAATTAATAATAAAAATCACAAAATTGCAAGTTATTCCACTCAGAGTAAAAAGCTACCTTAATTTAAGAAGTGTATATTTTAAAATTCAAAAATCATCTAGCATAGTAGCTATCTCGTAGCTGCGTTTAGACCATCGAATGTGCAAGAACGTTAAAAGTTGAGCAATGAATAAAAGGAGTGAAGTCCGGATCGTGTCTGGATTCGTTGAACTTAATCAATTCTGCTTGCTTCTCACCCCACCTTTATAATGACAAACGGCAAAATTTGGATCTTAGGTGAACGTGCAATCATTTAAAACCGGACGGCAGTTTTTGAGCCCTTAGATTAATTATGTACGTAGTCGTGGCTAGAACCTACCTATGGTTTTTGGGCCCTTAGATTAATTATGTCTACGTAACCAGTTTTGTAAAAGTTGGCTTTAGGTCAACATCCATAATTGTCGATTTTGTTCTTTATGCATCTTTTTCCCCTCTAACTCTAAGAGCAGTTCCTTTAGTGTAAAAATTAGCAAGATGAATTGTCTTCGTCGCCCAACTTTATAAGCCAGAGCCATAGGTTCAACCGAGGGAGGTTTATGTTTATGTTTATGTTTTTTGTTTTTGTTTTTGTCTCAAGGTAAATCATCTCAAGTGTGCTGTATGCTCCCCTTTGATGACCATGTTCTTAGCCATATCTGGTAATAAGCAGATGCCTAACAATAACCAACATCATGATTACTTTCACCAATAATTAATTAAAATCTATTCTTGAACTTTTGTACTCGAAACCATTAAAGCTAGTAGATTTACAATCACTTATCCTCAACAGCTCAAATTGTTGCTCGCTTCTGCTTCTAATATAGTCTTAAATTTGAGATTAAATTATGAACATATGAATGTAAATATTATTAAAATCTGAAAATCTCACATTATTTGCAAAGTTTTATAACCCTATTAATTAGAAAGGAAATTAATGTAAATATCTAACTAAAATGTTCATTGCTTTGCTTATGTAGGGTATTAGTTTTCTTAATCATTTTAAGGCCGAAGGAAAAGGTGGAGCTACGATGTCTCCAGTGGACGAAGCTGTCCCCGCTACGCCGGCCTAGCTACTTTTTCGGTTCTTGGGGGATTCATCTAATTTCCTTTGGCATAAGTAAGAAATATGACTATGTTTTACTTATTTAAAAGTACTATTATCTGACCTTGAACTATTACCTGAGCCTACCCACATGGAAAAAATATGAAGAAATGAAGAAAAATTTGGAAGAGAGATTTAGGTTGCTCGTGCCTTGAGAATTATATGGAGATCGAGTAACATAGATGTACTTTCATAAGATGGACTTGTTAGGTTTCTTTAAAGGCATTCAAGAATGAGTGGTAAGAGCGAGTGAGGAGAGTTCGATGTCAACTTTTGCAAGACTCTTGAGAATCATTGTAGCAGTTTGATATCGCCCATTAAAGGGGATGCAAAGTAAATTAAAGTCTCAAGTAAACACAGTACGGATATTCCCAACATTTTCTCTCCAAAAAAAAACTTGCTACATATGCTTTTTAAAATTAAAAGAATAATATTGTTAGGCAAAGCAAACTGATCATGAGGGCTACTTACTCGACTAACTTACAAGTTAAACCAAGTTAGAACAACAAAACAAGGAGTTTCAATAAATGAAGTTGACACACAGTCTTCATTTACTGATCATTCCCGAGGAGAGGAATTGTTGCTACCCCTTATATATGCTATAGTTCACGTATTCTACTGATGTTTATTTTGAGTATGGTGTCTAAGTCTTTATGTTTGTTACTAAGTAATCTCGCATTCCTCCCCCACCATAACAAATAAACAGTGTTACCAAAGACCATCTTAAAGAATATGAATTAAATGAGATTGTAAGTCCTTTCCAGACTAGTTTCATTCCTGGACAACACGCAGTGGATAATATTATTGCTGTCCAAAAAGTCATGCATTTGATGTGCAAGTTCAAGCGCAAAGTGGGGCACATGTCTATTAAAAATGATCTTGAAAAGGCGTTTGATAGAATCCAATGGGTTTTTTTGGAAAAGGTGCTTACAACTTTTAATATTCTAGCTTATTGGGTACAGTTAATTCAAAACAGTCTTAGCTCTTCATTTTTGTGTATTATTTGGAACGGTTCATTGTTGACCAATATTAGCCCTATCTGTGGGTTAAGAAAAGGGGACCCTTTATGCCTATATTTGTTTGTTTTTTGTATGGAGTATTTATCTTCTATGATAAGTAATGCTATTTGCAGTAAGCTATGAACTACTATTCATGCTTCTAAATCAAGTCCTTGTATATCGAACTTATTTTTGTTGATAATTTGATGTTATTTGCTAAGGCTTCTTGTCGTCAAGCTTACGAGATCAAGTCAATCTTATCTAATTTCTATGCTTCTTCAAGACAGAAAGTCAGTTTGGAGAAGTCTAGAGTATTCTTTTCTAAATCTATAAGTAGGGACACAAGGAGGAAAATTACAAAATGTTTGGGAATAAAAGACTCTTCAGATTTGGGCAAATATTTAGGGGTGTCAATTGTTCATTCTAAAATTAAAAGATCAACCTACTTCGGCATTGTTGATAAGATCAAGACCAGACTAGTGACCTGAAAAAGTAGATAGCTAAGTCCGACTGGCCGATCTACTCCGATTAAGTCTACTCTTTTGATGATTCCAAATTATACGATGCAAATTACTTGGTTGTCGTCATATATTTATGATGACCTGGACAAAATTAATTGGAATTTTTATTGGGGCTCTGTTGATGGAGCTGGAAAATATCATATGATTAACTGACAAAAATTGTTACTTGATAAGCAGAGTGGAGGCCTAGCTTCTAGACCATCCGACATGTCAATGTTGCTATGTTAGGTAAGCTTGGCTGGTTTATTTTGCATAGTGATGGAGCTCTTTAGGTTCATGTCCTACGAGACAAATATTTCAATAAAAGGGGATTTAATTCACAGACACGAACTCTCCCCTTTGGAAGGGAATTATAAAAAGTATGGAGCATCTTTTGGAATTTATGATATGGAAAGTGGGTGATGGGTTAGAGATATCTTTTTAAAGGGACCTTTGGGTTGATGATTCTTCTTTGGGCACTTCGTTGACTACTGCTAAATTGGGAGACTTAGCCACGTTGAAAGTAATAGATGTGATTTCGAAAGCTAAGACATGGGATCTCTCTATTATGGACCATTTACTTCCTTTAGATGTTATTGCACAGATCCAAAGTATCCTTATTTCAAGATTTTCATCATTGAAGGACTCTTTGATATGGAGCAATAGTGCTACTATGACTTATTCTTTTATATCAGCATTTAAAGCTTTGCAGGGCTCGACTTTGTCCCCCTTGAATGGTGATTGGAGGAGATTATGGAAGATCCCATGTTTACCTAAGCTTCGTCACTTCTTGTGGCTAGTCTTACATAGGAAACTTATGACTAATGTGTTGAGACATCATAGATTTGAAACACAAAATGACACTTGTCCTCGAAGTGAGGGAGGAGCCAAAATTATTATGCATGTACTACATCATTGTCCCTATACAAGAGAGATTTGGCAAATGTTTCATGTATTTGGTGATCCAAACTTTATTATAATGGAGTTGCAAGAACGAGTCAGGGGAAATCTAAACTGCACTGCTCAACTTGGGCCTAATGGGCTACCTTGGATGATCTTTTTTGTGAGTTGTTTATAGGTTATTTGGAAGTCAAGACTTTCCCTTATATTTCAAAATGAGATTATTCCCCCATTGGTGTAGTGCCAACAGATTCACAAGTTGGCCGTGGAGACATGTTTCTTCAGGACATCAGACCAAACTGTAACGATGCCCATCATTTGGTCTCTTGGGAGCTTCTTGAATTTGGGTGGATTCAAATAAACACTGATGGGAGCAATCATGGTAATCCAGGGGAGGCTGCTGATGGGGGGCCTTTTGCAGGATCATAGAGCTTTTAATGTGTTGGCGTTTTCTTTCAAAGCGGGATAACATTCAATCATTAATGCAGAACTTCAAGCAATTCGATAGGGCCTTCAATTTGCTTAGGATGCAGGCTATCATCGAGTAGGGTTAGATTTTGACTCTCAGCTTGCCATCCATCTTATTAACTCATCTACCTTATGTCACCACCCATCTGGAGCTTTAGTAGAGGATTATTGGGCTCTGAACAAGCACAATTGGGAGTGTCATATCAGACATATCCATTGTGAGGAAAATTTTTATGCTGATTTCTTATCTAAACAAGGGTTCAACAGGGATCTCAGATATTCAATATGGGATTCTTGTCCTGTAGAGCTATCTGCCCTTCTTGAGGCAGACTTAATTTGTGTGATTTCAGTCGTTAGTTGTTTGTTTCATTTTTGATGTATAAAAACAAAGAATATGAAGTCATCCAGATGTTCCAGCTGTGCAAAAGTAAACAATTGCATAATTGATAGTTGTGCATTAGTGTGTGTTTTTCTAGGTATTTAGCATGTGTTTTTGCATAATAGGTTATTATTGTTGTGTTTTAGGACTTATTTTGTACATTTTTGTTTAGTTTGATCTTCATGGTTGTTATTTTATGTTTGATGTTGATTTATGGTAAGAATTAGTCATTTTGATGTAGGAATGGAGGGTGGCCACCTTGTGATTGAGCTAGGACCAAGAGAGGAGAAAAGAAATGGAGGAATTGTAAGACAAGAACCCACGACCATGGGATTCATGCTAATTCCCATGATCGTGGGATCCCTAACCCGAAAAGACATGCAGGTTTCACTTATTTTAAGGTTCTTGTGACTATATAAGGGCAAAAATCCCTAGGGTTGAAGGGGGTGAGAACTTGCCTCCTTGACTAAAAAACAAATTTAGAGCTTAGAGAGAGGTAGAGAATCAAGATTTACATTTGAAATTGGGCAAAGAGCACATAAACTCTAGATTTTCTAGATTTAGGCAAATAAGATGAGCTTGTTTCGTCTAGTTCTTATTTCGTTTTTTCTCTTTTAGCATATTTATTATGGATTTTCCAGTTGTTAAGGATGTTATGACATTATGAGTGGCTGAGTTATTTATAAAGATTACGTTTGAACTACTTATTGAACTCCTACTTTGTTGATTTGAATGAATGATGCTTTTGATGAATGTAGAGCTTAATCCTTGCAATATATTGAGAAATTGAGTTTAGTAAATTGTGTTGGGTTGTACGATGAGAATTGGCACTATATAGACCTACATTCATCAAGTTAATTGATTAGTTAGAGAGAGATCTTGGTTAATTAGTTGATTACCCATAGGATAACTTCATAACTAGTTGAATTGGTAAACTGATTTTGTAGATTGAGAGATTGCTTAATCATTTCCATTTAATTTAGCTAGGGATAGTTAATTACACCTCGAGAGATGGTAGTTAATACATTAGGACATCTTAGGTGAGGAGTAATTCAATTAACAAGGTAGGAGATAGATAAGATAGGGAAAAAGTGATCTCTAATTGTTAAATTTTGAATTCCAAGTTTTTGCACTTTTGCTTTATCATTTGTTAATTGTTAGTTGTTTGATTTAGTTTAATTTTTCAGTTTATATTCATTAAAATTGGTTCTCATATAAAGCGGCGTGAAATAAGCAGCATTTAAACACAATCTCTGAGGGATCGATATCTGTTCTTTACTACAAGTTACAACCTGTATACTTGTGGTTTTGAATGTAAAACTAGTGAATTGCTTTGCAATCAACAGTAATGTGAATCTAGCCTCTTAGATAGCAGAAGTAGATGCAAAGGTAATGAATAGAGTTCCAAAGACCATTAGCATAGGAACATTCAAAGAATAGATGGTCCATATCATTAGGGACACTAAGACAGAGGCAACATATAGGGTTGAATGACGTTGCATATTTGTTGCTATATAAAGTGAAGTTATTATAGTATCTCACATATACTATTACTATAACCTAAATAGTCATTTTCTCCTTATCATTACCTTTTAACTATTGTTTGAAATATGTGATGTATGGATTAAATACTTCCTAATAAAGTAAAATTACTAATGGAATAAAGACCAATGTATAGTAACTAATTCTAACTATTAAATCAAACATAAAGGAATATTAGAAGATTATTTCGTTAGTAATAAAAGTAAAAACATATGAATAAGTTAACCAACAAAGAGGGTTTGAAATAAGCAGTGGAAGAGTTTTAGGCTTCATGGATGAATAAATTGCTTGTTGTTTTAGTTGATATGATTAAAGTTATTATAAATGTTACATGGATTACAACTTTTACAAAGATTGCCTTATATGTTGCATGCTATTAAAAATTGTATTACCTCTTTACATCTTTATTTAGCAATATATATTATATAATACTCTTTACTTTCTAGTTTTTAGCATATGTAGACTACAATTATTTCCTTTTCAATTACACATAATTTCTTTTTAATGTGATTTATGTTTATATTAATGTAATTACGATTGGCTTCACTTCATAATGTCTAATTCATAACGTCAAATTTATCGTGTTCACTATATTGTTTCCTATTCTATCAACCTATATGGGATGTTATGAAATTACCATTTTAGAAAGTGATGATGGATTGAAATGATCAATAAGCTCATAACTAACTTATAAGTATGACTTTTGAAATAAGTGGTTAAAAAACTATTTAAAACTAAGAGTTTGATTATAAAAAATACTAGATTACTAATAAAATTATTTAAGTGTTAATATGAAATATTGGTGAGAAAAGTTGCAAAATAGAGTATGTTGAAGCTTTGGAGTTGATGTTTAAAACTTTGGAGTTAATGCTTGAAATTTTGGATGAATGGAGAGAAATCGTATACACTATTTTAAGACTTAATTTTCATGGATTAGGATGCCAAAATCATTATTCAATCTTTAGAGAAATTACTTGAGGTCAAAAAAATATTTTTTTTGGAGAGTTTTAGAGTAGTTCAGAAAGATGCCAAAGCATCAAAATGGTAAAGGAGCATTATTAGACTAAAAACATTTTGAATGGTCTATATAATGTTCAAACTAGATTGGCCAACACTAGAATAAGTATTTTAAGGAACAAATAGTCATATTTTTCTTATATGGAGAAATTATATTGACAACATCTAAAAGTTCTAAAACAATTATAAGAAGCTTCTCAAGGACCAAAAAAAGGAGAAAAAAGCGCGAAAAAAAGGAATCAAATGTTATAAGAATTAAAATTTTGAACTTCAATTGCTTAATTGTATTCTACTTAGAGAAAACTTTATGTAATGAAAGAGTTATTTGTATCTGAAAATAGTTCGTGAAAATTGTAAGGCTTAAGAGTATTTTAGAGAGAGTAAAGCCTTGTGTTATTTTCTCTTCACTATTGAAAGAAGTGTGTTGTGATTTTGAAAAAATAATTCTAACATTTTTTAACCCACTAAAGAAGAATGATAATATAATATAATTATTAAAAAAAAGTTTAAGGACTGGATGTAGGTCAAGGAGGAATGAACAAGTATAAATAACCACCTACATCTCTCTTAATTTTACCCTTTTAATTACTTGAATATTATACTTATTTGGATGATTATATTTCTATATAATTATCCAGATCTTTTTCATTTTTTTATGCATATGGTGAAAGTATAATTATACAAAATATACAGGTTGGATACCTAAGATTGTAGTACTATTTTCTCTAAGAGACGAATGATACTTTAATAGTGCTTGTAACATCACCACTCGTTTAAAAACGCCATATAGCTTAGGTGTATATCCTACTAACTTAGAAGTGTTGATACAGGTGATGATGGTAGTAATAATAATGATGTAGAGGATTGTGATATTAATGAAAATAGTGATGATGGGATTGGAGAGGTGTTAGAGGATTTGGAGAATTATATGGAGACATATTGATTTGGACATTATTAGGCAGTGATGAAGAATCCATGGAATTAGATATCAAGAAAAGATAGAAAGAACAATCATGGAGGATATATATTATAAGGAGCAAATGACTCTTGCAGATTTCAATCAGCCCCAATTTAGTTAGGTAAATTATTATCCTTATATGAACATGTACACTTCGGGGTGGTAGAACCACCCATATTTCTATTAGTCTAACAATGTAATTACTCACATAGGACATCAAGACCTATTAGGATTTCAACAAGATGAGTCCAGTTTATGGGATTCTAAATTAGGCAAAATCATGGATAAGCCAACAGACATGGAAGAGACCCAGAAGAGACTGGAAGTGCAATTTGATCAAGTAATGGAAAATCATGTCTCTTCTATTCACAACCTAGAGATTCAAATGAGACAGCTTTCTCATGAAGTTTGCAAGAGAAGCGCGGAAGACTCTTTGAGCAATATGGAATTACTTCAACGAGAGCAATATGAGGCTATTATACTTAGAAATGAGGAAGAGTAAGCAAAACTAGTAGGAAATCAAGCTGAACCCCATCTTGGAGAAGACTAAAAGATGAAGAAAGAGGATGAAGAAAAGAATGACAACCTCCCTATTATTCCCTAGATCTTGCTATACTATGCTTGAACATTGAAAAAACTTAGGTAGATGTCCATGAAGAGAACCTCATCATTCGGGTTAGTGATGACCAAGTGACATTCAACATGAATGATGTATTAAAGAATCCAGAGGAGGGTGACTCATTCAGAAGAATTGATGTGTTCGAATCTTTCAAGGAATGAGAGGAAAAAGAATAGTTGACAACTCACATCAAGTTTGAAGAAGCTATGTAAGTCTCTGTTCAATAAGCTAAAGAAGAAGAGGAGAAGAGGGAGAATGAGGAAGAACCAAGAAGAGAACAACTCACCCTCTTATTGGGCAAACTACAAGATTGCATAGAAGATTCAGGGAGTTTCGTTATTTCCTATTTTATTAACAGTTTACTTAAAAATAAGACAATACTAAGTTTAATTGGTTTTCATAATTTAATCAATATTGTCTTTCTGATAATTTTGTAATTTGTAACTTACTTACAGGCTACAAAATTAATGTTGAACAAAAATGGGTGGAAGGAAGCTGCTCATAACTGATCCCGTCTGAGTTTCCAATGATATAAGGTCAAGCTAATGACCATAAATTAACACATTCAATAGTTAGATTTAAATTTTTGTGTTTACTTATATTTGTTTTGAATTTTAAATAAAATTTTAATGATTTGAAATGATTTGGGATTACTAATTCTCTTACTCTCTTTAAGCAATTCCAAGATAAGACAATAATCTCGAGCATCAAGTATATTTGGTCTCTGATAGGTGGCATTTGTACATACTTTTCTTATGATAATTTGTTAGTTAATCATGATAAATTGAATGTTGTTAACTTGTTGTTGATTGAGAAGGATGTATGGATATGTTATGAACATGTTGGATGAGATTTTGATGGATTTCTAAGTAGTTATTAGGGTTGTTATTGCCCAAACTATGTAGTACCTCACTTTATTCAATGTTATGGATGTGTTTAATGTTGTTTGATGTTTATGATATATGGCTGTCCATACTTAGCTCACATAGAGATATGGAGTTAAGAAATATGTTATTAAGTGCCATGAGAGTGGGTTTACACCAAAAAACACTAGATATATCAAGTTAGCTTGCCATTTGGAGAGAGATCTTGAATGGAAAATTGGCTGTCCAAAAATATGTTCATATCTTTTTAATGGTTAAGTGAGAAATGGCAAGTGAGAGCGTATATAATTCATTTACATCATTAAATAGGGCTTATTTGGTTCACGTAATGAGAGGAAAAGAACCAAGACATTAAGAAATTTTGGACTAACATAATAAACATTGCTAAGGTAAGAGAATACATAGTTAGGTAATGGTAATCATAAGTTGTTAAATTGATACTTTGATTCTTTTAAATTTGTGTTCTTACTTTTGTGACAACCCTAAAGTGTGTATGTATGACTCTTAGTTTTTATATTTTGGATCTTTCAAATCTAATTATTTGAGTTTCCTGAACAAAACAAAATATGGATCATTTTGGTGACTAACCAATCCCTGTGGGACAATACTTATCCTTACTGCAATTTTTGATCTGTATACTTGTATGATAAGAGATTTCAATTTAAAATTTGGAAAATAACCTGTCAAGTTTTTAGCATCGTTACCAAGGATTGCATCTAGCATTGAGTTTGGTTTGAATTGTTTTGATTTGGGTTTTCTTTTCATTTTTACTTTGATATTCTTTTTTGGTGCATAATAGGTGTATACACACGAGGAGTGCAGGAGTTGCGGAGAAATTGTGAGAACTTGACATCACCAAAGTAGAAAAGGAATTGAGAAAGGCAAGGAGACAAGATCAATTTGAGCAGATAATGGCTGAACAGAGGGAACAATGTGGTGAAGAAAGAACTTTGATGGACTTTACACTGCCAAGATTTAACCCAAACTAGCAAGGAATTACTAAAACACTAGTGATTGCGAACAATTTCGAAATCAAGCCTGCTTTACTTAATAAATGTTCAATTTTATGGTTTGCCACATGAGGATCCTATTACTTACATTACCAATTTTTGGAAATTTTTGATACTCACATTACCAATTTTTGAAAATTTGTGATACTTTTAGGCAAAACGGGTTGTCAAAAGATGTAGTGAAGATGAGATTGTTTCCCTTCACACTAAAGGATTGGGCAAAGATATGGATGAACTCCCCTACTCTAGAGTAAGTCAGAATATGAGACCAGTTGGTGCAAGCATATTTCCAAATATTTCCCATTGACAGAGACAACAAGGATCATTAAGGAAATTACCAACTTTTAGCAATACGAGGGAGAATCATTATACCAGGTATGGGAGTGTTTCAAGGAGTTGCAGAGGAGCTGCCTCCATCATATTCTACCTAGGGAATTTTTGCTACAAACATTTTATAATGGGGTCAATTCAGCAACCAGAAGTACCTTTGATTTAGCTGCAGGAGGTTCATTGATGAAGAAGACCATAGATGCTGCATATGACCTGATTAAAGACATGGCTGCTAACAACTGCCTTTGGTACAATGAAAGGAGTAAACCACTGCATATGAAGGAATACAAAGGGGTTAAATTAGTAGATTCAATAGCTGCTTTATTTGCAGAAATTGCATCATTAAGGAAACAGGTAAGTGATCTTCAACCTTCATCTAATTCTTTGAAGTATATGCATCAAAATTGTGAGATTTGTGAAGTGGATAGTCATAATTCATCGGAATGTTATTTAATGAGCACTAAAGGCACATAACAAGCTCATTATTTAGGGTTCTAACAGAGGTTAGGTAATAACCCATATTATGGTACTTATAATGCTAGATGGAAAAACCATCCAAAATTTTCTTGGGCTGACCCTATAGGAACCAATTAGAGACCTCAAAGACCCCCAGGGTTTTAAGAAAAGGAAAGTAACTCACAGCCTTAGAGTCAAAGTTTAGAGGTACTGAATTAAGGCTAGAGGCAAAAATAGAAGCCCAAGCTATAAGGATAGATTCTCAACTTTCACTGCTGAGCTCCTAATTTTTAAAGATGATGGAAGTAATGGGTATAACTGGAACGAAGGTGAGGAGGCACAGGCATAGAGTGATCAGGCATTGAAAAGTTATCAAGTGAAGATTGATCAATTAATTAAAAGTCAAGCATCATCAATCTAAAATCTAAAATCTAAAGGTGCATATGGGTCAGCTGGCAACCGTAGTATCGTCCAAACCCCTAGGTAACCTTCCCAGCACTTCAGAACCTTATCAGAAAGAAAATTTAAAGGCAATTCAATTGAAAAGTAGAAAAGAGTTACCAGAGCTAGTCGTGAAGGAAGTTGTTGATCCAATAAAGTCAAGAAAAAGGTCAGGAGAAAGTCACTGAGGAGGAGGAACCCCCATATGTTCCACCTCCACCATATGTTCCAAAACTACCATTTCCTGGGAGACCAAGTTAGAATCCAGTGGAGACCCAATTCAAGAAAATTTTGGAAAATTTGAAGAAGTTGTATCTAAGTTTTTCTTTGCTAGAAGTTTTGGAGCACATGCCCAAGTATGCTAAGTTCTTAAAGGAATTACTTTCTCGTAAGTGAACTTGGGATTCAAATTAGACAGTAGCATTGACAGCCAAATGCAGCTTTGTGATCATGAACAATATGTCATCGAAACTAAAGGATCCAGTGAGTTTTAATATTCCTTGTATTGTTAATAGTGTTGAATTTTCTAAATGTTTATGTGATTTGAGAGCTAGTATTAATCTGATGCCATTGTCTATTTTTAGGAAGTTGAACGTAAAGCCAACATCAATGACAATTCAGTTAGCTAATTAGTCCATAAAGAAGCCTTTTGGAGTTGTTGAAGATGTTTTGGTAAAAGTAGATAAGTTTGTGATTCCTGTTGACTTTGTAATTGTTAATGTTGCTAAGGACATAAATTGTCCATTGATTTTGGGATGCCCATTTATGAATACTAGTCAGGTGTTAATTGATGTGAATAATGGTGTTCTAATTTTATGTATTGGTGATGAAAAAGTTGAGTTCAACATGAACAGGAGTGTGAAAAGCAAGGAGGAGTTGAATTATTGTATGAGAATAGGTGTGATGGATGTGTACAGGAGATAACTAGTAGAATAATAAAAACAAAAAGTGAGAGGGAATTAGAATTGAATGAAGAAAATGAGAGTGGAAAGAGAAAGGAGGAAGAAGAGAAAAGTGAGAAGGAACCTTTGGTGAGGACCAAGCCACCCATAGCACCTTCCGATGAGAGAGCACCCACCTTAGAGTTAAAATCTTTACCTTCACACTTGAGTTATACATTTTTAGGTGAAAATCAAACATTACCTGTTATTATTTCAAAATAGTTAAGTGATGAATAAGAGAGGAAGGTAGTAAAAGTTATAAGGAGGAGGATGAAAGTGATGAGGTGGCAGATAAGTCTGAGTGTTGTGATGCATAGAATAAATCTCGAGGATGGATGTAAACCAGTGAGGGATAGGCAAAGGTGTTTGAATCTGAATATGCAAGAAGTTGTAAAACATGAGGTGATTAAGTTATTGGATGCAGGACTTATATACCCAATCTCAGATAGTGAATGGGTAAGTCCAATTCACTATGTACCAAAGAACGATGGAACAACAATGGTGGAAAATGAAAAGGGTGAGTTGATTTTTAAATGGACGATAATTGGTTGGAGAGTTTGTATTAATTACAAGAAGCTCAACTCAATGATAAAGAAGGACCACTTCCTACAAACTTTTTTGGACTAGATGATTGAGAGAGTTACAAGACATGCATTCTACTGTTTCTTGGATGGGTATTCCGGCTACAATCAGATATTCATTTATCTAAAGGATCAAGCCAAGACAACTTTCACATGTCCATATAGTACTTTTGTATACAAACAGATGCCGTTCAGACTTTCCAATGACCAACTACATTTCAGCGATGTATGATGGCCATTTTTATTGACATGATTGAGGATTTTTTTAGAGGTATTTATGGATGACTTTTTAGTGTATGGAGATTCCTTAGAGCAATGTCTGACAAATTTAGATAAGGTTCTCCAATGGTATAAAGAGGCCCATTTAGTATTAAATTGGAGAAAATGTCACTTCGTGGTTCAGGAGGGAAAAGTCTTGGGACACAAGATATCTTGTAGAGGCATTAAAGTGGATAAGGTAAAAATTGAAGTCATCAATAAACTTCCACCGCCAAGTAATGTTTGAGGGCTCTCAACATTTTTAGGGCATGTCAGGTTCTATCGCCGACTCATAAAGGATTTTTCTTTAATTACTAAACCCCTTACTCATTTGTTAGTTAAAGATGTTCCTTTCATTTTTAATAAATTGAAGAAAATGTCACTTCATGGTTCAAGAGGGAATAGTATTGGGACACAAGATATCTTGTAAAGGTATTAAAGTGGATAAGGTAAAATTTGAAGTCATCGATAAACTTCCTCCGCCAGGTAATGTTTGAGGGGTCCGAGCATTTTTAGGGCATGTCGGGTTCTATCGCCTACTCATAAAGGATTTTTCTTTAATTACTAAACCCCTTACTCATTTGTTAGTAAAAGATGTTCCTTTCATTTTTGATAATGATTGTTTAGTTTCTTTTGACATGTTGAAGAAAGCGTCGACGTTAGCACCAGTGTTACAACCACCAGATTGGAGCTTGCCATTCTAGTTGATGTGTGATGCTAGTGATTATGCAATTGGGTGTGTTCTAGGGAAGTGTAAGGACAAGAAGTTACATGCTATTCACTACGTCAGCAGGAATTTGACGGATTCTCAGATTAATTATACCACAACGAAAAAAGAACTGTTAGCTGTAGTTTTTACTTGCGATAAATTTTGCTTTTACTTACTTGGTTCAAAAGTGATTATGTACACAGATCATGCATGTAACATCCCGATTCCATCCAAAGGGTTAGAACCCTACAAATTTGGTACATGTGAGATTAATCGGAGAAATTGGGACAACACATCTCATGCTCATGCATTACATAAGGTGCACATGCACATGAATAGTGGATCTTTGCACATAACAATAATTGTACATGCATTCATTGACATTCCGGGTATAATTGGTAATAAATGTGATTGTTTTGAGATTTATGGGTTATTGGTATTGAAAATTGATTTGGAAAGTGAAATTTGTTGTTTTAGAATTTTGGAAATTTTAGGAAAATTTTCTGAAATTTTTGGGGGTAACTTTTTGGACTAGGAAAAATGCCCAGTGGCAAACCAAATGATAAACGGTAGTAGCATTTACTGTCAAATAGCATAGGAATTTTTGATACATGACTTTAGGAATTATTGACAA
>JAOSBK010000008.1:32777862-32795859 GCA_027568895.1 Erythroxylum shatona | reverse complement strand
CATGATAGGAATCTCAGTAGTATGATCACATCATAATTTCCTTCATGCTATGTCATATATCATGGACTTCATTAATTCGATTTAAGATCAACATCAATTCATAAATAATGAACATCAAATTAATGAAATATGCCTTTGCTTTATTTATACATAAAGATTGTACAACACTTTGCATAAAACGCGCTAAAGGGGATTGCCTTTAGGGCACTACTCTAACAATCTCTCAATACTGTACAACATACATAAGTCGAGTTATCACATATATAAGTCGACTTATCAGTACCGTAGAGGCATAAGTCGAGTTACACAATGTACAAGTCGACTTACACTTACAGTGATGGCGTTGGAGAAGGAACTATGATGCCTTACACTGTAAAATATTTCAAGAATTTTTCTCTATTTGGTAGCGCTTTTGTCACACTACCTCCTTTAGTTATGCTTCCACGATGTCCATTCTTTCCTTTAATCTCTTGTTGTTTTCCTCCATTTTGCTAATTACCATCTCCTAGCCTTCTTCTTTTTTTTTCAGATTCTTCTCTCGATGTTTCCTCCTCAAGCTACTGTTATGAAGCTAAACTTGATCCTGCCTATCCTATCTTATGCTCACAACAAATTTATAGCTTAGATCTCAAAGTTCCATACTATGGTACTCTATGATTTCCACCCTCCTCAAATGTATATTATTGAAAAACTCATGAGCAAAAGAGGTTAGTTTAGAAATAACAATTTGATGGTATTAATCTAATGCAGTTACCAAGAATTGAATTCCTAAATAGCTATTCCTTTTAGTAATCTAAGTAACTATTATGTGGAATATGTGTGTGGAAGTGCATACCATAACTTTTTTGTTCATACACCAAAATAAAAAACAAATCTTTTCTAGAACACTGATTACTTTGACTTTTTGCAAAAATTGTGTGGCACATGAATTTATGGAGCAGCAAGTGTTCTAGACTCCTAATTATATTATTTGGTGCATTGTGAGGTTTAAATATTTATAGGCCAGTTAATTTATTCCAATATATTCTTGTTTCAAAATCTTTATGGAGTTGTACTATTTTGGTTTTGGGGAATCCAAAAATGCCCTCCATAATGTTACAGTCTAAGTTATATGATTCCCTTTTAAGTCTATACCAAAAATTGTCAAAATTATTTAGCTGATAACTAAAAGTACTATAGAATTCTAAGGTAAGTTCTCCATATACATCACAATCGCAATGAATAAAAATTTCCTAATCAACTCTTTTACTCAAAGATTCAACTTTTCTTTTTAATCCTAATTCTTCCAAAATTTTGAAATCAAAATAACAAGGTATAGAAATTTAAAGCAAATTTTTTAGAATTTCTTACCTTCTTTTTGTGAGAAGATTAAGAATTGGGCTCTAAAATCTATAGTCAAATTGCATGGACCACTGCCAAACACCTTCAATTTTCCCTTAAGGATAGACCTTCTTGTCATTTGATTCACTTTTGTTGTCATCCTCTATGTGAAAACTAGCGAAATAACAACCTAGAAAAAAACAACAAAAAGTTGTAGAAAAATTTGCTCTCTAATACCAGGAAAAATGATTTCTAGTATAAATCACTGGATCTATAGGTAAGATGTGTATAAATGGAAGAAAAGTGGAAGAAAATGTAAAGTTTGTTGGAAAATTGAGTGAAATCAAGTGAAAAAGAGGAGGGGCTACCGATTAGAGAAAGAAGAGTTCAGGGAAGGAAGAAAGAAGAAAGAACTAAATAAATAGGCTAGATTTTTTAGGGGTTAAAAAGTGACGTTTGTATAATCGAGCAAGCCAGTTTAGTGAATCCTTTATCATGATCATGTTAAAGAGTTAGAGGCCATGCCTTTGTACAATCGTGACAGAGGGTGATTGGCTCCAAGTTAGACAATCATGCATATACACTATTGTGGCTTTTTTGAACATTTTCTCTAACAATTTCACACACTTCATGCTATAATCGTTCATTAACCAAAATCTCTCAAAATCATAAAAATAATGCATCAAATAAATAAAAAATTATAAAAACTTATCTAAAACATAAAATGTTATGGTCACTAACCTAACCATTTTAGCATAAAATTTCAACCAAAAGAAAGGAAAGAAAATACTTCCCTTTTATATTAATATACTACTCCAAATTACAATTTGCATCAATGACCATTAACATTAAATGTTTCCTTTTTGTCATTCTCCAATTCTAAAGCTCTATATTTGAATACTTGAGTGATTTGAAAGGACCACTCTAACATGACTTAAGCTTTCTTGGAAACAATTTCAATATTGAGTTAAACAACAAAATCACATATCCTATCTTGAATTCCTTCTTCGTAATATGAGAATAATGCCATCTTTTAAGTTCTTCCTTATATAACTTGGCATTCTAATAAGCATTAAATCTTAGCTCTTCTAATTCATTTAGTTATAGGAGTCTTTTCTTACTAGTTGTTATCTAATTGAAACTTAGTGCCTTAATCACCTAACATGTTGGATGCTCTAACTCTATAAGCAAGCGACAAGCTTTTCCATAAATAAGTTGAAAGGGTGTTATACCAATGGGTGTCTTAAAATTAGTTTGATATGCCTGTAAAGCATCATTAAGCTTCAGTGCCAACATTTCCTCAAACCATTAATGATCTTCTTTAAGATTCTCTTTAACTCTTAATTAAAAACCTCCCCTTGGCCACTTATTTACAGAGGATAAATTATAGGAACTTAATGGTTGACTCCATACCTCTAAGGAAGAGCTTTAAATGATTTATTACAAAATGGGCTCCTCCATCACTTATAATTGCTCTCGGCACTCCAAATCTATTAAATATCCTTTTGATGAATTATTGTACCACTTTACTATTGTTAGTTGGAGTTTCTATTGCTTCAGAACATCTTGATACATAATTTATTCCCACTATTATGTATATGTTCCCCATGGAAGATGAGAAAGGTTTTATGAAATCCAATCCTTATACGTCAAACACTTATACCTATAAGATGTTAGAAAAGGGCATCTTATCTCTCTTTAAAATAGTCCCTACATTTTGGCATCTATCACATTGCATCACATACTCACAAGCATCCTTGAACAAGTTAGGCTAACAGAATCCATATTTCAATACTCAAGCTACCATCTTATTCACCCTATAATGCCTTGCATAAATAGAATTATGACATTATGTTAGTATTTTTAACATCTTCTCTTCCAAAACACATCTCCTAATTAGCCCATTAGCATAAATTTTATACAACATTGGTTCATTTTGTATATAATGAGTAAACTTATACAAAATCCTCTTTCTTTATTGATAAGAAAAATCAAGGGGAAGGACACTACCTCTAATATAATTTTGTTATATCAGCATATCATAGAACAAATAGGTGATTTATCATCATCAAAATTCATTAGGGAATTGCTTATTAATTTCTTCACCCTATTGCACCTTCCCTCCTTTAAGAAATGATAGGTGATCAACCACTAAGTTTTCTACTCCCTTTTTATCTCTGATCTTTATATAAAATTCCTGTAGAAGTAGTACAAATCATATAAGTCTTGACTTTGCATCATTCTTGGTGAAGAGTATCTTAACACTATATGATCTATATAGATAATCACTTTAGACCCTAAATATAAGACTAAAACATGTCACACACGAATACCACTACTAACAACCGCTTCTCAGTAGTAGGGTAATTTAATTGCGCTCCTTATAAGGTCTTGCTTGCATGTTAGATGACATGCATCGTTTTGTTTTTCATTGCCTTAATACACATCTTGCTACTTGATCACTATCATCAAACATAACCTCAAATGGTAAGGAGGAATCTAACCACGTTAATATGGGTGAAGAGATGAGTGCCTACTTTAACTTGTTAAAAGTAATTAAGCAATTATGATCAAAATTGAAAAACACATCTTTGAATAACAAATTAGTTAGAGGTCTAGTTATAAGAGAGAAGTCCTTTATTAATCAACAGTATAATCCTACATGTACCAAAAATGCAAGCATGCCTTTGACATTATTAGGTGGGGGAAGCTTGTCACTAACCTCTATTTTAGCTTTATCACTTCTATGCCTTGATATGATATCTTTTGTCCTAACACTACACCCTCATGTACCATAAAGTGACATTTCTCTCAATTTTGAATCAATTGTGATTCCTTACATCTTTGAAGAAATCTATCTAAATATGTCGAAAAATGATCAACAAAATCTCTAAAAACCAAAAAATCATCTATACAAATTTCCATAATTTCCTCTATCTTATCTGCAGTGAAAGAAATCATGCACTTTTGAAAATTTGTTGGTTTATTACAAAGCCTAAAGGATATCCATCTATAAGAAAATGTTACATAAGGATATATGAGAATGGTCTTCTCTTAATCTTTTAGATAGATAAAAATCTAATTTTATACCCCAAATATCCATTAAAGAATTAATAGAATACGGATCCAACCACTCTTTCAATCATCTTGTCAACAAATGGTAAAGGAAAGTGATCCTTCTTAGTCACACATTGAGTTGTATATAATCATTACAAACTCTCTAACTTGTGATTGTTGAAGTAGAGATCAACTCACACTTTTCACTCTTCATTGCCATCATGTCTTCTTTTTTAGGCACACGTACATACTGGACTAACCTATTCACTATCCAAAATAGGTAAAAGATACTTGTATCTAAAAACTTTACCAATTCCTTCATAACCACTTCTTTTATACGAGGGTTTAGTCTTCTTTTTCTTTCCCTTATAGCCTCACACCCTTAATCAAGGTTTCTCCTATACATTGCTTAGCTCTTATATAAAAATTTTCCATCTCATAGCTCTCATCCTCTCCCTAATTATTTCTACCAATCTCTTTTCTTATTCCTCATCCATATTGATTGGAACTATGTTGGGTAGAGTCTGACCCTTGCCTAGAAAGGTATATCTAAGGTATGTAGGTAAATATTTCGACTCTAGAGTGGGTAGTTTGTCAATGGAGGCTAGTATGGGAACTTTCGCCCTCACTAAGATCTTTTGATTTGATTTTTCACCTAACTCCTCCTCTAAATCTCTATCATCCTCTACATCTTCAATAGTAGCTTCTTTTCTAAGACTTTCCTCTTGGTCTTTTATACACTCAACCACTATATCAATTTTCATGCAAGAGTTTCCCTTCTTTAGATTCTTTAGTACTTTATTCATGTTGAAGTCAACTTATTCATCCCCAATCCAAAGAATTAGTTTCCCTTTATGGATATCTACCAGCACCTTATATAATCATGAATGGTTTATCAAGAATTAATGGACAGTTTTGATACTCTTTAAAGTCTAACGTTGTGATATTCATATGAATAACAAACTTGGACACTTTAACTATCATATCCTCAATCAAACCAAACAGTTTCTTTATTGATTGGTCCACCAACTAAATGAGTATGGAAGTTGGCTTCACATCTCTTATCCCCAATTTCTTGAAAATAAACAAAGGAATAAGATTAATACTTGCACTTAAGTCATATAAACACTTAGGAAATTCTAAATTATCAACTACATGTAGTAAAACATCCTTTATCATTCAATTTTAAGGACATATGGCTAGTAATTATAGAGCTACAACTCTCCGTCAAGGAGACTATTTGGTTATCCTCTAAAGTCTTCTTGTTTGATAGGACATTTTTTAGAACATCACATACTTGCGTATGTTCTCTAAGGCTTCCACAAAGGATAAGTTAATTTATAATTTCTTTAATTTCTATAAAAACTTTGCAAATTGTACGTTCATTTAATTGCTTTTCAACGTTTTTGGGAGTGGAATCTTTGGAACACATAGAGGTGGTGGGACATATTGAGGTGGTGGGACATATGGTGGTTCCTCCTTCTTATCTTCCTCTTTCTCTTGGATTCCTTCTTGGTAGGATTCAACCTTCTTCTTGATTGGTTCTTCCAACTCTTTCCCACTACTAAGGATGATGACCATCAATTGCTCCCTTGTATTAGACTTTGTATTGCTTCAAAGACTCCCAACACTTTGTGTAAATAATGAGTTAGCTAGTTAGCCCACTTTAACCTCCAAATTAAGGACGAAAGAAGCATGATTCTTCTCAATTTTAGTTGAACTTAGCTTCCATCCTGTTTTGGCTCTCATTTTGATTCGTATACTTAAAATGTAGCAAATCCATTAAGTTTTCCATTTTTAATTCTAATAAACCAAGCCTATCTTATTGAAATCTTAGTTGGTTTTGTGCTCTCATTTGGTTTCTTGCATTATTTGATCAAGAGAAATTTAGGTGTTTCTTCCCCCCAAGATTATAAGTATTAGAATAAAGGTTTTTACAACCCCGATCAAGTTGTCCTCCCATATAATTTTACTGCTCTATGTTGTCTCTCTCTATTAGGAAGGAATCAGCTATAACATAGCCTCATTAACCACTTAGTTCACATCCATATTGTATCATTTTTAGTGCACTAGATGAAGTGGATTCCAAGTTGTTTAATTGCTTGGTTAGTTTACTATTTCAAACTATAGTGATGCCATTGAATCAATAACAAACACTTCCTTCTAATATCTAAAGGTTAGTTACTATTTGCTCCTCTCTAATGTCTATAGACAACTATTATTTTCTTCTCTTCTAACAAATCATGTGCAACATCTACTATCTTCCTCATTAATAAACCTCCAGCTATTACGTTAATGGTACATCTTATGTATAGATTTACTCCATTATCAAAGGTTTGCAATATGAACTCCTTAGGTAGATTATGGTTTGGACAACTTCTTAAACCCCACATTTCGTACAATGTTTCCCCTTCAACTTTTTGGAAAATTGTAATTTCCTTTATGATCCTTATGGTATTTATTAAGAGGAAATACTTAGCTTATACCAGCTGCTCCCCTATCATCACATTCTCTGGGCTACAAGAATTTAACCACACCTTAGCTCGATCTTGAAGCATGAATGGGAATAACCTCATCCTAGCTGCATCCTCTCATAACTCACTATGCCTAAATATGTCACATATCATTAAGAATTGGCCTTAGATATCCAATGTTTATGATGACTCTCTCTCTCTTAAGATCTAACCTAGTAATCCCAATTAAAAAATATAATAATTGAATTGTAACCTCTCGATGTCCCAAAACTCCTCTTGACTATCCAATTAGATTGGAAGCAATCCTAAGGGTAACTAATAAAAATTAAGATCTCTTTTTAATTTCCTGTTAATACGATGTTTATAGTTCTATTATGGTACCAAGTTTTGCTACAAAAAATAGCACAAATAATTAAATCTAACTTCTCGATTCAGATCAATATAAAACGATAAATACCATAAAATATCTCTCTATTAAATTAAGAATAAAGTTTAACAAACAGTTCAAGAATAATACCTAAAATAAGTTTAGAAATCTATAACTAAAAACTATATGTTTGATTCATCATTAACATTCAACAGTATTAAGAAAAGAAAAGAAAAGAAAAGAAGCCTAAATTTTGGGTGTCTTTTTTTCATTGTTCTTAAGCTTGATAATTTTGCAGACTCGTTCTTCAAGAATTTTCTCTCTTTTATCTCTTCTTTTGTTTTTTTCCAACCACATATTTTTATATTTTTCTTTTCCTTTTATATTTCTTAATCCTTCTAGGTTCTGTCTAGGTTTTTCACTCTCATTATTTTCCAAAAATAGCCCTGAATCATAAAAAATATAAGAATCTCACGACCTAGAAATTTGTGTTTTGCATAATGATAGTTGTAGGTTGTATGATGTTTGAGTAGGCATTTTAGTTTTTTTAGTTGTTAATTAATTGATTTATGCATGTTTAGGTTTAGAATTGTGTTAGTTGGTTAGATATTTGTGCTTTGAGAGTTATGTGGATCAGAGCACAGAATTGAGCATTAATTTGGTGTGTTTGAGGTGCTTTGTTATGATTGTTAGTGTTTGATATCAGATATTAAAGAATGAAGAAGATTTGGAGGAAGCTCGATAGAGGACCCATGGCCATAATCGAGGCTTAAGGGCCACGATTATGACACAAGCTGAATGGCCAAGATCGTGGCCTGTGTGATGACAGATGCAGAACGACCTTTAGAACTTAATTTTTTGTGGGATATTTCGGATTTTTGGGCTTAGGTAAACCTAGTTTTTACCCCAACTAGTAAAGGACTATTTAAGACGAGAGAAATGATCTAAATGGACGGCCTCCATTTGCCACTTTGGGAAAAGCTAAGGAAGAGGAAGAAGGAAGAAAGAGAAGGGGAAGCTTTTGTTGCTGCTTCAACCTCCAATCTTCCCAAGTTATCTTTTCTTATTTCCATCTTTTATTTCATTCATTTGACGTATGAGATGGAATTGATGATGATGAACCTTGGTTTATGGATGTTCTAACTTCTTTTAGGGATTTATGCTTGATTTAATATTAATCTAGCTGCTTTTGTTGTTAATAATGCTGGGTGTTGTAATTATTTATTGTAATTTCATGCTTCGATAATAAATTAAGAGAGTGAACTGAATGCAAAATTGATTAGGATGGTTAATGAGAGTTAAATGATCTAATAAACCATACAAATAACCAAATTGGTAATTATACGGAGAGAGATCTCGAGTAAGGACCTAGTTGTTTATCGAAACGTTGAATAACTAATTAGGTTGTGGGCTGTTTTGTTAATCGAGAGATTACATGTTTGGTAACTCAACTTAATTAAGGTTTATAATTTAGGGCTTATTGATTACAACTCGAGAGAGACTCATCCAATCCACCCTTCAAAAGTCTAGGACCGACACCGCATTAACACAAAAGTGACTAAGTTGGCATCATAATCGTGCATTGGCTACTCTATGCATTCTCTATCATGATCATGACAGAGAGTCTATAACTCTCCATCATATAATCCTGCCCAATTATGCATATAAACATTCATAACTACTTCCTTTGTCTAATTTGCTTCATCATTTTTTGAAATTTCTTTGTCCCCACTAATCATTAAAACACATTAAATATCCCAGAAAACATACTACAAATCACTCCTATTAGAAGTTATTTAGGAAATTTTTAAAAAGGATAAAACTCTCAAGGAAAATTAACAAGACTTGCTTATGTTTAATTCATAAAGTTGATAAACCAATACCTTTAATAAGTTCAGACCTATTTCTATCACAATCGTGGCATATTCCTTACGATCGTTGCTCCGTGCTTTTACTTCTATCACAATCGTGGCATACCTAGGTTATTTCCTATATCTTCTCTGAATCTCTTCCAGTTGCCCTAAAACACAAACAAACACATTAAGGCACCTCATAAATATAAAATTGAAGCTTAACATCATAACAAATAAAACACTTAAAACACAAATATTTACTAGCTAACACAATTCTAACATAAATACACACTAAAGAATCAAATTAACATCTAAACACACACTAAACTACCCACAAATCATAATGCAATCTATACCTATAAACATCCCCACGCTTAAACGTTTGCTTGTCCTTAAGCCAAGAAAAACAAACAAATAAACATCAATAATCAAAACACAAAACACAAAACACAAAACACATAAATCTGATAATGATGCAATGGTATTAGACTTAACAAAACGAATTTAACTTCGAACATAATCCCTTAAGTTGTTCAAACTTATTAACTTATGAAATATGTGTCTAAATACCTTTATACAAACTAATTAAAATTTTATTGTTAAGTATATTCACCCTTGTCACTTGCACATATACATTGATAATTATTTGGTCAATCAAAAGTGTAATTATTCCAAAGTAGGTTTTCATGAAAAATAAAACTGCTAACAAGTTTTGTAGGTTTTTAATTGAAAACATTAGTTTTATTGATTTTGAAGGATATAAACCTAGTCATTTTATGCAGGGGCAAACATTTATGATGAATGTCGATTCGGTTACTCGACTAGGTCATGTTATTATTAGGCCACTTGTTTGGAATGTCATTATAGCCTTTTGATGTGAAGATACTCATTTGTCATGCGTGACGATTCGGTTACTCAGTTACATCACATTCTCAACTAGCTACTAGTTATTTCATTAAAATTAATAGCTTTTAATTTTGGCTACCTTATTGTTTTTACTAATTATTCTCATGAAAATATACTATTAATGCCACTTATTTGATTGGCCTAAAATTATAAATGAATATGGAAATTTCCTAGGGTGAACAGACTAACATCGTATCCTAATTAACCAGCATATTTAGCCCTAAGTAACTTAGGTCACAAATTTCACAAGCTAATAGGTCTTAGCAACCTAAAAGACTATGTCCACGACTAAATTAATCCCATTAAATCCTAGCCATTGCCACATTCACACAATTCACATATGCAGACCTGAACAAACTAGTATTCATAATACAAAATTCACACTCAAAGTAAAAAATACCCACACTTGAACAACACATTGTCCTCAATATGAAAAGGGTACATAAACACACCAATATGAAAAGGGTACATAAACACACCAAGGGGGAATAAAATAACATGAAGAACATAAGAAGAAAATACTAACAAAAATGAAAAAAAAGAAGGGTTAGAACACGAACTCATCAGGGTGACTGAGGTGAGGATAATGTCGGAGGTGGAAGTTGAATGCCTTGAGCCTTAAAATATTGATGAAGATTACATATATCCCGACTCTGGCATGATTGTGTACGGGCCATCTCCTTCATTATCCTGGAGTTTTTTGCAAGTGTGTTTGTGAGTGTTTTGGTGTTGTCAAAGATTGTAGTGAGTACCTTCTTCAATGACTCCTGCTGGTTAAGTCCTCTTCTTACTACTGAGGCACTGAACTTGAAATTACCTACCTTACCTTGGTCTTTACATAGTATTTGGCATTGATATCCTAAAATTCCACATTATGAGACTTCAAGATTTCAACTTGCCATAAGTGATAAAGGTTCATGAACTCAGAACGATGGACAATGAGTTCATTACAATTGACACCATAATACCAAGCGATGGCTGACACCAGGTAACCCATAACTAAATTATTACTTTTTTGCATAGATTAGCAACAATTGCATTAAAAATATGGGTAGAGATGAATACTAGGATACTATAATCCATGCACCACAATAGAAAAAGTTCCCTTGTTGAACATATTTTGGTTTCAATTTTATCAAATACCATTTAACACATGAATTTTTATAGCAACAAATGCTCATGACTTCTAATTATGTTTTTGTGGACAATTTTGGCATTGAATTGCTCCATCCTAGTTAAGCACAGAAATCATCATGCTGATCTATTATGGTTGACTCAGGGAAGCCGTAAATTTCATATAAAGTGTCATAATCAAGTTCGTAAGGTTGACCCCGTAACCTAAACCTCAAGTCCTTTAAGTTACTCGGTTCATATTGAAAAGAAGTAAAGAATTCTTGGATTAGTTCCTAGTAAACAAGATATCGAAAATCTACGATCTTACGCCACTGAATTCTTTCTCCTAGGTTCTCAACCTTGTCTCTCAATCCTCTTCTATCTAACGTATCAAAATCAAGTATTTAGGAACCATTATTTGCTTAAAGATAAGGGGGGAAATTGAATACCTTCTGCTTCTGAATACATTAGGAAGGTTGCTTTGAAATCTATCTCCCTGCTCTTTCGTTCGCGACCTGATACTTGGATTTTTCTCGAAGATTAGGTGCACTTAATTGTCTGCTTGATGCATGGCATCAGGATTAAGAGTGAGCGAAAGTTTGAGAGAATGAAAGAGTTGATGACCGGCAGAGAGACGGGAGAGCATTTAGATAGATAAAGTGAAAATGAAAGTGATTGAAAGAATGAGGTTGAATATGAATCTATAGGTGAGGAAAGGGTAAAATTGTAAAAAAAATCCAACTAAAAATCGAGTGATGTTGATGCCTTGCCATAGGCCATGATTGTGGCCTTTAAACAGATGATTGCTACAATCACGCCTAGTGGCCACAATTGTGGCAGGAGACTTTTGCTGCACTTTGTTGATTTTTTGTCGTTTCCTCATTTCACCTCCAAGATCCTTTCTTAACTTTTTATTTACACTTATCACCTCATTGTGCTTTTCTTCCTTAACAATCTTAAGTCAACATTGATCATCTAGTCTTCCACGACATTTATTTGGAAACAAAACACACAAACCAAGGAATTCTAAACTATTTAAAACTAAAAGGAAAAAACAAGCAACTAAAAACCATGGGTTGCCTCCCATGCAGTGCTTCTTTTAACGTCAGTAGCTTGACGTATGTTCTTCTCCTCTTATGGTGGCTTAAGGGAATCCTTTAATGGTGGATTGGTTGTGGAGCTCATAAAATATACGTGCGCCACTTAGTTGTTCAGGCCAATGCCTACTTTCTTCGCCTTCTCTTGCGAGAAATTTACCTAATAATATTATTAGTTCTATTTATTAGAAATTAATAATGCATTAATTTATCTAATAATATTAATAATTAAACTAATTAATTTAATTTAATTTATAAAAATTAATTACGTGTTTTTAATTGTTAATCATTGATTACAAATTAGTTCTTCTTATCTTATCAGTCGCTGGACGCAATATGAATGATGTTAACTTTACGTGATGTATTAGTTTGTCCAATTTTATAGTAATACTAATTAATTTCAGTATAAATATTAAATAATTTGTCAGCATCATTTTTTTGTCTAACTGAATACTAATTTTAAATACTAATTATTATTAATAAATTATCCATACGTTTTAAAATATATTAAATAATTATGTATGTAATATTAATGAAATAAATATTGTTACATAATTATGAATTGATATAAATATTTTTAGATAGTATTACATAATAAATAAACATTTAATTATAAATATATTAAACTAATTAATATATTTTAGACTTTCGCAAATATTTAAAGGAATTTCAGAAAATCTGTAATTCGATTTCTGGGCAATATTTATCCCCTGTCTCTCAAACCTGTAAAACGGAAAAGCTCAAGCTGTTGGAACTTGGAAGGTGCAAATGTGCAAGCGTACCCCACACTTCCACGAACACGGAAAGCGCGACGTGTGACATCTTGATCTTATCCATTAAAAGGACTTTTAACTCCTTTATGCTTCAAATATTCGACCCAAGGGGCACCTTACTTTTTCAAGGACACTCTCAATCGTTTTCCAATTAAGCGAAATGGGCACCAATCTCCTCCCTCTTAGGCCGGCCGTGATCCGACTCTGCGCCACCTCAGACGCCCATAGGGCCGACGCTAACCGTCGGAAAACTTCCTCAGTCTCATCTCCAAACTGGTGGTCCCCGCTCTTTGGTTGGTCCTCTGAGCCCGACTACATTGCCACAGAGGCTAAACAGGAAGAGTTCCTGGATAAAAGACAGAGCAGAGACTCGGACTCTGAGACAAAACCGGTTAGACCTCGATTCGCTCCGGGTGCTTTCACTGACGAAAAGGCCAGGCAGCTCCGTATGTTGACTACAGAGACGTCATCGTTCCACGACGCTATGTACCATTCGGCGATCGCAGCGCGCCTTGCCTCCGATTTCAAATCCCGCGCCGATCGCTAGTCCTTCGAGGTCTTATCATCCTTGGTGTCTCCTTTTTTTAATTTCTCATGTGTCTTACCTGTAATATGATTTGATCCACCGTTTCCTTGTCCGAAACTAATTGTATAGTAATCAAATGTATTTTGGGTTTTGTAAAATAGTTATTGATTGGATTAAGCTTCTGTTAAACATTTATTAAATAAAAATCAATATGATCCAATTTCAATTGCGTAATGGAAACGATGCCGGTCAGTGATGCTGCCTTGGCGGATGTTGCGCTATTTAATATTGTTATTCAATAAATTAAGGGGGTAGTATAACTTCATGATGGACGGTGAAATTTTGAAAATTGAAGGATTGGACTTCGCTTTCGGCAATGGAAATTATTTTTTCATATATTATTAGGATAAAACCAAAAGCAAAAATATGAATAAATTAAAGAGTTTTAGTATAGAAATAGAATAACGGGATTCCGGAATTTCTCAAGTATCCAACCAGAATATGCCCACTGATTATTTGGTCTGCAAGAAGTTGAAAAGCCTTTTTTTTTTCTTATGCATTGTTTATTACTTCCAAATTGTTATTATTGTAGGTTATTCATAAATTTGGCTCCTATGTACTTGCTATTAACTGCAATAAGTGTATGTAGGCTTTTACACTTAAAAGAGGCAAGACTCATTAGAGATGAGGTCTGAACATTTGTAAGTGTAGTTTTGAATTTTTACCCACTATATGTCTCATGTAAATTAAAATATATATATAATGAAGGTAACAAAAGGGACCACCTTCGACATTGCTTTATAGGAACCTATCCATCAATTTTAAGTTATGCAATTGGTACTTGATTAGGAGATGAACATAGGTCTCCACTCTATAAATTGCAATCATCTGTAGTTCAACCAAGAAGTCAAAGTCAAGATAAGGATTCCAAAAATCCCACAATAGGAAAGTTCAAGGATTGAGTTTCCCAATTTAGAGAATAAGGAGATCCAAAGGGCCAATTTGGGTTATGTTCTTTAATTTGTTAAGAGACTTAAGAGGCAATAATAAGAAGCCCCTAGGTCGACAAACTCAAGATTAGACCTGAGGGCGAACTCAGGAGCAGGAAGATCACTAACGTTTTAGTCATCGATTACTAAGTCTAGATGCTTAAACTTGACAAGTTCTTTTCATTTGTTAAACCATTCAATGAAAGAAGTGAAAATGCTTTCATAATTATAAGTCTTGAAAAACTTGTTCTTAAGGAAATCACAACACACATCCACCTTTTGTTTTTTGTTGGTTTAATATTGTTTTGGTTACAACATTCAAACTCTAACTATTTGTAGTTTATAGTCAAAATGCAAACTTCCCATCTTCAACTCTTTGTTACAAAACCTCCAATTCCTTCTTCAATTCCTTCATGATTTTTTTATGGAACTTGTTCATATCATTGAATATCTAAAAACACTTCTCCCTTTCTATGTTAGACATTTCACTAGAAACTTAGGTGATCATAAGGACTTGTATAACAAATTGTTAGCCCCATATGGCCTACACATATGAAAAAAAAAGAAGGAAGAAAGTGAAATATTCACCTTTTTAATTTTAAGCTCAAGCTTCCAATGCAAAAGCCTAATGGAATTCTTATCTGATGCTTTCATGTCCCTAGGAAAGACTAGCCTTTTATACAATTATAACCTGCATAATTTTCCAAAAAAAAAAAATTTGGTCCTGACATCCCACTTGGGGACAGAGACCTTTGAGTCATGTCTCTTGCCTTTTTCTTTGGTAGTTTGACTTAGTGTTGTTAGAGATCTACAAAAGTTCAAGTACATTCCTTGCATGGTCCTCATCCAAATTATTTGGCTGATAAGGTAGGTAGCAACCTGCCGGGTTTATGGGATGTTTTGTTTCACAAGCCTTTTCCTCTTTTATAGTAATTCTTTTCATTATAAGCAACAAACATAAGCTTGTGTTAATCAATCCTTGTAAGATGCATAAAGAATTGGTAATTCTATCTCATATTAGTATATATATGATGAAGGGCCCGTTTAGTTGAGCTTTTATCAGTAGAACTTTTATCAGTAAAGCTTTTGTCAGTAGAGCTTTTCTGAGAAGAGCTTTTTTTAAAAGCCAGTTAGCTGTTTGGCTGTCAATTAAAAAAATAACTTTTTAAAAAGAGCTTCATACGGTAGACTGTTTGGCAACATAAAAATAAAAAGAACTTTTATTAATTTTAACTATATTTTATTTTATAATAAAATTATTTATAAGACCTTTGATCTAGTAACTGCTAATTGGCTCTTGTATCAAGGAAACCATTACCAGTAGAGACATATGTCGATGATTTAACCACAAGTAAATAAAAGGGAAAAGAAAAAGAAAATTATAACTAAAAAGAAAATTAATAAAGTCCATCTCTAACAAAAGTTCTTCCTCTAACAACAATTCCTCTGTCCTAAAAGAAGAGGATTATTATAATACAATAAGATCTATCCATGAAGGCCCAAAAAAGGTATGTCATCTGTCTATTTAAAGCCAATATCCACCTTCCCCTATATTGAATAAAGCTCCACTCACTCTCATCCTCTGAAGTTAGGAACATGAAGTGATTCTTCCACCCATGCATTCCTATCAGTAATTTGTTAAGAATCATTCCAACTTTAATGTTTAAACTATACTAGCCTGGACATTTTCCTAAGTTGTTAGCTATTCTCAACCATTTTGATTCCTACCTATTACCAAAGTAAGAGAGGTTAACTTGAAAAGAAGTTAGAATCTTAAGAAAACATATAAGTTAAAACAATTGAATCTCCAAGAATAAAATTGGGACAAATTAATTGGAGAATTTGTAGAGGTTTTTTGCTGGATTTCTAAAAAAGATTAAATGTTTCACAGTAAATAGTAAAAGGGGCATTTATATATGTTTTCAACGGCCTAGATTTAGAGACCCTTCTATTCCCCAAAACTCTTAACTCTCTTCCCACCTGTCGAGCATCAAAATATTAGCACCCATTAAACATGTGACAACTATTTAGAAATTGAAAAGGCTAACCTCTTAAATGACTAATCGTTTACCTCAGGCTTGTAAAGTTCCATCAACAAGGTCTGCAGATGATTGCCAGTTCCTTATAACCCGAAGGCCTATGATTTGGGCTTTTTGACAACCGTAAAGCTTCCCAAATGTCCCATCTGCTTTACTCTTGTACCTAATGTCTAAAGATTGTACACATGCAAGATTAATTTATACCCACCATAATGAATCTCACTTTCCGTTAGATCATCGTGTCCCGAAAATGTTCCAATCCAATCAGATTTTTGTTTTTGGCAGATTATTAGATCGTTAGACCATGTAATTCAACGGCCACTGCACTAGTACGTATGGAAACAAAAATGTCAATTTGTAGGAACAAACCACGAAAATCGAAGTACGAAGCATCCAAACATGTGTAAAGTATTTATGTGCTGCCCAGCAAGTGGTCCAGGAAAATTTCTTACTTTTATATAAAATAAGCCAAAATAATAATATCTTCCTGATTTTTTGTTGCTAAATTGTTCTATGCTGGTTCCCTCATGACTTAACAGCCTAATCATTCTAAGGAAAACATCTATCTTCTCAGTAGTTGGACCGCTTTATATATATATATATATATATAAGTAGTTTAATAAACGGAAAAGGAGTTATTTAATACTACAATTCATCCCTTTACTCTAAGTGCATCATAAAGGGTAACAAAGTCCATCAAAACATGATTTTTAGTACACAAAGAAGTTTTGACCTTCCTCTATCACCGAATCACCAAGCATGGTGCCATAGCACCTCTGACCTTGAAGCATTATAGAGCATTTTCTACAGCATTACCAGGGTTACTTAATGCAGTAGACCATCTCTTACACGAATTGAAATATTTGTGCATATTTTAAAATGCTAATGATGTCACCTTTACCTTTGTACATACCCAACAAAAAGTAGAACCAATCTCAGTGCTCATGAGTACGTACCATGGATTGGAATAGGTCCATCTACAGTTCTAGAGTTATTTAGTTGCAGCTGAGAACAAATGAATTTGCCATCCAAGCTCACGGTCGTAATTTTTCATGACAAGGCAACGGAAGATGCACTAGTATCATCTGCCATGCGCAATGTCACATTGGACGTAAATGAATCAGATTCCTTAACCAGATGAACATATATTGCAAAGAGAACCTTTTTTTTTTTTTTTGACATGCATACTGTCAATCGCCAAAATTTTAACTTCTTACCCTCTGCAAAATAACCTAAAGACAATCTTAGCCTTCCACATTTCCTTGAATCAGCTAATTTAAGTTGTGGCCTGCGGACACTAGGCTTATTAAGTATATATTACTAAGGGCGAATGGATGGACGACCACGCAGTCCATCCACTCCGTCCATTTAATCTGACGGTCAAATAACGATTGTGATTTTAAACAACACTCTCTCGAATGTTCTTTTATCGCTTGTTCTTTCTCTGTCATTCTTCTTCAACGATATCCCATGCCTCTCTCTG
>JAOSBK010000008.1:32749838-32760613 GCA_027568895.1 Erythroxylum shatona | reverse complement strand
TTCACAATACATATATAAAACACTTATTTTATATCATGTATTATTTCTAAATTCCACTTATAAATCGGGGTCCAACATTACATCTTATCTAGAGGTATATTTAGGACAATTCACCAATTAATCACTATAAACACTTTCACGTCTTACTCTAATTCATCTTAGACTTTAAACTATATGAACTATGACCAGCAATTATTCAATAAGTCATAGATTGCTTCCTATCTCACCTACACACATATAATACACATATGCTTAATATTTTCACTTGTCATGGTGATCCCATTATCAAATGTGCACTCACAATAACAATTTAACTTAACCTTTTGAACTTCTATATGTGTCGCTATCAGTCATGTCATCGTCCAAATATCCTTTATTACATCTTACATATGTATATTCGTAATCAACTTAAAATTATAGTTGTATAATCATTATGAACTTCTGATCTCAATTCCACTAATACATTCTTATAGTGGATCATAACTCTTTTTATATTAATCAAATAACCATTTCAATTCTAAGTTCATTGTCATAAGATCATAATAAATTTTTGTTTTCATCCAACTTTGGTTATACACTTTAAATCTTGTCATCTTCTATATCCCTATTTTCTTTAATCAATCCACGACAATATATTTACATCTATTTCATATTCGAGGATATATCACCACAGTACAATATTAGTGTCATATTCAATAATGCATCCCCCAATACAAATACGTTAAATCATAATCTGCCATATTTACCCATGTACTACTTCTCAATTCTAAAATATCCACAAAATTTTCATTTTCTCACCTTCTGATAGATCATCATTCTTCTTACTATTTCTATCAACTCAAACTCTTAATAAATGCTCATGCGTGTGACTCATACACATGTTGTTGGACTCCATTTTCAGAGCCCAATATTGAACATGGGATTATGAAGCTTGAGCATTTAGGAAGGCTTAGAATTTGGAAGTTTAAAAGAAAACTCCTTTCAGAAGCAAAGGCGAGCTTCACCGCGGCAAACTGTGGTTTCACCACAGCGAACATATGCGAGAAAGCTTCAATGACCCTTCGGGTTGATTTCGTCGCGGCGATAAGTATAACTTCGCCGTGGTGAAGTTGCCACGAAAAAAGCAAAATTTCCTTTGGGAGAATTACACTGTAGCGAACTCTTGGCTTCGCCGTGACGAAAACCACTATAACAGAACCCATAACCCAAAACTACCTATCTTACTAAAAGCCAACTTAAAATCTTCAACCACATTCATCAATTCAACCCAAAAACAAAATGGATAAGAACCTTACCCTAAACAAGTTCTCAAAATCTTAATCTCATTTCTATAATCGGATACTTTGCGAAAACAAGAAAAATCATAGACAAATCCAAACACATATTTCATTAATATGAAAAGTAAGAGTTTTACAAGGCTTTAATGGCATTTCAAGCCACAAATACATCATTTGCTTCATAATCCAAAAATACAAAAATATACTTAAAATACAGTTAAAGCCTTAAATGCCCAAAAATCTAAATTAAAAATATAGAAGTATGCCAATTTGGAGTGATGTCGTAACTCTTGGCCTACTCGATCTCTTATTCATCACCTGAATAGGGGAGAATGTGGGTGAAATTAAAGTTTGTGGGTAACAGATTTATAATCGAAAAACAAAAAAAATTATTTTCAAAACTCATTGCCATTATACATTTTGGAAATTATAGTAATTTCACGTGAAAATCACCAAACACTTATTTCTCAAAATTCTCAATTTATCAAACAATTCATGAGCAATTATAAATTATGTATGCATCAAACTTATTAGCACTTTATAAGCACATAAGCATATCAGAATGGTTTGGGTAGATCCATGAACATGGCGAACTACACATTTCCATATAATGGCCCTGTGTAGTCGTAAAACTTGACATACTATCGCAATCCCACATAGTGATCTTACGTAGACATAAACATGAGGGAGTCCATGAAGGAACTCCATGCCACTAGCAGGCAGGCAAGAGAAGCCTTTTCTTGGTCAACGTGTATGTGACATTCTTGAATCGATTATACCAAACCTACATAACAAGTAATTCAAGACTTGAAAATAGTTTGCTCATATATCACATTTTGGAAACTTGTTTTTCATACACATGAGATATTTCAAAAACCACTTCCGAAAACCTAATTTCATAAACTTGCATTTTTTCAAAAAGAATCATTTTCAAAATCTTTTCAGAAATCTTCAACATGATTCATGTAGCAAACATATATCAATTTCACAATCCAATCAAAAAGTAAATAAATGCAACATCTATGATGCACTTGAAACCATTAAGCTTCCTTGATTCAAAGAAAACAATGAGTGGCTTATTTACTCAATTATAAACATGTACCCACCTTGAATTCTTTGCATATAAACTTGCTTAGGGATGTCTTTCCTCTTGCTCCTCTTGCCTCTCTTGCCTCACTTGATTTCCTTAAACAATAACCAAAATTGCATTCAATTTGGTTTAGAAATCAGAAAGTCATTGACGTGGCGAAGTTGTCCAGAAACATGTTCCGAGAACATTTTTTCCACTTTTTCTAGTTTTTAACATCCCACCTTCACATATAACCCATCTTAAACCTAAACCATCACTGCTACTTCATTTTCAACTTCATTTCAACCCAATATCATTCATAAACCCATTTATGATCTATCTTTGATCATTAACCCAAAAATGTAGAACATTAACTCATACCATTCATCAACAACTTCCTACCCACATTCAACCTTGTTTTTCACTTTCAACTATTACTAAATATGCTTCATCTAACAATCAAGAAAAGTTAATGCTTATACTTACTTGATTAGCTTCAAAGTCTTCAAACTCTTAAAGAATCTCCAAAACCCTAACTCTTCTCTTCTTTTTCTCCTTTCTGTTCTTTCATTCACGATTTTGCTTCTTTAAAATACAAGACTACAATTACTTCTTTCTTTTTTTACCCTTAATGATTGTAAGATGACCTTTTTTCACTTCCATTTATGCCTTATAATCCTCATCTTTAAGTGATTTGCCAATTTTGCCCTTTAGGTTATACACTCTCAACACTTAAATTTGACCAACCTAAGCAATAAAATCCTACTAACATTGACATGTTAATACTCCAAAATATTTAATCTATCAAGACCTCCAAAATTTATTCAAATCATGCTTAATAAAATCAATAAAACAATTTGGGGCCCAACACATATGACTCAGATTAAGGATCAGTTGTTGCTACATACTAAGACATATCAATCAAGAGTGCATGTAACTTGATACATATTTCCAAAAATGCCCATGTAAGATACTAAACCTGGAGTTTCTCTAATACCATAAGTGTTGGACACCCCGCCCTTAAAAGAAATGTGCCCGATGTCCTAAGTAACATCTAAACATGCATCCCACAAGGGTGGCGTGCTCACACCAATCAGTCACCAAATTCAAACTCATTCTTTCAACTTCAAAACAGATTTTAGAAACCTTTGGATCAGGATTTCGAAATGACTTCTTTATAAAAATTGTATCTTAATGTCTCTAGTTTGTTTTGAATCAAGAATCACCTCATTCGGAGGTCTACAGATCAAAATATCGTCAAAATACCGAAGTATGTTCAGTATATTATCCAATTCATACTCTTCAGACATGTTTTGGTACAAAAGGCATAACTTTCACTAGGGTTATCAGATTGAGGTTGTTCTAAGATGGTTTTGAAGAAGATTTTGAGATCTACAACTTTTATGAAGACCCCAAAGAGATATTTTGTCATATATCAAAATCATGAATTTCCAAAAATAGACAGTGTATGTTTGTTAAATGGATATACACTTCCACCTAACGGACATACACCGGCCCTAGGGTGCCTTTCAGACCCGTGAAGGTCTGTTTAACAGACCTAAAGTCCGTCTAACGGACATAGGTGAGATAAAACTCCCTCCAAAGCATCTCCAATGGTTCCTACATCCATTCTAACATCACTTTCACTCATAATCTTCCAAAATTCACTTCTTCTAATGCAATATCACTCCTCAAACATTCAACTATCAAATTGATTTCATTAAACTCTCAAATCTCAACTCAATTGATTCATCACATACAATTAATTCTCATCTTTCACTATAGTTGTCTATATCCGTCCTATGCAGCATTATTAACTTATAATGATCATATCTCTCAATTCCAATATCCAAAAATTTCATACTTTATATCATTGGAAAGCTAGAAAGATAATCTACCATTACAAGAAGACAACTTTGTCTAAACACAAAGTTTTTCCCTTGAAGTCAAAACACAAATTCTTTCCCCTATAAAAGCTTGAAAATGCAATGTATAAACTTTGAGAGTCATGAGCTAAAAACGCAATTATATTTCACTATCATCAAAAGATAAGCTTTTTACAAAGCTTCAATGGACTTTCCGAGTCACAATACAATATTTCGCAAGATTTCAAAATACAAAGGTTACTTGAATAAATAATACTTGAAATGCGACTAAAGCCTCATGTTTACAAAGTCTAGCTTAAAATACAAAAATATGCCTAATCGAAGTGATGCCTTGACTCTCTTTCACTCGATGTCTTGCTCATCACCTGAATAGGGGAAGGAGAGTGGGGTGAGCTTAAAAGCTCGTGGGTAACAATTTTATAACTAATAACAAGCAAAACCATTGAAATATTCATTTCCATGGTAAAAATTCACATTGAATCATAAAGCACATATTTTCCAAATTCTCATTTATCAAGTCATTTATAAGCAATATAATTCATGCATTCAACAAATTTTGTCAACACATAAGCGCAACAAAATGGTTTGGGTGGATCCAAAAATAGAAAGTAATAGGGTCTTGTGTAGCCGTGAATAAAACGTACTATTACAATCTCACTCAATGGTCTTGCATAGTCGTAAGCTTAGGGGAGTCCGTGAAGGAGCTCTATATCACTAGCGAGCAGGCGGGAGAAGTATTTTGTCAAAGTGCACTTGACTTAACTTAGGGGATCAACAAACCCACATAATCATATATTTCACATCTTGTAAACATATTGCCCAAAATGACGCATTTTTGAAACTTAATTTCATAACGATAATATCGTTTCAAAAATCACTATTCTTTCAAAATCATTTCCAACATTCATTTCATAAACTAATATCACAATTCATATACAAACGTGTAGCACATTCTTAAAGCATTTAAAAAGAAATAAATGCATATGAAATAAAGTAGTTGAAAATCATTTATTTCCATTTCTTGAAAGGAACTTTAATGACTTATTACTTAATTATGAAAATGTAACCGACCTTGAATTTCCTTGCTTATAGCTTGCTCAAATGCCTCTCCTTTTATTCCTCTTGCCTCTCTTGATTTCCCTAACATTGACAAAATTCCCAATTTAATAGGAGCTCCAATTTGATGACCCAAAGAAACATATGCATAAAATTAATCCTAGAAAGCTTAAACTCGTGCATTTCCTAAGTTTCTTGAACTAAAACCTGTCCAAAAATCCAAAAGATTCAAAATGAGCTTACCTTGATTCTTCACCAAATAATGAGTTTCTTGGCTTAAAAGAAAGCTCTTTTCTTCCTCTTCCTTTTTCTATTCTTGAACAACTTTAAAATCTCTTTAGAAAGCTAAGAAAGATCAACCCTAGCTTGGTTTTCTCTTCTTTTCTCTCCTCTCTTTCTTTTTCCTGCTTCTTTCTTCTCTCTTCTTCTCTCTCACATTTTTCTCTTCTTAACAAGCAAGACAACATATTCTTTTTCCTATAATACCCTTAATGAGCATAAAATGTCCACTTTGCCCCTTCCCTCATGCCTTATAATCCTTATCCTTAAGTGACTTACCTAAAATGCCCTTTAGGCTATACATTTTTAACACTGTAATTTAACTAACTCATGCAATAAAATCCTACTAACATTGACAAGTTAATGTACTTAAAAAAATTAATTCATAAAAAAATCATAATTAATTTAAATCATGCGTATTCATCAAGAAAAAAATTTCGGGGGCCAACATAACTAATAAGAAGATTTTTTACTAGATTTAACCAATTCAGTGTATATATGTCCTCGAAATCCCATAGCGACTAATTTTACTATATTGATTAATAAATCTCTTAAAGATTACAATTTTCCACAATATATAGATTCTGTTTACATAAGTATAATTTTCTATAAACTCTAGCTAACATAATTAATCATAACTTGCCTTTTTACCATATCTAACATAACTATGATTCTAATAAGCCCTAAAATAATCTTAAAGTTTTTAATTCCCCCTAAATTTTAGATAAGGTTTCTGAACTATGGCAGTGTGCCAAATCATAGCTCTCACTGTTTCTTTATAAATATAACATGGGCTTTAGCATGTTTGTATTTTAGACCATGAATCTTTTTCTTCTTTAGACATTTGGACACGACCATTCCCAAATTTTATCTTTTGTAGAATCACCTCTGTCGCATTAATATTTTTATGTCTTCAGTTCGTTCTTTCACCTTTGATTTCAAAAAAGAAACATATCTTGGACCATATATGTGTTCTCACTCGTGTTTACCCATAAACTTCTAGAAAACACCCATTTTCTTCTCAAAACTCCAAGATTACATACTTGTGTATAAATACCAACTACAATTTGCAACATAGCTTTCACCAATATAATCCTTTAATGTCGTATTACTTCCTCTTTGATGGTTTTCATCATAATGCAAAACATCTTACCATAAAAGCATTATATAACTTTTTATGTGCTCTTATTGATAGCGTGAAGATTTCATGTCACCAAGAGCTACATTAGAAAATAGTTTAATTCCCCTTATTCACAACTTCTTATATTATGTAACATGTAACCTCTACTTTATTACAACCAAAAAGTCCTTCCATCATTACATGGTAAATATCAACATCTAGTGCTAGTGCATAACCTCTTGTTTCGTGTCAAGCCAAGTCTCAAGTACCCCCATCTTGTCATTTATCGTTAAAAATATAGAAATCAACATATTATAGGTCATGCAGTCTTGGGAAAAAACCTAACTTTTTCATTATTTATTAATGCAGAGGACTTCATCATTGATGTTAATATCATTACAGACCTTAAAGGAAACAATTGTAATTAGTTATGTCATAACTTTATCCAGAAGCCTACTATAAGTATCACATTGGATTCATAAGAAAAGAGACACTGGAATTAAGGTTGGAATTTTCTTTTTTTTATATGTTTCTAGGCCCTTTTAAAAATTTTAGACTCAACTCATTTAGGTTCATTCAAGCTCAATAAGAATAAAAAGATTTATTTCTTTTTAAAAGGATCTTATGATTTTCTAAGTTTATGATTTTTTCTTATATAATTTAATATATACTCTAAAAAGTTCCTATGATTTATTATTATTGCTCATATATTTTCTATGAACATAATTACTTTTTAATGTAAACTAAAATTAATTACCAATTATATTATGACAAAATGAAAGAAAAAATAGTTATATTAAGATATATAATACAATAAGATTTAACTAATTTGATTAATTACTAAAATATTAAAATCTACAATAACAACAATGTTCTAGTAAAAAATTCAATTAAGATGTAGAGTCTTGGGTGATCGAGTAGCAATGTAACATTACCTTTAACTAATAAAGAGACTATTTATAATAGACACAGAAAAAGAAAGAAAATTTTTTTTTGGAAATGAATTGAAGAAAAGAAAAGGAAAAAGAAAAAAGAAAATAGGAGAAAAATAATAATTTATAAATACATAAACAAAAAACTAAATAAATAAAAATAAGTAAAAAATAACTACATAAACAAAAATTAAGTAAAAATAAAGATTAAAAAAGATAAAAATTTAAATTTTAGAATTTGAAATAAAAATAAAGATAAAAGTAAATTAATAATTAAAAGACAAAAAAAACAAATAAGTAAATAAAACAAACATTTAATTGAAAGAGAAGAAAGAAAGAAAAATACGAAATAAATAAATAAAATAACTTAAAGAACAGGTACTACAAACAAAAGTATTTAAGATAAATATAAGGCATAAAAAAACGAGAAAAATGAAGGAAAAGATTTAAAAGACCTATGAAAATAGAAGAGCCTCTTGATGAAAAGAGAAAGACATTTCTACGTAAGATCCTCTACCAGAATTTTAGTTTGATGAAGTTCCTTTATTGAGAGTCAAGCCCTCAATAAGCTCTAGTAGGGCATATCATGCCTATCATCTCCCCCTAATTCTTCTTAAGTCTTTATATTCTTCTCTTATAGTCTCTAAGTACAATGTTCTTATCTCTTCTCACTGGGGTGTCAAACTGTCTCCTTTTAACATATCCAAACCACCTAAGGCTTGTTTCCCTTAACTTACCATCAATGTTAGCCACTTTTAACTTATCTCTTACCAATAAATTCCCAACCTTATCTCTTCTTGTAAGGTTGTACAACTTGAGCATTCTCATCTCCGTTATCATTAACTTATGATTGTGCATGTGCTTGATGGTGCAACACTCCACCCCATAGAGTATCACTGAGCTATTTCCTAAACGGTAAAATTTATCTTTTAGCTTGAGTAGTAGCTTCTTGTCATATAAAACTCCTAATGTGCCCCTTTATTTAAGCCACCTTGATTAAATATAGTGACCTATGACATCATCTATCTCACTATTAATTTATATGATGGATCTAAAGTACTTATAATAATCTTTCTGTGGTATAACTTTTGAAACAATCTTTATCTCCACATTAGGTGCAACCTTATAACTTGAAAAGTTACACTTTAAATGCTCAGTCTTAGTCCTGCTTAAGCCCTTAACACTAGTATTTCTCTTCAAAGTCTTAGCTTGACATTAATACCCTTTTTGTTTCATCCATCAAATAATGTCATTAGTAAACAACATACACCGAGGCAGATCCCTTTGGATATTCTTAGTGAGCTCATCCATAACTATTGTAAATAAGAAAGGGCTCAACGAGGATCCTTCGAGTAGCCTAATATCGATAGCAAAACATTTTGTATCTCTTCTGATTGTCCTTATTATAGTCTTAACACCTTTATGTATATCCTTAATAACCCGTATATAGGTAATAAGAACCTCCTTAGCTTATAAACAGCTTCATATGATTTTAAGAACCATATGCAGGTCTCTCTGTCCATCCTTATAATATTCTATTAATCATCTAAGAAGGTGTATAGCTTTTTTCGTGGACCTCCTTGGCATGATCTAAATTGGTTCTTCGAGATAGGTGCACAATATCTCACTCTTTTCTTGATTACCTTCTCCCATAACTCCATAGTAAGCGAAGCTAAGATATTACTCAAAAGTGCTAAGATCACCTAAAGAAATGTTGTCATCTTTACCTTTATTAAAAAGGCTATAGAAACATATCTACCATCTTATCTTGATGTCATTTTCATCCATGTGCACTCGTCCTACTTCGTCCTTTATATAACAAACTTGATCTAAGTCCTTTGCTTTTTATTCCCTATCTCTCGCCATCTTAAATATATCATTTCATCATCCTAGTTTTCAATCATTGATATAACTTCTAGTAGGCTCTACTTTTGGCTTATGAGACTATCTTCTTCTTTCTTTGATAGCTTGTAACTATCTTTATTAACTATCTTTTCTTCATTTGTGTTGTTATCTAATAAAACTTTATAGGAAGCCTTTTTAATCTTCACATTTTCTTTTATGTCTTCATTCCACCACCAAGACTACTTCTTACTACCCCTAAGCCCTTTAGAAACTCTAAAGATTTCCTTAGCTGCTTTCCTTAAAAAGGTTGCTGCTCCCTCCCACATTTGGATAGCAACTCCTTCTAGTTTCCATTCTTCTTCAAACATTACTCTATCTCTAAGTTGTTCCACAGTGCCGCCTTTTAGGAATCGATTTAAGTCTTCGCGGTTTTACTACTAAAGTCACCATGTGCTCCTCTTTTTTATTAATGAATGAGTTGCCTACCACCAAATCAAATTCTAACAAAAAGTACAATAAGGTATTCTCACTATCATTCCTATCTCTATACTCAAAAACCCCATATACACAAGATTACTAGTTTGAGGTCACTCCTATATGACCCTTAAAGTCTCAACCTAGGATAACTTTTTCATTAGAGGAATATCCTAAATCACCTCATCTAGCTCTTCCCAAAAATGATGTTTAAGTTGTTCTTCCAACTCTACTTAGTGTGCATAAGCACACACAATATTAAAAACAACATCTTTCACCAAAATCTTTAAGTACAAAATCTTATCATTAGTCCTCTTTATCCCCACAATATGATATATAAGTTTTTTGACAAGCAAGATACCTATACTATTTTGTTGCCTCGAACACCTTGAATACTAGACTTTGAACTCATTTATCTCTTTCTTTTTAGCCCTCGTCCACTTTATCTCTTGGATGCATGATATATTCATCTTATATTTATCTAAGATTTTCACTCATTCTAATGACTTCCCTGTAAGAGTCCCAATGTTCTAGGAACCTATCAATAATCTATCAAAATCTTCTCTTATCCTTGCCTTAAAACTCACCAAAAGACTAGCCATAACATTGTCAATGGAAGTCAAAGTAGCCATACCTACCTTAACACCCAACTATATATGTGACGCCCTAATACCCCCTGGGAGGATACAGGGGCGCCACGCAGACAACATAACATAACATACTGAAATGAGACAAAACCAATACATACGAAACATTCATCAACATTTCGCGAAAGCATAGCATTCAAAAATAAACATTTCCAAAACATACGAAACATATCAAGTTTCAGAAACCAGC
>JAOSBK010000008.1:32701833-32715362 GCA_027568895.1 Erythroxylum shatona | reverse complement strand
TTTAATAATTAAAATATATTTCAAATAAATATTAATTTATAAATAAAATTTTAATTTTTAAATTATTTATTTTATTAAAATAACGTAATTTTTTAGTAATTTGTTAATAAATATTATATAAGAGATTAAATAAATTTATTTAATTAAATGTAATTTATCTTAATTTTATATAAAATGTAATTACTATCAGTAATAAAAATACAACTATATTAACGTTAACAACCAAACATGTTTTGTTTGTATTTGAAAGAAAAACAGAAACAAAAAACTAAAAACTAAAAACTACAACAGAAAAATAGAAGTGGAACCAAACGACCCCCAAGTTAATGACGTCAACACTAAAAAAAACAAGAAAAATAAGTTTTTGAAAATTGAAGCGCGCACACACACATAACACAAATATATGTTATGCAAAGTATAAATACTTTTTTATTAAGATTTAACATGTAGCATTTCTAGAGTTTTTGTTATCTCTTCACCTAGGCCTACAAGTGATAACTAGGCTCATTAAACTAGTTATTTACTAGAAGGAGAAATTTAGGTTTCATTCTAAGTGAAAGAAATTGAAGATATGTAGCCTATCATTTGTATATGACTTTATCATCTTTTTTAAGGCTGATGACTACTTACGAAGTGTGCTAATGGCCTGCTTGAATACTTTTAGTAACATTTATAGGCTCATTATTAATAAGGATAAAAGTCACTTATTCATATCTACAAGTGCATTGAATTTGTCAGCCTAGCTTTCTTCAATCACTAGACTGAAGGCATTAAAGCCCCCTTTTATCTATTTGGGGATCCCTATCTCTTCTAAGAAACATCTAAATAGTGAGTTTAGTCCTCGGTTGGAGAAATTTCAAAGGAGACTCTCAAATTGGTGTAATAGAAACCTATCACTTACTGGAACGATTCAATTAATTAATTTGTGATAAATAGGCTACACTTATATTGGTATTCTCATCTCATATTCCTTACAAACATTGTGAAGAAAATGGAAAGAATTATGAGGAAGTTCCTATGGGCTAGGGACAATTCAACTCTTGCACTAGTTAAGGTGAAATGGAGCGAGATATGCCTTCTTAGGGAGGAAGGGAGTTTGGAGATTATATTAATTTAACTAATAAACAAAGTACTTATATCCAAAAGGATCTGGAGACTTTTCGTTAAAGATAAGTCTTATGGGTTAAGTAGGTGCATTCTCACTTTGTCAATAATGAAAGCATATGGACAATAGTACCCAAGTATAATTCATCCTAGACAAAGGTGAATTTTCCTAAATTTAGTGATAAAGTCATGCCTTTTTTCCTAGTTGTGAATAGAAATGTGTAGCACCCCACTCCCATTTGACACATGCACGTGCACCCTTCGGATACACATGCACATGTTCGATAGAAATGACGTGTTAACCATTTCAGCTTCACTATATCACATGGCATCATAAGTAAAACTATAAATAACACATTGTTTGAAAATCAAAATTTTCCTCATTTCATTTCTCAAACTACAATTCATACTGTAGCATTAACCATCATCCATATTTTACAATGTCAACCTAGAGTGTTTACAACTCAGTCTACATAATATGCTACATACATGAGGAAACTAAACAAAAATTAAAACAAACTATTTCTTTAGTCCCAGCTGACCAACCTTTGAGCTATATTTGAACTCCAAAAGTAGTACAAAATCACTTCTATGCAGTTTTAAAAGCTAGGTCGTCATTCTCTCAAACTTGAATTTGTCAACGTTACAAATTTGATGAGTTTTACGAACTCAGTAGAGTAACCATTCTCGCTGGTTCACTCTTGTCATACAACACAACATTTCATATTATCATGTAATTCACATCAACTTGGTCACATCAAGTAATATTATGAATAACTTGTTCATAAATCTCATAATTCAAACACAAGTTCGTAACATTCATTATCAGATATTCATACAAGGGAAGTCATCATAAAAATGTAGTTATTTAATTTATTCATATCATATTTGAATGCAATGTTTATGAGACTCAATTCATTTATTACGTTATTATGACTGTATGTCTTTTTCACTGTCCCGTATCTGTTGTAGATACTGGGCTCTTTTATACTGTCCTTTATCCGTTAAGAATATAGGGCTCTTTAAACACGTTGAGCCTTAGGCTCTAATCACGAATGTTTGAGCTTTAAGCTCTTTTTTTACTGACAACATCAGTCATAACTTCCATTATATTACATGCATTAAAATGAAATGCTTGTCACAATTCAGTCATCAAATTCAATCACATTCATTTTTGTATTTGTGCATTAATGGTAATCATCGGGCTAGATCCAGCATTCAACTTTTCAATTGAGAATCAAATAGTCAATCTCATTCACATATAAATAACACTTCCAATCATGTTTACATGCATCAAACGTCTCAGAAAATTATTGTCAGAAATTTAGATCACAATCAGCACATATCAAATTCAATTAGTCAATCCTATTCACATACAAGTAGCACTTCCAATGATGTTTGCATGCATCAAATGCCTCAGACAATTATGTTCTGAAATTTAGAACATAATCAGCACATATCAAATTCATTTCAGTAATAAATAGAACAAATTAAGGTGAGACAATCTTAGGTTAGTCACTATTGTTCCCTTTAGTTTATTGCCTTGAAGTGCCAACAATGTCTGGAAGCAGTTGTTCTACTTGATCTTTCATATGCAAACAAATACATTTTCATATTACTATATTGTTCATGTAATTGAATATGCATTTTTATTAACATATCATGTAACATGCATGTTAAATGACATATGCCCGGGTATACTTTTGTAATAAATCGAGGCAAGGATCAGTTACACTCCAAATATGTCAAAATTCATACATTCATTAACTATTCCAACTTTCTTTTCAACATAGACTTTCGAGTCTAATTTACATGATCATTATGATAAGGAAAATGGTATATTTATGTAACAATTTCTTCTAGACAATTGTTCCTTTATTCCTTAAGTTTCTAATGATATTAAGATCATACAATTTGGTTCATTATTCTATGAGTTATGCTTAAAATACTACAGACTGAGTACATTTAAAATTTTGGCTAGGGCATGATCATGCATTTAAGTTGTATAATTCATATCCCTCAATTCCAATATCCAAAAATTATAAAATTTATACCAATTGAAAGATAAGAGAATAAAATACAAGTTTTGTGAAGACACCTTTGTCTGATTAGGCCTACATTAATATAATTTATTTGATAACAATAGGATATGATTTCTGTCACTGGTAGTGTTATAGCCTAAGCCAAGACTCAATTTCAAGACCCTTAAGGATAGAATTAAAATTAAATTTCTTCTTAAAAATTTTATCTAAATGTCTCTAGTTCAATTTAAATTAAGAATCATCTCATTTGGATATATAAAGATCAAGATATAATCAAAATACCGAAGCATGATCAATAAAATCATTCCAGTTAAGAATATTCTAGCACAATCACCATTTTCATCCTAAATTTATCATTCAATATTTTCTAAATGGATTCAAATGTTCATAACTTTTGATGGAGATGAATAAAAATGTGTTATGAGTCTATTAGTTTAAGTCTCATGTCATTTGGATGTTAGGAGAAGAAGTTATAACAAAAAGAACACATGATGTTCAGAGAAAACACTACAGCTAACATATTCCAACAATTCTTCTTCATCAATATCACATGCATTTCTGTCCAATTCAAACATTATTCTCATACCATTTAACATGCCTTAAAGCTCAGATTGTTATATACCTATTAGATTTCCAATTGAACACAAAACTTCATATTAAACCAAGTCTCCACTCATGCAAGATTAATCACAAACTCAGGTGAAAATAGATTGTGGATAGCAATATGAAGACCACCTTCAACTGGCTTTCTTGGCTATTTTGTGTAAGGTAAAAAGTTGGTTTTGGTGTAGCAATTTGGATAGGGTTCAAGCAAAATATATAGGAAATTGGAAGCAATTTTAGTGGACAAAAGTGAGGGAATCAACATAAACATTGCTACTGGAATTTGCTCCATCAATATGCTAGGTGTCAACTTCTAAACTCACCATATGTCCTAAGGCATGCTAGCCATTTATTCAACAATTATGCTACCACTAATCCACTCATTATGCTGCCATTTGTCTCCTACAAATCAGTACATATGTCACTACAAGATTGGTCCACTTGTCACATACTAATTGATCCAATTGTCATTTAATTACTAATCCATTTGTCATCAATTTAACTATGCCAAATATCACTCAATTTTAGGCTTAATCATCCTAATTTTTCATGCATTAATTTATCCTACGTCTTGACATTTGTCCTAGTCTAAATGTTCATTTTAATCTATTAATTTTCTAATCCATAACATTTAATTCCAAAATTTCCAAAATATAATTGACATCGTGATCATTTAACATTTTTCATACCCTGGAATAAGTCAATGAATGCTTGTACAATTATTTTAATATATCAAAAATAAATGTTCACGTGTAGGTGAATACTCAATTATGCATGAGCATGCAATGCACTTTTAATTTCTCAATGTCCTCTCATATTCACTATTCTGGGGTTCTAACCCCTAACATGGGATGTTACAAAATGATAATTAATCTTTTGTTTTGGTTACAATAATTGGTCAAGGTTAGGACCTTCAAGCAACTACTCTTACTTAATTCCTTTGATAATGATGATTCCAGACAATGCCAGTGTAAGTCAAGTTTTGAACAACAATCAACTAAACCTAGAACTCCTACCTAGTTCCAATACAAAGGACCAATTTCTTATCTTAACACAAAATTATAATCAAGAGGATTGTACTATGTTGGAGTTGCCATCATTTCGGTATGTTCATACACTTATAATGTATAGAAATAAAAATAAACCATGTCTTTTAAAATATCTTGACATAAATTGGTATGGCTACATCAAACTTGTCCTCGAACCTCCCCAGTTTTTTGGAAGACTTGCAAAGGGAGATTAAGCACCACCATTGAACTAAGGAAGTTCATGAACATTCCAATATGTATCTTATGTGTTGATAAGCTTTAGTCAATTATGTATCTATTTTTTAACTGTAGGTTTACAACTCAAGTTTAGTTTTAGGTTGTCACTCTACAATATTTTTCTTAACAAATCTAGTTTGCATAAATTAAATAATTGATTCTTATTGAACAAGAACATGGGTAAAGAGAATAGATTCATGCTGAAAATATCTCTTGGTTATATGGTTATATAATTTATACATTATGGATTGAAAAAGAAAGAAAATTTCACAATAGCAATTCATTCATGTGGACACATTGCTAATGGAGATCATAAGGAATATCAGGGCAAACTTAATTGCTTATCCACTATATAGAGGCTATAATAGTTCCCTATTAGTAAGATGGAATTTAGTAACCTAGTTTGGAAGTTTGGGTATAGTATAAAATTTAGTACTAAAGCTATAAATCTTAAAGAGGAAAAATATGGTTAGGTTATAATGGCCTAAGTAGTTTAACATTCAACAAATAGTGAAGAACTTGAGTTGCAAAGTAGATACTTTCATTAAGCAAGCCATTGTATAAGCTTCACTATAGATAGCCTTCTAATGGCTTAAGCTTGTAAAAGCTTGATGTGTGCTTAATTGTTTACACATTCACTTTTTAACACTTAGTGATTATTGTTATGAAACGCTTAAGATACTTATTTTAGTTCATAATTGATTTTAGGTATAATTTGGAAACATAAAAACTAAAATGAGTTAAAAGAGCATTCCTTGAGCCAACATTGTGATGTTTAAACTCAATTACCCTTGTGGAGCAAGAAGGAGATGGATTAGGATGAGGATTGGATAGGAAATTACAAGAAGCACATCATTTTATCAAGAACTGGAATATATATGGTTGTATATATACTTATACAGTTATGTAAACATTTGGAAGACATTTTTGGACTTACACAATTGGATACACAGCCGTGTATCTTCATGAGGGTCACATTTTTTTGACTTATATGGTTATATACATGATCGTGTGTCAAACCTTGTATATACCTACAAACCTAATTTTTCATATAAATAGAACATATTGGAGGCAAATGAAAAGAGAATCAACTTGGGAATTCGTCAAAGGCATAAACTTACTCTTTCAAGACACACATGGAGGGCTAAGCTTCCTCAATCTGATTCAGAGGTGAAATCAACACTGAGGAGCGTATCTAAGCATATCATCTTTGTGTATCATTGTTCTTCCCCTCTTTAAGGAATGTTTAGGTTATTTTGTGCTTATTGAATTAGGTATTGTGTGAGAATGATCTAAATTCTCTATTGAATTGCTTTTATGTAAACTCATTGCTAGAATTTTGAATACGACACTTAATCATTGTATTTGGATTCACTTGTGGCAACTAATGACATTGAATCATTAGAGATAACGTAATGTAGGCTAAATAACCCAAACTTGTGTGGTTTTTGCTTATGTTGATCTTTTTCCCAATCATAATGCAGTTATCCCAGTTTGTTCAATAGTTAGGTTTAATTAAAGAGCTTTTTTTGATTAAACATAATATAAGGGAAAATCGGGATTAATAGCGCTTGTTATTAATTCATGATCAATATTTCTAAAAGAGGTGTGAAAACAATAATGCAATGAGGTATGTTTATTTGTGTTAAGCTGAGATTGATCCGAGAACCGAATTCTAACACATTCATCACTTTTGACTATTTTTCCATTATTTGCTTTCATAAGATCAATTTTAATTTGTTTTCTTAATTACATCAAATGAAACCCCCCCTTTTAGATATAAATATAATTTAAAAAGGTGAATTGATTTAAGCTATATGCGATTGACCTAGACTCATCTTTAGTTATAATGTTAAGTTTAGTTATTTTGTATAGTATTACGATGTGCTACCAATTTTGACGTGATTACCGAGGATTAATATCTATTGCTTTTATGAATTTATTTATTTATTTTATTGTTACTTTTTTTTTATTAATTTCCTTTCTTGTTTGGTTTAGTTATGGTGTATAACACAATCTTCTCACACTGGTGAACTAAAATTTGATCCAAAAATTAAAAGAACTCTTCATAAATCTAGAAAAAAAGTTGCCCACAGTTCTGAGGATCCGTCACCGTCTGATGGGAGGATTAGTTCTTCATCAGGAATTCAAATAGCCTTAAATTTGCTATTTAATTCTTCTAGTGATTCTATTTCTAAAACATATTATAACATGACAGAGTAAAATAATGATCATACTCTTAAGCAATTAGTTGTTGTGCATTGATTTTCCTACTATTGTAGTTGTTTTTTTTCTTAAATCTGGTCTCATTCATCTTTTGCCTACTTTACATGGTATGTTAGGTGAAGATCCACATAATCACCTCAAGGAGTTCCACGTGGTCTGTTCTAGCATAAAGCCAGCCGAGGTCCAAGAAGAGTAGATTAAGCTAAGGGCATGCCCTTTCTCATTGGGGGACACCATTAAAGATTGGCTCTACTACTTACCCTGAATGAGAAGCAAAGACTTTTTTTTGGAGAAGTACTTCCTTACCTCTCGAGTTGCAAATATTTAACAGAAAATATGTGCAATTAGATTGCACAATAGAGAGACATTATATAAGTTTTAAGTGCGTTTCAAAATCCTCCTAGTAGTCAACCAAGTAATGAATGAAGCTTTGGGCCCTTCATACAATGTTATACCCTTAAATGGTAGGATTTTAAAAGAGCTTTTAAATATGAGGTGTTAGTGAATTCACCACTATTGTTGATTTTCCATATTACTTTATCCTTCCTTGCGACATTAGTAAGATAAGTAGGGAGGTGATTCTACAATCTATCATGGCCCTTAAAGGATGCAGCCCATGCATCCTCTTCAATGACTTTCATAACTCGAGCGTGGTGTGGAATTCTAGTTTTAAGTGATGTAGGATCCTCCCTTAAGATTAGAGGATTTTGAATTGCCCAATTATCAAACCAGAACCAAGGTTCTTAACCATTTCCCATTTGAATTCTAATAAAGGGGAAAATGACCTACCTTTTATGAGTAATTTTTAAAAGGCCATAAATGTTCTTTCTTTTCCCTTAATTACTAGCTTGGAGTGAAATTCTAAATTCATGTGGCTTTTGGGAATATGATACAAGGAAATAAGTGTGGAGGATAGTAAAGTGTATAAGAGTATAAATGAAAAAAGGGAATCTTGTACCAATTTTAAGGTTAAAGAAAGAAAATGAAGTGTTAAAAATTTATTAGCATAGATTCTTATGATTGACAAGTATAAAGGGAAAAGGATTTTTCAATAACATAAGGAGTTAGTGGAATTATATTGATTTGTTTTCTATAAATCTTTATTATTACTCTACTAATTATGAATATTTTATTCTCTTATGATTGACAAGTATTATTACTGCTGAAGGTTGTGTACATTCATTTTACCTCTTATGGCTCCTCTAGTCAGATTATTCTTCAATTTGGTCGCTATATTACTTTCTCATTATGGGTGAGTTTGTCAATTTCATCTTTTACCTTACATTTGGCTTAGATGTTGTGTTTTGTACAACTCCTTTGTTGTCCTGCATGTTTGGTAACCTATGTTATGACTTGCTACTTAATGTTGAGACATTTTTTCCATTAATTTACTATTTTTTAAAATTCTGTTTTGGTGCCTTTGCTTCCTGATTCCTATCTAGTGTGTGGAGATGGAGGTATTCTCCATTTGTGTATTCTTTCCACATTTAATTAGATTTTTGGATTACTATAAGCTGTTCCCTTATGAAGTTAATTGTTACATTTGTTCGGTTAGATATGTCTTTAGCCTCTTTTTTAAAACCACTATATGAGATTTTGCCAATTTATAGGATTAGGATGTTTTATATATTGTTTTGACTAAATTTATCATTTATTTGTTATTAGTTTAACTTGAGAATGTTGAAACTTTCATGAAAGTTGGATTTTATTTTTATAGGCCTCCACAATTTTATTTCTAGTTGTGTAGATCTTGAATTTTGTTGAGTACTTTAGGATAAGAATTTCCTTGTCTCTTATACGAGTTGAGAACTTTAGGATAAGAATTTCCTTGTCTCTTATACAAGTTTTAAGGGAGTTTTTATATTTTTATTTCCTACTTTTGTTGCACATTATTGAGGACAATAATGTTCTAAAAGTGAGGGTGATTTAGATATTGATCCAATTGCATGCAAATTTTCAAAGATTTTGAGATTTTTGTATGTGTTTAAGATATTTTTAGGTTGTGTTTTTAGGTGTTTATTAGTAGCTTTGGGTTGATGAAGCATTTTCAAAAGCACGAAAGTGGGCAATGTACTTACCTATTTGAGATATATAGAGAGCTAGCCCTCTTCTTTCTGGGTTAAAGGGGAAATCAAAGCCAAAGATATTTAGGCATCTCTTCTTCTCATATTATTGATTCTCTCTCGCCAACAATTGTTTATGTTATTCTTTTCTTAATGTTTTGGGATTCATATATGAATGATTAAAGTTCTCACTCTTAATAGATTGTTTATATATGAACTCATTACTAGAATCTAGATTACAATATGTAATTGTTGTAACTCTAATTCATTTGTGATAACTAATGGTGGCATTAGGGATAACATAGGTTAGGTTAAATGACCTGAGCTTATAAGGTGTTTGCCTAGATTAATCTATTTTCCTAGTTCTAATATAGTTGTCCTACTTAATCTAGAGAGCTTATTCTAGTTTGTTTGATAGATGAGTTTAATTAAAGAGATTATTTTGATTAAATATGACCTAAGGGAAAACTTGGATTAACAAAGCTTATTATTAATTCATGATTAATAGTTTCTAAGAGAGGTATAAGAACAATATGACAATCAAGTATACTTATTTGTGTGTAGGCTAAGATTGAATTGAGAACCAGATTCTAAACTCATTCATCAATCATATCATTTTTCCAACGATTTATTTAATTTAATTTCAATAGCTTAATTTTACTTTATTTTGCTCATCAATTTCAACCAAAACCCCTAATATCCTAAACACTGATTCTTTCACTACAAAAGCTACCAATACATTCCCTGTGGATACATTCCCTAATCACCACTACTTTAATTTTAGTGTACAGAGTTAGGTTTTATTTTTTAGTGTGTTCTACACATATTATGAACTTTGGCGCTGTTGGTGGGGAATGAAGTGCTTTATTTTTTTTATATTTTAATTGGTGTTTTGTATAAATTTGTTTATAATTAGTTTTTACAATTATTTCTTTTTCTTTTCATGTTTATTAGCTTTTGTGTATATTAGTGACAAGATCTCATCAACACGATCGATCAAGAGGACACTATGAAGGTAGTATGTCAATGCTGGTAGGGGAAAATTTTTCCATAACCTATATTCCCAATCCTATAACTCAAGTTGGAGAGATCACCTAAACCTTAGCTATGGAAGTGATAGCCATCAAAACTATTACCTCGATAGGCTACAAGGTGCACAACAATTCTCACATAGACTAGAAGCCTCTTATTCTAACTCAATTACATCTTTGAAAGATATAGTTAAGACTCTTGCCACTAATACTCTACATATCCTAGGATATAAGGCAATTTCCACAAGATACAAGGTCTAACATCCAAAATTTGGAGAGTTAGATGGGTCATATAGCGATGGCTATCAACCATTTAGAATCACAAAGTAGACAAAAGATGTCATCCCAACTTGAGGTAAATTCAACAAATATCAATGCGTTGACCTTAAACATGTAAGGTTCCGATCATGCATCTCATATATAATATATATCAAATATACACAACGGAAAATAAAACAGAACCTAAAAAACCATATCTACTCATGCATATAGATATAGAAAACAAAAATATGAAATGTAATATGTTTACATACCTTTCTGACGATCTCCTTTGTTCTTTAATCTTCTTCGCATTGGGTTGTCTTAAACCACAATGATCAATGTAGACCTTCTCTAATGAAAGTCTACATGAAGATAAAAGGATGAAACCTCACTAGGAGACGGCTAGAGTTCTTTCTTTTTTCTAACAAGGACAAGAACTCTTGTGGGAGTTAGAGAGAAAAAGAGTGTGTGTGTGTGTAAGAAAGAACCTTTCTTTTACTTGTGTCTTACACAAGATGTACAAAAATCATTTTTTGCACCATTTGGCTTTCCATAACCCCCATCACTAATGGAGAGTTATGGGAAGTTAATGGTCATGAATATCATGCATTAATGGAAGTTATAGGAAGTTAATGACCGTGAATAACATGCATTAATGGAAGTTATGAGAAGTTTATGACCATGAATAACATGCATTAATTGAAGTTTTGAGAAGTTAATGACCAAATTGGCAGCCAACAACACTTGTTTCTAACCTATTCCATGCAACAATTTCTACCATAATCACATTGCCATACAATCTCGAAACACTCTCTCTTATCTTGAATCACCATTTAAGAGCATTTTACTCATCCTTCGGATCTCCTATGTGTGACCCATTAGGTTCTTAGTTATGATGGCCACTTGAATTAACAATTAATTCCAGTAAGTCAAGAGCAATATCTAGCAACATGTTATGACCCTCAATTGACTAGAAAGTCAGTGATTTGACTATGAACCCTTCCATATGCAATATTGCCATGCAATTCATCATTTCACCATCTATACCCCACTTAGTTCAGAGTATGGTCAAAGTGTCAACTCCTACTAGACTGACTACGTCACATCTAGTCCAAGTGATATTAGATCTTGTCTAGAGAATCTCATTACTCTATATATCATTGAAGACTCTCTTCATGACATGTATTTGCTCTGGCCAGAAACTCTCGAGTAATGACCCAGTAAGAGGTCGTGGATATCATCTCCTTCTATCAGGAGTGGTGAATCCTTTATTAACTACTCAACTAACTTCGAATACCTCAAGCTGTAGTCAATTTGCACCTTATGAGTAACCCCTGAAAAAGCACCGATGAATGGAGTCAAAGCATAGGATCAGTATTTAAGATATCCTTAAGCACCTCAAGTTAAAAGATATTTGCACCATTGCTATGATGAGACTATTATTGACACTAGAATAGAATATGTTGGATCAGAAAATAAAATAAGAATATTTGACTAAAATAGTAGCTTTTAAAACTTTTTTAGAAATGAAAACACAATAGCCAACAAGATAAACAAATCAACATGCCAATCCATATATGATACAGTATATGGAAAATAATTATCATAAGAACAAGATGGAGATTATATTACTGACTCCTTCACTACAGCTTTAACTCCTCGCTCTGTTATCCTATCCTCGGCAATATATCCTCTCCTAAGTGATGTATCCTCTTCTTGATATTATATCCTTGACCAATCCGATCTACTGCTTGTCCTTCTTAGACAACTTGGTTAACAAGATCCTTTGGTGGGAAAGGAGAACAAAACTTTAGAGGAGATTTTTCTTAGAAGAAAGAAGCCAAAGATGAGACACATCTTATGCAAATTTCGGCTAACATATGCAAGAAAAGATAGAGAGTCCAAAAAATGCAAGAACACCTCTCTTACACCTTATCAATTTCAATTATGCATAAAAAGAAAGAAGAGAAAAGCATTTAATTCATCACTTCATTCTTTAATCAAACATAAAGAAGCTATTATAAATAAGACTCTTCTCATTTGTTTTAAGATGGCCATATGAAAAGACCCATAACCTAAAATGACATGTCAATTTCGATTTTAGTGATGAAAGAAGGAAGATCATCCATCAAATACAACTCTTTCATCTTTAATCAACTGAATGCTAAAAGGTTACATTAGATGGCATCATTAAAAAGACAAACATTAAACCATTTAATGGTAAGATCATTACTCAATTTAATGATGATAAAGCATGATAAATTATAAAACCGAAATTGCACCTTCCATTTCTTTAAAAATTTTATTTTAATTTAATTTATATAATTAGTCAAATTAAACCAAAGTCTATCCCATTTCTAAATGTTCATTTAGGCTTCTAATTAACCATTAATCAGTCTAAGCCCACCATTCAATCATGGGCTTTAAAACCTTAATTTATATTTCTTAATTTGCTTGATAACCTTCCTTGAAGCCAAGTGGGGAATCTTATTAGACTTAGATAATTCAAGCTCCAATAAGCCCAGAAATATTTTAATCTCATTAGAATTAATTCTAGCTTATTAACTAAATGTCATTCCACTAAATACAATTAATTAAACTCTTAAATTACTAAATATTATGAGAACAAATATTTCAAATAAGACGTCCAACTGTAAATCCTGTTATGAACCTTATTATAGCCATCTGCACAATATAGGATAAAATTGCTGATTTGCCCTTATATTAGTTTTTCCTTCTAGATCTCTTGTTTTACTCTATATGGTGATTAACACACAAGATCTCATTTTGGTGTTAAGACTTGATGGGTAGCTAGTCCATTAAACTCCTCCTAGTGCCAGTTTAATCACCAATTTCTATAAAACATCTAAAAGTGATGATATCACTATAAACTCTTTATTTGAGTGAATGTTCCCTGATACATGTTTCAATTAA
>JAOSBK010000008.1:32689444-32701733 GCA_027568895.1 Erythroxylum shatona | reverse complement strand
CTGGAAGAAGTATGCAGGCACAATCAAACTCCAACAGCTTCACAATATATCACAAAGATATATAAATGGTATTATATCTGTAATACAGGGACAAAATAAATAGCAAAATTTAATATCAAATATTAAAAATAAAAAACAAAGAATAAAAATATATTAAAAAATCAGAAACTTTACCTTTAAATTATACTCAGAACTCAGAAGACAGAATCGCAAAATTTTTTGCTGCTAATTTTTGAGTTGGAGTACTTTAAATACATATATTGATGAAAATTAAGAAATTAGAAGGTAAGAGTACATGTAAATAGTTCAAGACTATTTATAAGCATGGGACCACAAAGTTACCTTTACATTAAAAAAAAATTTACAACATTAAATGAGTTTAACGTTAAATAACGTTAAAGTCATTAAATGACTTTAACGTTATTTAACGTTAAACTCATTTAAAGCCATGGATTATGATTGTATGTCATCCGCTTTTTGCTCCCTGCACAAGTAAAAGATTCCCAAAAATAACGTTAAAGACTTAATGTTAAAGAGGGGGCTGTTAAACTTTATGGGGCTGTTAAAGACTTAATGTTAAAGAGGGGGCTGTTGACTTTAACCTTTATATGAGAGGGGGCTGTTAAAGAGGGGCCCCCTCTCATAATGGGCCCTGCATCATCCATATTTTATAACCTAGAGTGTTTACAACTCAGTCTACATAATATGCTATATACATAAGGAAACTAAACAAAAATTAAAAAAAAGTATTTCTTTAATCCCAATTGACCAACTTATAAACCATATTTGATCTCCATAAGTTATACAAAATCACTTCTTTCCAGTCTTAGAAGCGATCGTCGCTCTCTCGAATCTGAAATTGTCAATATTGTAGTTTTGGTGAGTTTTGCGAACTTAACAGAGTAACTATTCTTGATGGTTCACTCTTGTCATACAACACACAACAAATCATATTATCATGTAATTCACATCAACTTAATTTTTGTCAAGTAATATCACAAAACACCTTATCACATTTGTCATATTTCAAAAACAAAATTCAAACATGTCATCATTTTAGTACAATTTTGCAGAACATACACATTGAAAAATTATCACATATGTCATACACAAAGTTCTCAAAACATTGCAATCATTCAATTTATTTAGATCATATATGTATGCAATGTTATAAGACTCGATTTCATTTATTTCATGGTTGTGACTGTGTGTCTTTTTCACTGTCCTGTATCCGTTATGAATACCGGGCTCTTTTATACTGTCCCTTATCCGATGGGGATACAGGGCTCTTTTTACATATTGAGCCTTAGGCTCTAACCATGAATGTCTAAGCTTTAAGCTCTTTTTCAATGGTAACAACAGTCACAACTACCTTTATATTTCATACATTGGAATGAAATGCGTTCCTCAATTTCAGTCATCACATTTAATCAATTACATTTGCATTCATGTTCTTGTTCACAATAATCATCGGACTAGGTCCGACAAGAACATTCAAGTTGAGAACCATGTAGTCAATCTCATTCACATTTAAGTAGCACTTCTAATGTTTTAATCATGCATCAAAACTCCTCAGACATTTCATGTCTGGAATTCAATACATAATTCAATACACATTCATCAATATCAAATTCTATTCAGTAATACACAAAATAACTCAAGGTGAGACCATCTTAGGTTACTCACAATTGCTCCCTTTTTTCTTATTGCCTTGAAGTTCTGGCAATATCTAGAAGTAGTCGCTCTACATGCTCTTTTATATTCAATCAAATACAATTTCATGTTACCACATTATTCATGTAACTAAATATGCATTTTTATAAATATATCATGTAATATGCATGTTCAATGACATATGCCTGGGTATGTTTCTACAATAAACTGATGCCAAAATCAATTATACTCCAAATATGTCAAAATTCATACACTTATTAACAATTCCAACCTTTTTTCAACATAGACATTCGAGTCTACTTTATATGATTATTATTACAAGAAAAATGGTGTATTTCTATAACACTTTCTTCTAAACAATTGTTCCCAGTGCCTTAAGTTTCTAATGACACCAAGATCATACAATTTGGTTCATTATTCTATGAGTTATGCTCAAAATGCTACATATTGAGTACATTTGAAATATTGGCTAGAACATGATTATACATTCAATTAGTACAATTCATATCTCTCAATTCCAATATCTAAAAATTACAAACTTTATACCAATTGAAAGCTAAGAGAATAAGCTACAACTTTTGTGAGAAAACCTTTGTCTAATTCGGCCTACATCAATATCATTTATTTGATAACAATAGGATATGATTTCTGTCATGGGTAGTGTTATAGCATAAGCTAATACTCAATTTCAAACTAAATTTCAAGATCCTTAAAGATAGAATTCAAATTCAATTTCTTCTTTAAAATTGTATCCAAATGTCTCTAGGTAAATTTAAATCAAGAAACATCTCATTTAGAAATCTATAGATCAAAATATAGTCAAAATATCGAAGCATGATTAGTGAAATCATTCCAATTAACAATATTCCAACATACACACCATTTTCATCCTAAATTTACCATTCAATATTTTCTGAATGGATTCAAATGTTCATAAATTTTGGTGGAGATGAAGAAAAATCTATTATGATTCTATTGGTTCAAGTCTCATGTCATTTGTATGTTAGGAGAAGAAGTTATAACAAAAGAACAAAGGATGTTCAGAGAAAACACTATAGCTAACATATTCTAGCAATTCTTCTTTACCAATATTACATGCATTTCAATCCAATTCAAACATGATTCTCATACCATTTCACATTCCTTAAAGCTCAGATTGTTACTTACCTATTGGATATCCAATTAAACACAAAACTTCAGATTGAACCAAGTCTCTAATCATGCAAGATCAATCATGAACTCTAGGTGAAAACAGATTGTGGACAACAATATGAAGACCACTTTTAACTGGTTTTCTTAGCTATTTTGTGTAAGGTAAAAAGTTGGTTTTGGTGTAGTAATTTGGCTAGGTTTAGGCAAAATACAGAGGAAATTGGAAGCAATTTGGACAAAATTGAGGGAATTAGTAGAAACATTGCGGCTAGAATATGCTCTATCAATATACTAGGTGTCAAACTAAACTTACCATATCTCCTAAGGCTTGCTAGCCATTTGTTCAACAGTTATGCTGCCACTAATCCACTCATTATGCTGCCATTTGTCTCCTATAAATCAATCCACATGTCCCCATAAGATTGGTTCACTTGTCACATACTAATTGATCCAATTGTCATTTAATTACTAGTCCATTTGTCACTTATTTAACTATGCCAAATGTCACTCAATTTTAAGCTTAATCATCCTAATCTTTCATGCATCAATTTATCCTATCACTTGGCATTTGTCTTAGTTAAAATGTACATTTTAATCTATCAAATTTCCAATCCATAACATTTATTCCAAATTTTATAATTGAAATCCAATCATACCAAAATTCAAGAGATATAAAAACACAATTCACATCATGATTACTTAACTTTTTTCATACCCCAAAATAAGTCAATGAATGCATGTACAATTATTTTAATATATCAAAAATAATTTTTCACGTGTATGTGAATACTCAATTTGCATAAGCATGCAATGCACTTCTAATTTCTCAATGTCCTCTCATATTCACTATTATAAGTTTCTAGCCCCCAACATGGGATGTTACAATGATCCTATTGACTTATTTGATTTTTGAGATTTGGACGATGACATTTCATTACACTTAGATCGTTTTCAATGACCCCACGATTTCTCTTTGCTAGTATTAGCATATTTTTCCATATTTTTTAGGATTGGACATACATGATCAAATTTGAAGTCTTTTTGAAATTTTGGATCTTGAATGAGTAAATGTTTTGCTTTTTCGAACTGTAAGACAACAATGTAACTTAAGTTAGATTTTAGGGTATAAATCAAACGCATTGCAATTCATACGAAGAAAAAAGATAAATAAAGAACTTACAATATCTTGTTCAGAAGCACCACTTGGATTCAAGTTTTCAATTTGTCGAACACATCCTTTGAATTTTCCAATAGCTGTCATTATAGTTTGCCATCGAGCTTGTAAAGATCTCCAAGGTTGAGTAATGGTGATATGATTTGGCAGCATTTGATGGTACTCAGTTATGATACAAGACCAAAACTGAGCCATAGATTGATCTCTACTAGTGATTGGGTCTAATGAAACATTAAGATATACATGGCACAGGACTCAATCTTCTTCAATTGAATATGATACACTTCGAGATGTATCTGAAGGCTTTACGTCAAATTTTGAGCTTGCCATTTGTCGGATAGGTTTAAAAGAGTGATATAGTTTAAGATTTCTAAGAGTGTTATATGAAATGAGGGTTTCAGTTTAGTAGAACAAATAAACTATTTATAGAGATGTTGTAGAAAAGATAAGAATACCAATGAACAGTTAAAATGAATGCAATCTAATCCAACGACTGGGAAGAGATAGAGTTAGATTTTTTGCAGAGATTCCTTATCTTGTCTTGAATATTGTGTGGATAGGATACGAATACTAATGAACAATTTAGATGAATGCAATCTAATCTAACGACTAGGAAGAGATAGAGTTAGATTTTTTTACAGAGATTCCTTATCTTGTCTTGGATATTATGTAGATAGGATATGAATACTAATGAACGGTTGAGATGAATACAATCTAATCCAATGACTAGGAAGAGATAAAGTTAGATTTTTTGCTGAGGTTTCTTATCTTGTCTTGGATATTGTGTGGATAGGATAAGAATACTAATTAACGGTTGAGATGAATCTGATCTAATCCAACAGTTGGGAAAAGATAAAAGTTAAATTTTTTTGTAGAGATTCTTTATCTTATGTTGGATTATTTATTATATAAGGGAATGAATGACTAGTAGATTCTTCTTTTAACCCTTCACTATATTTGTTAACAATCATGAGTATTAATGCTAGTACTTCTCATATATCATCCTCATCATCGGAGGATGGATTGGATCTTACTTCTGCAATAGTAGCACAAAACAAAGCGTTACTATCTGTATACACTAATAACAACCTTGCAATGAATTACTATAACCAAAGTACAAAGGCTTAATCTAAGTAATTTATCGTGATCATATTGTAGCAAATCAAAGACTATGAGATGATTATTTTGCAAAAAAATCCTAGATGTAATACAGCAATGTTTCGCAGGCAATTTCAAATGAGTCGGAATTTATTCCTACGACTAGTTGATGCTATTAAAGGTCATGACAACTACTTTATGCAACGGAGAGATGGATGTGGTAAACTAGGATTATCTAGTTGACAAAAAGTAATGGCAGCATTACGAATGTTGGTGTATGGTGTATCAACTAATTCAACTGATGAATACATTAAAATTAGATAATCAACTACAATTGAAAGTACAAAAAGGTTTTGTCAAGTCATTGTGGAGGTCTTTGGACAGATTTATCTAAAAGCACTGGATGCTAATGCATTTAAAATTAATGAAGAACGGGATTTTTCAAGAATGCTAGGGAGTTTAGATTGCATGTACTGGACATGAAAAATTGTCCAACGGCTTGGGCAGGATAATATAGTGGAGGTAGTGGATTCCCAACTATTATTCTTGAAATTGTAACTGATTATGATTTGTGAATATGGCATGCACATTTTGGTTTGTCGGGTCAAATAATGACATTAATGTGTTAGAGGCATCTCATTTGTTCGCAAACCTTGCCAAAGGTGTAGCACCTTCTGCTCATTATATTATTCGAGAAAAAGTATATTGTGTCAGCATGCATTATAATGCACAATATGATTATTGAGGACGAACGTGATACCTAAGCAGTCATATAAGATTGGAGCAAAACACTAGCCCTTGAATTTAATATTAATAGATACGATACAATCATATTTCAAGAATTTCTTCATAGATATAAGCAAAGTAAAGATAAAGAAGTTCATTATGAACTTCGTAATGTATTGATTGAATATTTGTGAGAATGATATGGTAATTCAGAGGATTAGAGGTTAAATGTGCAATAAAAATATTACATTTGTGCATGTTATTAATTTGTTATTGCAATAATATTAATTATATTTTTAAATAACATTAATTTAATATAATGTATATATTAATTTATTAAGAATAATTATTTTATTTTAATTTTTATAAATAAATAAATAAATAAAAATTTGGTATAAAGTGATTGAAGTGACACCAAATTTAGTGTAAAAAGATTCTTAAAATATTATTTTTTATACTAAATTTGGCGTAAAATTTTAATAGAATCTTAGATCACCTTAGGAGCTATCTGCTCTGGCTTTAACTGCTTAATCGGAATGATTTCCTTATAACGTACCTCTAAACTGTTGGGAGCAGTCTACGAGCTGATGGAAAAGTAATAGGTGGAGGAGAGTAGACAAGTCCTTGAATCTGGCAGCGGCAATGAAAGAAAAAGACTTGAGTTAAATCAAGTGGCGCAAGAAATGCCATGATTTTGATTGATGTATTTCAATTTTTATGAGCGAGTGATCTTTGTGAAGCTGGGCCAGGGGGAATGGACATATTCAAGCTACTCTTGGCTTCTTAAATTTCAGAACTTTTACATAAAATTCCTATTGTTCTTATTCATTGCTGTGGTCCGACATGGATGACTAATTTATGAACCATCATAAATGCTTTTGGTTGGGTTAATTGTTTTGAGGACAAAAGGCAAAGTGCCTGCAACTTATTGAAACACTTACTGGCACAAGTATGTGTGGGATTCAATGGCTGGTTGGTTGGTTTACTTGTCTTATCTTAAACAAGGAAAAGGGGTTTAAAAACAGAGAAATAATGTCCATTCCACATAGATGTTAGATGCAGGTATTAGCAATAGTATCCGTCCACTATTAGTGTGGGTTTGAGCCTCATCATCACATGTGAATTGCACATGACCGGGTACTTGTTATGATCAGACGCCCACTTGCCTGTGTCTAAGGAACCGTATATATTTGCGACCTCGTCGGCCACCTCTCCTCAATTGTGTTGCAAATTGGAGTTGTCCCTATCGGTGTCGGGGTTTGAACCACCTTCAATAGGGCCAATATAGGTATTGAGTCCTTTTAGCTTTTCGAATACACAGTTCATTGCCATCCACATCATTCCAACCAGGAGTGGGGTAATTCAAAGCTGGTCTTAGCCCTTGCCAGCATGTCTACTCCATGTGGGGTGACTTCAAAGGGACATTGTCCTAATTTTCAGGAGCTAATTACCACAATCAGGTCCCATAATAGCCATAGCAATGTTAAATTCAAGCCAACAGTAGCTTGGTGGGATTTAGTGTCGGTGGGTGGTCGGGGAAGGGGCAGCTAAGTGTAGCGTCGCGCTAAGGTCACAAGCTTCCTACACTTCTTTTCAAAAGTCAGTTTCCATTGCTATAACCATATCCTGAATTTGAATGTGACTTCTTGCTATAATAATTAGTATCTTGTCACTACTCTTCCTTTTTGGTGTTTTTCTTTTTTCACCTTTTTCTTTTTATCTCTTTCATTTGGTTACATTACATAAGTCTGGTGGCCATGTGGATATTACTACTGTTGTATAGGTTTTCTGCTGCATGATGTCATCCTTGTGCATAAATTTAATTTCCCAAAAATAAACTCAGTATACATTTCTATATCCTCTCAACTTCCCTTTAGCCTATCCATTTCCATGCATTTCCTAGAAGAAGATGATCGATGGTGGTGGCCAACTACAGTGTATTTATGACCAAAAAAATTAAATAAGTGGGGGGAGATGACTGATGAGAAGTAATTAGAGATTGCGACTTGTGTTCATGTGGCCCCATCATTATTCTCATTATATATACATATATATATATATATGTATATATATGTATTGTGAACATTCTGTGTACACATATACATATGCTCTGCAAGAGATCGAAGAAGAGAAAAGAAGTTGGTGATCATCATGCATGTAATGGTAGGGTAATTAGGTCATAGTTCGTGTAAGCATGGAAATGGAACAGACATGTCGTGCAATAGGAGCATGTGCTTTGGCGTATATAGGACAGGCATAAATTGGGAAGACAGGAAGCAGCTGTCATTTTCTATCCCATATTCCACTATTTCTTCATCCATGCTTCCATTATATGTTAGGAGAAAAATAAAAATAGAACTACCTGAATTTATTGCTTTAGCATAACTACTCACCACTGGAAGCTCTCGTCATTTTTGGAGGATATATTAATCTCTCCATAGCTATAGTCTATAGCTAGAAACTGGAAGCTGGCTCAAATAACTAAGGATTATGTCTGTCACCATTTGGATGGATCCTTTTCTTCCATCAGTAAAAAGAAACAAAAAAAGAACAGACTAGTCTTTCTTCAAAGTTGGTGCAAGTACTGAAAGACGACTCCAAAAGACACGGATCACAGGAAAATGCAGCTAAAATATGTCCAGCACAACAACGTAACTAACCTATGACAGCTCCAAAAGCTAGGGTACTGTGCTTTTTCTGCATGATGTAAGTGTATCTGAATTTTGGTACGTGACATCGTTCTTTTTTTTTTGTTAACTCACGGGATGTTCTAAGAGGGTTTTAATTATAGGAAGATGTTTTTAAGCCATTTATTCTCAGATTAATTCTCGCTCGCACCGGGTCAACCTGTAAGGAGTAAAGTACTAGTCAAACAGATTTCTCCATTCTCAAGACTCAAATTCGAGACCTCTGGTTAAGGATGTGACATCATTCTTTAGTTTCCTTTTCTTATCGCTAGTGATTTGATGAATCAGTGCAGAAATTCCGTCATATCAAATGCTTTTAAAGTTATTATACAATAATAATAATAAAAGGTTTTTTTTTTTTGGGTAGGATGATGACATAGAACAATGCAGTTCAGTTTCACAGTAATTTGAATTATGATAGTTATCGCCTTACCATTTAAATTAAGCCCTGGATTTAAGTATTTGGCTTACATGAGAAACAAAGAACATTCATAAAAGAGAGTAAATGGGGGTATGGCTGGAAAGAAACAGTGGATGGAAAAGGACTGGTTTAAAGGGACAAAACATGTGGCATGAAATGTTGTGCTTTAGTCCCCGTTTTCTTCGCCCTCTAATATGTTATAGTAATTTGTATACTCACTCCCAACATCTGAACAGAAAGATGTGATCTTTCGAATAAAGAAAGCCTTCGCTCAGACTGACCTCAGTACCTACTCGGGAAATGTACTTTTACTATCTACTGTATACATTGATCATCGTATCTTACTAGATATTTCAAACTATACATTCAAATGATTTAGTTGCCAATCTAATTGCCTACTTAAGCTCGTGCCTCGTACGTTTTTAAAATAATACTTATAAATTAACTTTTTATATTATAATAAATATATGTAAATTTCTTTTACTTAAGTAAAGATACGTTAATTGAAATATAAATGCAAACTCCATTAAAATTTGAAACTATTGAAAATAGAGAGCATGTAAACATTGAATTCTTTTCTTTTAGACATGCATATTCCTGCTTTTTTTCCATTTATAGTAATGAAGACATTGTTTTGTCTAAGATCACTAGCCATGAAATTGTTTTCAGGAATTTACATGATAAAAAAGAGAATTAGACAATAATTTTTATTGATGGAATTATTATTTTCATCTTTTTCCCTATCGTAAAGCTCTAGGATAACCTTCTTAAAGGATTCTTTTATACGCCATGCATGCTAAGACTTCATCTTACTTTAAGTACCCAACTCCGCATTTAATATGTTAACTTCTTTTCAACTTAATTATTCACAAGTAAAGAAACCAACCATCAAATAACAGAAGTTTTAATATATCTACATTATTGACTTCTTTAAATTTGTGTCTTACATCCCCTTTTCTACGTCCAAGCTATCATATTTCTGATAGAAGATAAGAAACAAAAAAAGTAACCAAGGAGAAATATACATTGATGATATTTCATCATACTTTGCATAGTTCCATATATCTGTTAAAAAAATCATTATACTTGTGTAAATTAAATGAAAAAAATGAATTTAGTAAACTGGTTTGGGTCGGGACCCTCACCGGCCAGGTATTGTCCCCTTTAATCGCCAGGTTCTTTAGTGAACCCTATCCCCTCTTGGGGGCATGCGAGAGTCGAACCTGTGACCTAATTAGCTCAGTGGTGGGATAGGGTTTACTAAAGGACCTGGCGATCAAAGGGGACAATACTTGGTCGGTGAGGTCCCGGCCCAAACCAAAAAGGCGCAGTGGTGAGAGGCGTGGGTCTTGCACCCAACAAAACCCTGAGATCACAGGTTGACTCCTGCATGTCCCCAAGAGGGGATAGGGTTCACTAAAGGACCTGGCGACCCAAGGGGACAATACCTAGCCAATGAGGGTCCCGACCCAAACTATAAACCAAAAGCAGTTATTAGATATGTATATATGAAAATAAAAAACTTTTTATTTCAAGTTTCTTTATATATTTATTAATCATCAATTTTATATTTCACACTTGTCATCACTTATCAATTTATGTAGAATCCTATATATTAATTGAAAACTAATAATGCAAATATCTCCATTTGATATGTACATATATCACAATTAACATTTAATTTTTTTAATTTTGGAGAAATTGGGGTAGGATCTAATTCCACACATAGCAAAATAATAACAAATTTTTTTCATTTGACTTTTCAAAGCTAAGTTCAATTAAAATTATACAACATGATTAACATATAAAGTATGATAAAGCATAAATCACAATTCGTACTTTGATCCTTTTTCTTGTTATTTCCCTTAAAATATTTCTAAAATTGGTTCATCTTAACTATTATAGTTACACAAGTGCTCAACCTTCTATAGAACTAGCTAAGAGAACTTCACAACTGTTATAGAGAGGGTTAAGCAAGAAGTACTAGTTCCCTTAGAACTTAAGTCTATTTATAATAAGGCTAGACCTTTTAATAATTTAATTAAAAAATTCTAATTTCAATTAAACTTTAGTTAAAACTACAATTAATTCTTATTTATTTAAATAAGATCCAGTCTCATGTTGATCCTTATTTATTAAATATCTCATATTTAATTGTAAAGCTTCTCAAACTTTACAATCAAGTTCAACTTAATTAAAACTTCTTTTGTTTCTTCAATTCGTTGTTTATAAATCATCCATTAGATTATTAAATATATTGGCAATGAATGTAAATTATAACTCTTAATCATATTTAGGATTACATAAATTAAACTCCTGTAATTTATCTTAATTCTCAAATTAAATAATTTATATCTATATATCAATTGATATCTAGTAACGTATCATGATTATCTTAATACTTAGGAATGTCAAAATAGTTTTGATTATCTTTTTGTACCTTATTTTTTATATAATTTAATCTTTTCAGTATATAATATTTTGATTAGATATAACGCTTGAAAATAATGTATACTCTATTTAAATCCAATCATATTAGTTTTTACTATTAGTAATTAATTCTATTAATGAAATTTGTAAACTATTTTGCAAAGTATCATTCCACCTTCATCAAAAAAAATTTCAAATCAATACTAATCGAGAATAATGAAATATCTTCCCTAATCACTTTAGGATGATCAATTCCATATTGATTACTTAATTATCTTTGTATAATTCATGTTATATCTAATAACTACTAATTGAGCTATCCTCAACTAAAATAGGTTATAAATAGTATTAAAACATAATAATACTTATATAAAATACTTTAGAGATCTTAAATTAAAGGATCGCTTATATAATTATCACAATGATAATTTCTATAGACATGTCGGTAATGTTTCAAATAGAATTCTCACATGGAGTCAATTCAATGCACTTGATTTCTAGTAAGCACCTACATGTTTGTTTAAGTATTTTTACACTTTAATATATGAGATTTACTACTTTCTTCATAAAAAAAATCACATGTATTAGTCTTTTTATGCTCTAGTAATATCTAGTCCCAATTTAACAATGACAAGGAACAATTTAGATATAATACAAATTACAACATAAATATCATATTATAATCTAATCATAATTTTAATTATTTATTCTATAGATTTTATCATATACATTTGAGTACGTATAAGATAAAGATTGTGTTGGGACCCGTTTCCGGAACCCAACTCATAACGAACGAATCACAGCTTAACTAAAGTCGCTTTATTTTTTTTTTCAATTACACAACATTCAAGGTAGTTTCAAATTTCCAATTTGAAATTCGTCAATTCCTCAATTTATTTAATCTTTCATAATCAAAACATATCAATT
>JAOSBK010000008.1:32640232-32657888 GCA_027568895.1 Erythroxylum shatona | reverse complement strand
GTTTCATGAGACAAGTAATTGTGGTGCATGTACTCATTCTTTTTCATTCTTCCATTCAATCCATCTCATTTAGCCTTTTGTACATTACAACCTTGAAAAGTCCTCTTGATTTTCGAAATCATAGTTTTTGTGGTGGAGAGTTAGAATTATCACAAACTTATAGAAGGGAATGAACTAAGTAGATTATAGAGTGAAATTATCCCAAGACAAGTGAGTTGAGAGAATAAACACATTATCTTGAGTGAAATATCTTTTGCCCAATCTCTTGGATTAAATGCTTATAGTGTTTATTTCCTTTGTGGTCTTTCAGTATGCTTAGGTTGATTTCTGAGGCAGTGACTTATCTGCTTCTCTGCTCTCATTTTTAAGCATAGTCAGGATTTTTTTTTTGCACTTATGTCTCTTTAACTTTTATAAACTTTGTCTAGGAGTACAAAGGTCTAAGTGTGGGGGAATTTGATTGAACCAAAGTTTCTCATATAAATTGGTGACATTTGTATGGTTTGTATTACACTTCTTAGATCTTATTTTCGGATTTTATGCTTGATTTGAATCTTAAGTGTTTGCCTTTACTTTATGTAGTTTGAGAGTCAAATTGTCACAAATAATTAGTAATTGTGATAAATTAATTTTTTAGAACAATTGATACTGTAAACCACCATTTGTTTATTATAGGAGACTCAAGAAGTTGAGATAAGGAGTGAAGGTTGAAGATGATAAGTCTACAAGTCAACTGGGCAATAGGAAAGTTCGTCGCAGCGATGTTGATGTTTTGTCGTGGCGAAGTATTAAGAACTCACATAGAAACTCTTCGGGAAAAGTTCACCATGATGAAGGAATGTGTTTACGCAGCGATGAAAGTTGAAAATGAAGTTCGCCGCAGCGATGCATCTCCTTGCCGCGGCAAAACCTTCAAACTGGCATGACCCGAACCATTTTCGGCAAAATAACCCACTGTACAACCCGATCCATCAACCTGATTCACGAAACTTACCTATTTTAGGTTAAGTGGGAGCAGTAAAAGGAGGAGGTCGATATAAAAAAAAACACTCTTCTCTCATCTCGACACCTTCACTCTCTTCATCCATTTTTCCACTGTCGGTCGCTAGTATGGGTATTTCCAGTGGGTTCTAGGTCGTGAAGTCTCTTAGAGCTATGCTTGGCTAGACCTTCTGATCCTTTTGAAGATGTAGCAATGGCTTGAGTTCAACGAGCATGAAAGGGGAGTAGCTTAATCCATCTTTAGCTGCGATTTATAACTTCCTAGGTTTAGGAATTGTGATTTGTAGTTAAACATTCTTGATTAGAATTTAATCAAGTGTTGGATTTCCATTGTGTTGTGGGATTTGTTAATGTAGAACTTAGAGCTTTAATATATGAAGTCTCATATATGTCAATTTGTTATCTTGTTGAATCTCTTTTATCTTGCATAGTTGTGTTTGATATTGAGTTGATTTGAGGTCCCAAAATGACTTGTTGCATTGACTTAACCACCACACACACTAAGGGCATTTAACAAGTTCTTAAGAAATGGAGTTTATTGCTTAAGACCTTGGACTTAATGAGTTCTTTAAGGTTTACCATTTGAAACTTAGTGATTTTTGCTCCCATCAAAAATTGATTTCAAGCTATGATAGCCAAGCTCATTTTCAAGAGGATACTATCACTATTTGATCATTGTTTTTATATTCCATTTTTTAATATTCCCAAAAATTCAAAAAAATACTTTTGACACATTTTCCTTATAGTTTTTAAATTTTAGTAAAGATTTTCTAAAGGCAAACCCCCTCCCCCTTTTTCTTACCAATTTAGTTTGCACTTCATGATATATAGGCTAGCTTAGGTCCATTCCATTAGGTTCTGATTAAGTGAAATGACCCGAGGTTGCAACCTATATTGCAATCCTTGGAATATATTTTTGATTTGATCTCCAAGGGTAGGTACTAAGGTTTGGATAAACAAGCTAATTTCAAAATGGAGAGACTTGGAAATAAAACAAAAAATTCAACTAATATGTTTAAAGTTAGTTATGACTCATATGTTTAAAGCTTTCCAAACAACATTTCATCATTTTATACTTCACTAAGGGATAAGCCCATATGCTAAAAATTATGCTTATGAATCATTGTTAAAAGAATTGATCATGTTTATCTTCTTGTGGCTTGCTCAAATAGATTTGTGCCATGACAAAACCACGACATAAAGTCATTGATTTTGTTCACCTAAAATAATAATTGATCATATCCATGTCAAGCTCCAAAACCTATGATTATTAAGCTTGATGATGATTAATATATGTTTCTTGAGACTTTAAAAACATAACTTTTAAGTAAAGTATTTTAAGATGTAGAAATAAACAAACCAGAGATAGAAAAAATAAGGAACATTTAGGAAACCAAACAAATACCTATTAAATTGTTTCTTTCTTTCCATCAAATGACAAAGAAAATTTTCATAGAAGTTGCTCATTCTTGAAGATATTAAATAAAGAAGGAAACAAAAACCTACTACAAACATAAAAAATCAAGATAATAGATCAAGCTATAAAATTCATAAATTGAATCAATTTTAAAGTAAACTTATTTAAAATAGAACAAATAAAGTAATAGATGTCATCGTCGTCATATGGGTGTACAAGAAAAATTATCTAACTAACAATTAAAGGTAAAGTTAGGGATAATGGGGAGACTAGAGACTGATGCCTAAGAGTGAGACAAAACCAGAGACTAAAGATGAGAGCATGAGAATGAGAGAGAGCCAAAAAATAGAGGAACAAGAACATGAGTGAAAGAATGAGATGACCGAGAGACAAGAGTTGCATGAGTGACAGGGATGAAGAGACTAGGAGAGGGGAGGAGAGTCAGGAGAACCATTTACTTAAGAAGAAATGACGTTGTTTTGTTATTAATAAAGTAGCTCATTTCAATATAGGTAGGATTTGAGCTTTAGGTTAGACCGGATCATCATATCTGAGCCCAAATTCAAGCTATACTTGACACTCAAAAATTTGAAAAGAGGAACTCGAACTCAACCTAAAATTTGGTTAATTCGGGTTAATTGTATTAATTATAGACAAATTTTTGGCCAATTTTAAGCTTATTTACTAATCTTAAAATGCGTAATTATAGATAGGAGAGCTCCAGGATATGAAGTGTTCTAAAAAGTCCTTATGTTTGGCATAGTAAAGAAAAAATGGGTAAAAATAAATACTTCAAAGTGGTGAGAATTCGAGAACAACTAGTTTAGATTTTGTTAAAAGTTGAGAATTATAGCTAAAACTCTTCTTTTGCTATCTAGTTTCTCTTTCTAAGGTCAGGAAAGGCACCTGCTTAAGGCCCACTCTTGACCTACCCTTATTTTGTCTCATTTTATTTTTTATAAGGGTTCACTCTTAACATTATAAAAAACAAAAATAGACAAAATAAGAGTCTTTTTTTTACTTTATCTAAGGTCTATAAAACATTAAGAACGACATGCTTACATTCTAGTATGATCATAACAAATTATTAGGAGTGTAGAACACCACCTTTATTGAAGGGTGCAATTTAACTTGGGGTGTTGGAGTGGGTTGTGGAAGGAGCCTGCAAATGAAGACATTGGTCCTACAAGTTGCATCAAGAGTAACAAAATACTTGTCTTCTCATATAACTAGCTCAATCAATTTACTTTATGTAAAGCTTAGCAAGTCCCACAATAACTAGTCAATTAAGAGGTTAGAACTCACTTATAGAGCCCATATCAAAATTTGGTCAAGCCATTTTTAAAGTTTTCTCTAGAGCACTAGTAGTCTAATTAAATACATCTGGTCATGAAGGACCACTCACTAGTGCGTTAACTATTGTCTGAAAAATTTTCTTCATCTCTTGATTCTTTATCCTTCTGACAATTTCCTTATAGTTGAAATTTTATTCCACAAGCAAACTTTTAAATTCTTACATCTACATATATCTGTCTGACAGATCGAAATGTGTTTGGTGAGATTCATCTGCATGTGAAAATGAGAGAAAAAAATCAAACAACTACATTTCTTCATTAATTAATATCATATATACCAAGGAAGATTTTATATCCTATATAGCATGTTGAAGACTTTCTCGTGAACTACTTCAATTGTCAAACTTGTTAAGAAGTCACTGAAATCTCTGTTGATCTCTCTAGAGTCTTCATATTGTCCTATATACATAAATAATATTCTATTATGCGAGTCTTCCATAATATTCTAGAATAATAACTAGAATATTATAGAAAGCCTAAAAGTCAGTTGTTAACCGACTTAGGATATCTATAAAAGGAGCTAAGCTCCATAAGTGGTGAGGGTGTGCGAATAATGTCTGAGTGTGTGAACAACATTAATGAGTGAATGTGAGGTGTGTTTAAGTGACCAACAATTAATTGTTAGTGAATGCAAATTAAGGTGTGTGTCGTGAGTGAGTGGAGAGTTTGTATCAAAGTTGTTTGTAAAATATTATAATCAACATATTGCGTTTGAGTTTCTTTTTAATTGAGTGTTCCACTTATTCCAACAAATATCAACAATTAGTATCAGAGTTAGGTTAGTCTATGACTGAACCATACTATCAAGCCATCAAAATTGTTTTATAAGGAGTCTTTACCAAAGATTGACATTGTAAAAATTTTGCTTGTCTACAAACAGGGATTGTAAATCAAATAGGTCTAGAACTAAATTAATTTGGTCAAGTACTGAGCATCACCAAGTTGTAATGGTAGATATTGCGAGTTCAGCAAGTACTATTAAAAGACTTAATAGCTCTAATTATAACAATTGGAGCTTGCAAATGCAATATTATTTGCTCGGACAAGACTTATGGAGTATTGTTGGTGGTGACAATACCACACCACCCATAGACACAGAAGAATTAAATAAATGGAAGATTAAAGTAGACAAAGTTATGTATGTACTATCTATGACAATTGAGGATGGCTTGCTACACTGCATCAAGGATGTAAAAACATCTAAGGTGGCATACGACAATCCAGCAACACTATTCATCAAAGCAAATGATGTAAAGCTTCGTTGGTTAGCAAATGAGCTCTTATTAGTCTCGCAACAAAATATGTTAGTAAGTGAATTTTGTAGAAAATTTAAATCTCTTTGTAAAGAAATTTCAAAATTAGATCATCAAAATGCAATTACAGAGACTAGATGAGGAGAATCATTATTCATAGCTTAAAGCCAAAATATAATGTTATTGTCATCGCAACTCGTGGTTGGGCCAAATAACCAACCGATATAGAGTTGGGAAATATTCTTGTCAATCAAGAGATCTTAGACAACCAAATGTCTAAAGTCTCATTAAAGGATGAAGAGAAAGCCCTATTCAGTAAGCAAAGGGCATATAAAGGAAAAAAATTGTTAAGGGACATGGTGATGATAACCTAAGGAAGTCATTGGATGGTTAATGGAAAAATGAAGAGAGAAGATGTTCTTAACAAGGGGGAGCTTAGCAGGTTTGAAATAATGAAGAAAAAAAGTATCAGTGGCAGAACAACCAATGTTACAATTGTGGCAAGAGAAGACACTTCTCCAAAGACTGTCGATTCAAAAGATTTGAAGGCAGTGTTGCAACTTCCACCTATAATGATAAAGATAGTGAAGAATAATGGGATCTTGAAGCATCTATAGCGGTAGAAGAGAATGTAGAGAATGCAACATCTTGCATGGTTGAGCAAGTGGAAGAATCTACATTTGTAAAGATGAAGGATGATCTGATCAACTACAATAGTAGAATATAATAGGAGATGTGTTGTAGTCACAACAAACAATTCTAAGCTACTAATCACTCACATTAACTAGACCATAATGTCACCTCGATATAATCCTCTGATATGTGTTTAATTGTTGATATATTTAATTATTTACACTTAATGATTAATGATACAAAAATGTTTAAGATACTCACTTTAATTCATATTTGATTTTAGGTACAATTTGGTAGCAAGTAAATTAAAGTGAGTCGGAAGCCTTGCATTTAAGCAATTTTCTGAAGATTTATTTTTGAATGTCTTCATGGAGCAAGAAGAAAAAAAAGAAAGACAAGAAAAATAAAAATATAAGAATTAAAAGTGATTGTTGAAAAAAGAGGAAAATGGTTTGGGGGCTTCCCTGCATTTAACGCATGCATTGATGCAATGTGAAAGTTGCAGCGTTCACGCTGCAACGCTGCATTTACACAGCGTATGCTACGTTTAATTCACGCAGCATACGTTGCGTTTAACACACAGAAGGAGAAGGTGGTTTTAAAACAACAATCGACATTAATTCATCAAATCAGTAAGGGGAACATGCGAGTGCGGTGCTTGAGGTAGGAACCAACTGGAGGACGCAAGTAGGAAGGAAGCAGCGCAGGAGCGTGAGTCGTGGCTTGGAGAAGCAACAACGTGGAGACTGACGCTGACATAGCTGAAGGTGCATGCACAGTGCGATGGACAATAAACCTCAAGGTTTTTTTGTCAAATTGATGAATAGTGAAATAAGCTTGTAACAGTGAGGAGAAATCAAGGTTAGGCATCTCGACGTCAGTTCGGAGGTGACATCGACGCTGACGACCCGTGTTAAGTATTTTTTATTATTTTGTTGTTTCTTTCTCTCATTGGGAATTGATTGTGTTATCCTATTTTTAATTATTTCGTTATTATATATGGATAATCAGATTTTCGTTATTATTCGGTTATTTGTGTATGAACCCATTGGGTATTGTGAATTGATGATTTTAATGCGTTCATTGAATCGTTAATTTTAAACCCATTGCTAGAATTTTGATATAATCAGTAATTGTTATGTTAAAATTCATGTGTTGCGACTATTGATTCGTAATCATTACGAATAACATGACTTTGGTTAAATGATGCATCGTATGTGGTTGTTGCTTTGATTAATTGGTTTTCCTAATTCGTAATGCTACTGCATAATTAAATCTTGAGATCGTATCCTAGGTTGTTTGGTGGTTAGGTTTAATTAATGATCGTATCTTGATTAAACAAAACCTAAGGGAAAACTCTGGTTAATTTTTAACCCACGATTAATAGTTTCGAAGAAAGGTTAAAAAATAACAAATTAATAAAATATGCTCAGTGAGGGTGTAGGTCGAGATTGAATTAAAGAATCGGGTCCCTACCGAATTCCCCACATTTATCATTTTATTGCATGTTTTCTTTAATTTGTTTTTTATTATTTATTTTCATTTTATTTTCTTCTTTGAAAAATCCAAAACCCCCCATTAAGTGTAAACACCGGTTAATTTCATTTCATAAACTTCACACATACTCTTTGTGGGATCGACCTAGACTCACCACTACTATAGTAGTAATCTAGTTATTTTATTTTGACTAGCGTAACAACGCGCGGTCAGCCCCCTGCTTCCTAAGTTCATCATACCTCCTTTCTCTCCTCTCAAGAATTCTCTGAGCCATTTGTTCAAACTGGATTACTGGGGACTCTATATTGGCTCCTATGGACTCAAGGTCAACTAATTCTATGATTCGATCTCTTATAGCGGATGACCTATAACAAACGATAATTGTGATCACTATATGTCATGTTTAAAATGCTCATATATGTCCTTATGGATGTCAAACCATGCTCTGATACTAAAATTGTAATATACCACTTCCATAGAGCATATGCCCGAATATCCAAAGGATATTCAAGAACATACCCTACGAGAATGTCACGTTAGAACAATCACTTTAACTAAAGCATCACACAAATCACAAGCATTCAAAAAGATCAACTTTTCCCATTTCATTCATAAACATAAACTTACATTGTTACATTACAATCCATAATCCATATATATACATTACATGACATTTGAGATTTTACTACTCTATACAAAATATACAACATGAAATGGGATGCTAAATGAAAACATTCTAAACTAGACTCCTCAGATATAAGCTGACTAGACCTCTGAGCCATTCTTATTCCCAAAATGATAGTACTAGAATTCTAATAGATTGCCTAAGAAGCTAGAACTCCCTTGTACCTGAAAATCAACGTTGCAATTTTGATGAGTTTGCGAACTTAGTGAGTGAACCATCATCGATGTCTCACTCAAGTTTGAATATAAACATCACAAGTATATAACCAAGTTCAACAAGTATATCACCTCGTTCAGTATCAAATCCCACATCACATTTTATCATATTTCAATAAGTACAACATGTTTACAAACATTTCATATTACCATTTTAGAACAATCCAATAACTCATCTCAATCATTCATATGATACAGGTAAAGTTATAAATATGCAAATGTACATGTGACTCCATTTCTATTTTACTTTGTTGTGACCGAGAGTCTATTTACTATCCCATATCCGTTGCAGATATCAGGCTCATTTCATTTACTGTCCCATACCCATTATGGATACTGAGCTCATTATTAACTGGGCCTGTGGCTCTTTGTGCACAATTCTTGAGCTTAAAGCTCGTTTTCACGTTGGTCACTCAGGTCACAACTCCTTTATCTAATCATGCATATCAATGTAATGGAATGCATCAATTCATATAATGGTCTATCATTACTTTTCATCAAATATGTTCATGTCATTCATCACATTCTTCAGACCTGAGTCTAGCATTCAACATTCAGTTGGGTACCATTCCATATTTCACATAAAATTTGAAAACACTTCCATACATAATCCCAAGTATCAAAATCCTCATAACAACAATGTCCGAAATCATAGCAATCATATAAGTAACTGTTCAATAACTGAAAGTTAACCAAAAACAATTCAATCATAGTGAGAAACATCTAGGTTAACTTATAGTACGCTCCAGAAAAGCTATTGCCTTGATGATCTAGCAATGTCTGGATGTTGGCGAGCAACTTGTATGTCTATAGTCATACAATATATACATAGTCCACAAATCACTAACTTGTTTAATCATATGAATATTCAATCATGCATATGTATAAGTGTCATGTTCAATGCATGCTCAACTAACTTTCCGGGTATGTATTCTTATACATAGATCTTAATTATTCAATTTGTGCTTATACACCCTAAGACTATTAAAATTTTATATTTTGTATACTACCATTTTTCAATCAGGTTTGTACCTTTAAGTTAGCTTGATTCACTCCAAATTCATCAACCATACTTTATACTTATCCTTGAACACTTTCATGATCAAAAAGCCTCTTATAACACCCACACACAAATGTTACTTTAAGTCTGTAATTTTAGCAAGTTGGATTTATACATTCACCAAACTTTTTCCGGCAATATATGTTCATACATTTACCCAATTCTCATTCATAATTACCCCTTGTTCTTCAATGCTTATTCATCCATATCTTATACACATTACTCATGTCCTTAAGATCATATTTTCATTAAAAGAACTCATTTATTCCTTTAACAATTCATAATTTCTAGATTTGAATTCAACCACATCAAAACAATCCATTCTTTAGGTTATGACTCAATTAACTACATAAACTTATCAAGCTCTTAACCAATTAATCAAACAACAATCTAGGCTCATTCTTAACCTTAATCAAGTCCAAATATACCAATTTAGAATGAAATTTCTTAGCTGGTTTGACATGTACACAAGACTGAAATTAAAATTCCAGAATTTGTTATCAACATCACTAATGTGTATAACTTTACTACCTTTAATACTTCACAAATTTTACAAGATTAGAGACATCACTAACATCTGAAATTTTCCAGATTTATTATCCTTTAAGGTTACTTCATTTTAGGTTAATTTAACTCCATATTGGTTACATTAATTCTTACAAAATTCTGCTCACTTATGTCATTAACAGTCACTTTTTAAGAACACACTTGCAACTTTAATTTTCCAGATTCAAGAACACTTCAATAACACCTATCTTTACCATGAATCCACCTTCATTTATACTTCAAATGTCAACCTAAATTATCCATTTAATAGTCTATAACCTACCATTTTCATGCATTAATAACAAAATAGAAAAGTAACCAATTCACCCACCACATTCCAGCACAACATCATCATCAATGCCACATGCATTCCATCCCAATTCAGTCATCAAAAAATTTCTATTTCAACATGCCACAAAGATCATATTTAGCTCAAGTGCCACCTTAATGATCAAACTAACCTAGCTCTCCATGCATGAAAAATCATCCAAGTACAAGATGGAAGTGAAATGATTTTAGCAAAGGCAAAATGATAATAGTAGATTAAAACTAGATTTGAGCATATTTTTGTATGGATCTTGAAGTGACTATGAACAAAATTGAAGCAAAATTCAGAAGTTGTGAAGGTGTGTGGGTGTTTCGGTGTTGAGAGTAAAGGAAAGAAGAAGAATGAACATAACAGAAACTATCCCTACAGTAGCTTCACTCATTAGGTGCTAGGTGTCACTACTGTACAATGGCATTTATCACCTATGCATATAAGTCACGTGTCCTCTCCACAAGCTGCCATTTGTCACAATTATCCTAGGCCATTTGTCAATTAATCACTGCTGCCATTTGTCACTTAATTTCGTATGCCATTTGTCACTTAATTTTTCATGTCAAATGTCACTCATTTTATAGGCTTAGTCATCCTAAATTTCCTTGTGTCAACTTATCTTGCCACTTGACATTTTTCCTAGACTAAACATACATTTTAATTCATCAATTTTCCAATTGTAACAATTAATTCCAAATTTACTACTTGTAATCCATCAAACCAAAATTCAAAACATAAGCAATACATAATCAAATCATAATTATTTTAAACATTTCATACCCCAGAATATGTCAATTGAATGCAACTTTTCTAAATCAACATTTATATATATATATATACTCATGTTATGCATGTGAATGAAATCATATCCTAAATGTACCAATTCTTTCTAATATACTGCAATTCATGTGACTATCACTCTAAACCCTCAATAGGTTAGGAAATTGACTATTACGTCACCATATGATGATTATACTACTATTGGGATAGTGGCTTAATAAGAGAATTCTACAAGATTCTTTATAGTGATCACTTGCCTAAATTTTATAATTTACATCTTAGTAATCATGATAACTAAGAAAAATTACCTAAATACATCTTTCGATCTTTGATGAGACCTTAGCTCCTTTTACATGCCCAGTAACTCTAATGTTCTATAGTACATTACTATCTTGAACAATGCAAGGAACTATATCAAGTTCACTAAAGAATTTATTGATCTAATTAATCATTTCCACAAAATGAAAAAATTTATTATGTCTTAATTAGCAACAATTTCTATATTGGAACTTTTCCAATCATAAATGATATTGTTCTAAGTAAAATAAACTTTAATTAAGATTTACTTCTAAAGTAAATATCCATAAATACCAACTCATACATAAAATAATAGAAACCTTTAGTACTTCACAAGTATTTGATATCTCAAATACTAGTCATCTTTTGTATATTATCTATCTACATAGATAGGGATGAAAAATATGGCTTGGCTCAGCCAGACTTTGGCCTAGGTTGACAAGGCCACAAGTTGGCCCAATGGGAAGGCACAAAATGACATCTTTTGTTAAATTTTTTATAAAAAATAAGGTTAGGTCGGGCCAGGGGAGGCTCAGGCTATTGCCTTCCCTATACTTGGACTTAAAATAGGTGAACAACTTCTAATCTATCTCTATAGATTTAATTCCCAAAATTAAGTTGTTATATTTTCATATCCAATATGAGCTATTCTTGGACAATTATATTTTCAACAATTGAAAATTAGAATTGTTGTTCTCTATCAGCAATATGTCTCTATATACTCCCACTAAAGAACACAACTATACTCCCACTAATCTTCTTGTAGACATGATAAATTCACAATCATTTCCAAAACAAACTCTTTGATTTCATCATGAAAGTGCATCTTTCAATGTTTTGTAACCTTTCAACTATATATCAAATGTATCAACAAAGGCACTAGGATGTACTATCATAGGAATTGAAATTTTCAAATTTCATCTTACTCCCACTACTTATCTTGACAACAATTCTCTTATAAGTATACATTGAAAAAAATAATTTGTTTAACAGATCTATAAGATTATATCCAACCTTTTGGATATCTCATAACCTTTTACTTTCCAATTTAGTTATAAACTTAATGGATAATATTACTTCAACTAAGCATCACATCCTCAAATCATTAACTTTGACTCTTTCAAAGACTTAGCATTTCATATCTAATATAGCATCTTACTAATTGATCTAATTAGAATTATTGAAGGTAAGTAATTGTACTAGGCAGAACTGTAGGAGAAATAATATTGCATCATGCAATATCTTATATTGTATTTTCCTCTTTACATAAATCATACTTTTATGAATTTAATTATGGATATATTCATTAGAGAATCCCATTATCTATAGATAACCGAAAATTTAAAACCATAATGATCTCATCAAGGTACTTCAGTATTCTCAATGCTTAATTCTTCTTAGATTTAACACATTTGAAATTTTCAAAATTTTAAATGAATACTTCATTTAATACATATGACTATATCACATAAAGTCATTAGTGATCTAATGAAATATAAGTCATGCTTTTTTGAATTGTTATTCTATCTAATACATCACATATATAAATTTAAAAATTCAAACTATCATTATCCTTTCAACAAAGGTTGATTTGGTTATTTTTTAACTTAACAAGTTTTATAGGTTTCATACGATTTATAATCAAAAGGATATACATATATTCTTGAATGTAACTTTATGATACTTATCATATATTGATTTAATCCTTATGGTATAAAAGGATGGTCTCGGTTATCTAACTTCATATTCTTGTCACTTATGTGAAGCATAAGTCTCCTTTCATTCAATTAACAATCTATCTTTAATCATGCATTAAACATTATACTAATGTTGAATTTAAATTCATTGTTAAATACTCATAAGCATAAACTAGAAATATATATGATCTCTATCATATCTTGTATAGGCAAGAAAAATTATGCAATCATTTCTTCTTATGACAACTATTATCATACTATAGTAAAACCTTTAATTGATGTACATGTTTATGCTTCTAGTAGGCTAAATTGAACGAAACAATTTCACCAAGGCACTATACCTTTCAATTCTACTTAATGCAACCTTTTGCATCTTGCTATCATGATGTTGACATACATCTTACATATTGTCACCAAAGTTTATGAGAAATTATTCAACTCAAAATGTCAAAACATTTTTTCATCTATATGATTTTGACATGTCTTTAAAACTTTGTCACCGTATCATCAATAGGGATTATAGTAAAATAACATAATGGACATATAATTTTTTTTATCTAACTTTGAGAACTCTTCTTAGACAGATCATATATTCAGGAAATTTGTTTCACTAGCTTAGTATCATCTATACTAAACAAGGTAAATTCCACTCAAAACTAGATATAAATGTAAGAAAAACAAGTCCTTGATTATATGCCATAAATACCAAATGAGATTTAGGACTTTAATCATGTATTTGATTACTCACATTATTTTATTCTAAACAATATCCCTCGCTACTATTCAGAAAGATTGCTCTATTCTTTCTAGTATGTTAGGATCCTATTTTAGTTGATAATGAGTTTGTTAAACAAACTAACTAAACTTAAACTAGGTAGATAACAACTTTATCAATCTTATCTCATGTGACTCCTAAATCCGTTAAGTGATTGGCCAAAATATATCTTGTATGTTATTCCTAACCCTGCCTCTAATTCATATGTCATAAGTTTTCTCATCCAAATCACACAAATTTAGTTAAGTAGAACTCACTGTCATAAGACTAAACATATTCAGGTTAAAGAGGCCTTGAGTTTGCTCAATAAACCTAACAATAAATAGAACTCTGGTTCATTATTATAACAATAAAAGGCAATAATCATGTTCTTAACGTGTACTTAACATTTTAACTAGGGATTTAATTTCAGATATCTCATCAAACACAAAATTGCCTGAAAAATATCTTACATATAAGAAATACAATTTAACATGCATCCAATATATATATCAAACATGTAAATAAAGCATGCAACTTATGCACTCATAAGCAAATTATACACATAAAACATCAAGCTTCATTTTAGTTATCAATCTTTATAATCTAAAATAACATTTCCAACTACATTGAAAAATTAAATTAGATTAAACTAGTTGATTACTATATAAATTAAGTTCCTATTTCAAATAAAAATTTAATTTAATTTTAAAATAATTTCAAATCTAATTGGAAACTATTTCCAATTATCTTGCCTCCTTTAATAAAATTTATTGGAAAACAAAATTTTAATAAATTATACCTTTTACTTATTATAATTTATAAAAAAACTCCTTTTTACAAAATTATATGAGTAACATATTCTAATCCAATTAAAAATTATTGCTAATCTAATTAGAAATTACTATTTCTAATCTCATTAGAAATTATTTTTCCTTAATTAAAAAACTATTCTCAAATTTTAAAAGGAAACTAATTTCAAAATTAAGTAAAACACTTTTAAGTTTAATCAAGAAAGCCCTTTGTATTATTTATTTAGAGATTAATTTCTTAATTAATTAGAAAATCTTCTTTAATAAGTTGGAAAACTATTTTAAAAATATTTTAAAAATTCCTTTTATTAATTAATAAATGAAAACTTTTTCAAAATGTACTTAAGAAAAAATCTTTTCTAATAAATCAAGAAACTTATTATTCATAAAAAAAATTTCTAAATAAATTAAGTAATAATTCTCTAAACAATTAAAAGTAATCAATTTAATTTATCTCAATCAAATTGAAATAAATTTAATTGAAAAACACCTTTCTTAATTACTTAAGAAATCATTTTTCTTAATTTTAAGAAGTCTAATTAATCAATCTCAATCTAATTGAAACTAATTAATTTTAATTTTAAAAACAACCTTTTAAAAATTAACCAGGAATCAATCTAATTATTTATCTTAATCATATTAAGAAAAATAATTAATTTAATTTTGGAATTGATTTTGAATTTAAAACTCTTTTTAAATTTGTGTTTGAAATAAAATTTGTTAAGATTACATTAATTTTAAAGCCAAACAAGCCTTGTTCTTGGTTTAAGTTACATTCACCTTGTAACCAAACCAGACAAATCCTACACTAGTGTCCAAACATTAACTATGTTTGCTGAACTCCGTTTCAGGAGCCCAGCATTTGGAATCAAACACGGAGGATACAAAAGATAGAAGGAGCGGAAAGACAGAAGAAGCGGAAAGATAGAAGAACAAAAGGCAGAGGACACGAAACTCAGAAGATACAAAAGGCAGAAGGAACGGAAAGACAGAAAGAACAAAAGGCAGAAGATACAAAACCCAGAAGATACAAAAGGCAGAAGGAACGGAAAGACAGAAGGAACAAAAGGCAAAAGACACAAAACCCAGAAGATACAAAAGGAAGAAGGAATGGAAAGACAGAAGGAACAAAAGACAAAAGACACGAAACCCAGAAGATACAAAAGACAGAAGGAACAAAAAGATAGAAGGAACAAAAGGCAGAAGATACAAAACCTAGAAGATACAAAAGGCAGAAGGAACGGAAAGATAGAAGGAACAAAAGGCAGAAGATACCAAACCCAGAAGATAAAAAAGACAGAAGGAACGGAAAGACAGAAGGAACAAAAGGCAGAAGATACAAAACCTAGAAGGTACAAAAGGTAGAAGGAACAAAAAGACAGAAGGAACAAAAGGCAGAAGATACAAAACCCAGAAAATATAAAAGGCAGAAGGAACGGAAAGACAGAAGGAACAAAAGGCAGAAGATGCAAAACCCAGAAGATACAAAAGAAAAATTTTCCAGGGTCCAACAATTCTCCCCCCTTAAAGAATTTCGTCCTCGAAATTCTTACCTGAAACATTAAAGAGATGCAGATACTTCTCTCTCATGGCTTCCGAGGGTTCCCACGTGGCTTTTTCAGTAGAATGGTTCCTCCACAGAACTTTAACCAGCTTTACGGTCTTGTTCCTCAAAACCTTCTCCTTTGAATCTAAGATCTCCACCGGTTGCTCCTTATAAGTCAAATCCTCCCTTAACTGAACCCCTGAAGGTTGAACTATGTGTGAAGGATCCGATCGGTACTTCCTCAGCATTGATACATGAAAGACATTGTGAATCTTAGATAACTTCGGTGTCAAAGCTAGCTTATAGGTTAAAGACTCGATCTTCTCAGTGATCTCATAAGGGCTTATGTATCTTGGGCTGAGATTGCCCTTCTTACCAAACCTCAAAACCCCTTTCCATGGAGAAGCTCTAAGAAATACTTTGTCTCCAACTTCGAATTCCATTTCCTTTCTATGTGAATCTGTATAGCTCTTCATTCTATCTTGAGCTGCTTTAAGTCTCTGCTTAACTAATTTAATCTTATCAACAGTGACTTGCACCAACTCAGGTCCTACAAGTCTCCTTTCACCTCCTTCATCCCAACAAATAGGAGTTTTACATCTCCTAACATATAAAGCTTCATAAAGAGCCATCTGAATTCTTGAGTGATAGGAATTATTATAAGCAAACTCAATTAAAGGTAAGTGATCATCCCACGAACTCTTGAAGTCCATAACACAAGCCCTTAACATTGCCTCCAGTGTTCGTATTGTCCTTTCTGACTGAACATCCTTTAATGGATGGAAAGTTGTACTAAAATGCAACTTGATTCCCAGAGGCCCCTGTAAGCTTTCCCAGAATATCGAGGTAAACCTGGAGTCTCTATTTGAAACTATGGAGCTTGGAATCCCATATAGTCTGACTATTTCATCAACATATTTCTTGGCCAAAGCATTCAAAGAATTTGCTTGCTTAATTGGCAAGAAATGTGCTGACTTGGTTAGTCTATTCACAATCACCCATATTGCATCATGCTTCTAACTAGTCCTCGGCAATCCCATCAAGAAATCGATTGTAATCTTCTCCCATTTTCATTCAGGAATCGGCAGAGGCTTAAGTTTGTCAGAAGATGCCTGGTGTTTAGCTTTAACTTGCTGACACACTAAAAATCTTTTTGCATATTCTGCAACTTCTTTCTTCATTCCTTTCCACCAAAAATGCTCTTTCAAATTCCTATACATCCTCGTACTTCTGGGGTGCATAGCATAAGGCGTGTTATGTGTCTCATCCAAAATCTCTTCTTTCAACTCTAACCTGTCTGGAATACATAGTCTGTTACCTACCACTATCAATCCATCTTCTCTAATCTCTATTTCAAAAGGTTTACCACTTTTAATTTCTCCTTGGAGTCTGCTCAAGTACTCATCTTGTTCCTGCAATTGCTTAATCTTCTCATTTAACATTGGCCTCACTTTAAAATTAGCCAGTACACAACTAGATTCGGTTTTTCTCAATGTCACTTTAAGTTTGGCTAATTCCATTAACAGAGGAAGGTATACTATCTCCATATGTGCCATAGTGAACTTTCTACTCAGTGCATCCGCTACTACATTAGCTTTCCTTAGATGTTAGTCTATTATCGGATCATAGTCTTTTAACAGCTCCAACCATCTTCTTTATCTCAAATTCAACTCCTTTTGGCTCATCAAATATTTAAGGCTCTTATGGTCTATAAACACCCTAGTGGTGACTCCATATAAATAATGTCTCCAAATCTTCAATGCAAAAACTATGGCCGCTAACTCCAAA
>JAOSBK010000008.1:32600729-32612837 GCA_027568895.1 Erythroxylum shatona | reverse complement strand
AATTGAGTGTTTGTTTATGGATGAATTTCCAAAAGTGGAAATTATTTGTATTTTGATTTGCATGAGTTTGAATAAAGATGATTATAAGAAAAAGAAGAAAAAAAATTTAGACCGGTTTCGAATAGTTTAGTCTAAGGTTTCCAACGCGACGTTTTCTTCAATAATTGTGTTCGGATGTCGGATTCAGTTTTTGTTCCGCCTTTGTTTGTTTGTTTCGATTTTGAATTTGCTTTCCAATTTCATTTCCGTATTTTGTGATCCGATTCTGTGCTTCGATTCCGCTTCGTTATTCGCTTTGCTTTCGATTCGTATTCGATTTGCATTCGATCCGATTCCGCTTTCGCTTTTGTTTCTGCATATTGTTATTCGATTATCCGTATGATTTATGATTTCGCTTTGTTTGTAATTATCCGATTTGAATCAACTTTCATTTCGTTTTCCGGTTGGGATCCAGTTTCCGGATCGAGTCCCAACATTGTCACTTTCTTGGTCATAATATTATTTCTTTGTCAAGCAAGAAGCAAAGTTCAATTACTCTATCTACTGTAGAAGCTGAATACATATCATCTGCAAGTTGTTGTTCACAGATGTTATGGATTAAGTATCAGTTGGAAGATTACTCCATACAAGAAGATCAAATTCCAATCTTTTGTGACTACACAAGTGCTATCAATCTATTAAAGAATCCAATACAACAATCGAGGGAAAAGCATATTGAAGTTAGACATCATTTTATATCAAACTATGTACAAAGAGGAATCATCAATCTACAATTTGTTGAGATGAATCAACAATGGGCAGATATCTTCACTAAACCTTTGTGTGAAGATAGATTCAAGGAAACTAGAGGGAACTTGAATATGGTAATGCTGAATGGCCATTCGTCTGACACATCATGACCCAGATCATTCATACAAGAAGAAGATAAAAAGTCGTAAGTTTTTAAGTAAATAGTAACGGTAAGTTATGAACGGTAACTTTTCAAGAGTAGGTATAAGAAAGAAATCTTCTCAAAATTCTAAAATACCTTCTACTTTAGAATTTTCTTGAAATACTTTGAAACCGACTTGTTTAGAGCTCTCAACCAAGATGTCTCGATACTCTGTTCTAAGTTTTAAGTTCATTTCGTTTCATATTCTTACTTTTAGAGACTAACATTGCTACTTTGAGCGAAATACTTTTGTGTGATTAGTTTTTATTTATTACAGATCACAAATGGAGTAGTCACTTATCTATAGGTGACAGGTTGATTTCAAATCATTAAAGGAAAATCAGATGGACATTGAACCAGAAATCAAAGCAGTTGGCTGGAAAAACTTTTTCAAGGTTCGTGAAGAGGTCTATTTGAATGAGATATATGAGTTGTGGAAGAATGCAAAGGTGGTGGACAATACCTTAATATCAATGGTAGGTCAATTGTTGGTTATCGTGACGCAAGATACTATCGAGAGGTTCAGTGGGTGTCCTAGTATTGGAGTAAAGCTATTTAACAATATAAAATGGATTACTTAAGGTCGTGTAGATAGAATGCACATCAATCGACAACTCTATAGAAGTAGTGATCCAGAAGTTAAGAAGGCGGCAACCATTGTTGTGAAAGCTAGGGTTCTACATTCACTACTTCTTCACTGTGTTCTACCAAGATTAGGCTCGAAGGACATTGTAATAATGAACGATGAACATTATCTATATCACCTACTGAATCATCAATCCATTAATCTTTAGTATTTGATTTTGAAGTACATGATGAAGTCAAAACGAGATTCTAGCTCTTTACTGTATGAAATGCTATTGACAAGGATTTTTAGAGAATCAGGAATCTTTCTTGATAGAGGTAATTGGGTAAAGATGGATGTGAAGAGCATTATTAATGCCACAACTATTCACAAAATGGGGATAAAGATTGATGATGAGGTGGATAAATGTTCTACACCCAAAGCAAGGTCTGAGGGGGAGCTAATAGTAAAACGAGACAGAAGTGAATGTGGTACATCTGTAAGAAAAATAAAACCTTGATCAATAAAAAGAACAACTGTAGAAGGAAAGACTAAGAAATCGTCTGATGCACCAATACAATCTAAGACGATTCTACAAAAAGAGGAAAGCTGGGTTCAACAATCATCACAACAAGTATCATTAAAGAGAAAGGTTGAGACACGTCAATCAAAAAAATCCAAATAGTCAAGAAGGCCACCAAGACTGTTGACCTTACAAAAATAAGAACAAAAGAAGAGGAAATCTTTGATTCTTGATGGAGATTTTGAAAAGCAGGAGAAAAGACAGCAGCATACCAGATCAATTATCTCTATTTTGCAAAGCCAATTAGTAAAATCATCTAGGGAGACATAAATTCAAAGGAAGTTGGTATTTGAGAGGAAAAATGCTCAATAATAACTTTCACCTAAACTGGTAGAAGAACAAAAAAGGTGAAGCCCGGTCAAAAAAAGGTTTGTTCATCTGATGTTCAACAAAAGGCAAAAACAGTTGAACACCAATTGGAACCTTACAATCCTTCTCAACCAATAAACAAAAAAGATTTAAGAATGAAGATTATAAAAGAATTAGTATTTGCTAGAAGCAGAAGCTCAATTATTATTAAAGAACCTTCAAAAAAGTTAGTCAAGGTACTAGTCAAACCGATACCGATTAATGATCAAACAATACATCTTCTAAGTCACGAAGAACAAAGATTATATGGTATTCTGCGAGATGAGAAGGCAGAATAATATCCATTGAAGATTTCAAAGGATCAGTATACAATCTATCCAATTACGAGCAGAACATTGATACAAATTATGCCAGATATCAACCAAGATGTTCAACCCTTGTGAGAAATGAAGAAAAAGGGAAAAAGAAGATGTTTCTTAAGGGAAATAAGGATGATCTTACAAAAGAGCAAATTCAAGTAACTATGAAGAACATAGATGATGCATGTAATGCAACTCAACCTAAAGGAATCTATGCTTCACATCATATTTCCAAAGTGTCAGGAAGTAAATTTGGAGTTTCAACCACAGAAGAAAACTTCAAAGTAGTTGGAAAAGTGAAAGAAGGACAGAAGTATCATGGTTGAAGGTATCAATTTCAACTTAGAAACCTTTGTGCATTTGGTCAAGCATTTCAGATATTTAGGTTTTATACCTTCAGTCAAAGATGTGTTACACCTTCTTGGGCAACCAATTTTGAAACTACCTAGACCTGATGATCTTGATCTCCTAAAAGGAAAACAACCCTTCAATCTACCCTCTATCCAAATTATAAAGCTAGACGTTTTACCTTCAAAACCATCTACTGTTGAAAACCTTCATCCACTTAGTGAAATACAATAAGATTCTACTGTTAATTCGGAGTTCTTAAAACATTTCATAAATTGGATAGAAGCAAGTCACAGTCAGAAGGAAGTTCAGGAAGCATTAGCAAAAGAAATTGAGGATGTTCATACTAAGGTTGATGAACTAGTTGACTCAGTGGGTGATCTTCAAGAGGAAGTAGTATTACTATGGGTTACTATTGAACAAGACCTCAAGACGATCCACACTGACATGCAACGTATGTTTTCTGAAGTTCTGAAGCATCTAAAATGACCAATCTTTTTTATTAATAACAAATAAGGGGAGAAGGAGAAAAAGAGGAGAACGAGAAGAGAAGATAGAAAGCAGATAGAAAGCAGATAGAAAGCATTATATATATCTTGTATGCAATTCTTTTCTTATGTTTTTTGCTTTATTATTCATCGCAATACTATTTGTCTATTCGTCTATAAATATCATCTTACCTTCTAAAATTATGATTATTTGTTTTCATCAAAAAGGGAGAGATTATCAAGTCAAGAGGACTTCACTTCTATTAATTTTGATGACAATCAAGTAATAATAATCTTATAAATGTACGAACTATTTTGATAAGTTTGTTAAGTGTGAAAAAAATGGAAGTAACACTTAGTCAACTCAGAAGGTGTGCGGTCAACGCCAGACGAAGCGCAACAACAGACAAAGTGTGACAATAGACGAAGCACTACAATAGACCAAGAGCAATAACAGACGAAATGCAACAACAGATGAAGCACGACATTAGATGAAGCGCAACACTAGACGAAACGTGACAACAGACGAAGCAATATAATAGACAAAGCAGAATAACAGATGAAACATAATAATACAAGAAGCATTATTCCAGACGAAACAAAAGGAAGATATTCTAGAACATCAGATAGTTAGTTAGTTAGAGTTAGTTATAAGACTCAACTAATAACAGTTTCTAGAAGATTCAAGAAGTAGTTTTCAAGAAGACAATTGGAGACTTAGGCTATAAATACTAGTTCTAATCGAAGACTAAGATAATGAATGTTTTTACATTAGTAAAAATTCTGTATTCAAAGTGCGAAAGAAGTGAGCAAATACATCTATAACCTAAAGCTCAAAAATACTTTTCTTGGAGAGAGAAAGGAAGGCTAGAGGATGGAGAGGCTAATAGAGCTAGTAAAGAATACTTTGTGAGAGAGACCTGAAGAGGCTCTGCAAGTGTAGAAAAAATACTTGTAAAGTTGAAGAGTTTAGTGAAATCTCATATTAACTCTGAGGACTGGACGTAGCCTAAAGTTTGGGGTGAACCAGTATAAAATCGTAACATCTATTCTCTAACCCTTACTCTTAATTTTCTTGTTGTTATATGAGTAGATAATATTATTTATGATTGCATTGCTTATCAACTTTAGCAAAGTGTTTTAGTAATCATTTGAATTTTTGTAAAGAAATTCAAGAAGTCTAAAAAGTTTAATATTTTTGAAAAGATTACACAATTCAACCACCCTTCCTGTGTAGTTTACATATCATATTGGATTTTTATATTAACAAGTGATTTACATCACTTCTTTCTTAGTAAGCAAGTACTTCAAAACTACATGATCAGAGTAAACAATAACTTTAGCTACCAAAAAGTATGAATGAAATTTTTCTAAAGCAAACACAAAAAATAAAAGTTATTTTTTAGTTGTGGAAAAATTCAGTTGGGTTGAATTCAAAGTTTTTAAAGTACAGCAAATGGCATGTAAAGCTTTTCCTACTCTTTTTCCTAGAACTACCCTCATTTCAAACTACTTGCATCAAACATAATCTCAAAGGGAAGGCCCCAGTTGTTAGATGTTGAATCACTAGTAGGGATGCCAAAACTTACTTAATTTTGTCAAAAGCCTCCCTGCACTTGTATTTAATCTCAACTAGAAGAAGAAAAGATTTTCTAAACATTAATCTATATGGGAATATGCCTAAGGGAGTTTTGAAAGCTATCTTATAAGTCCAAAGAACATCATCAAGTTTCAATTCCTAATACCTCCAAGACTTTGTTTAAGCTCCCAACTAGATACCTTCATTTTTAAGATGATAGGTGGTTGACATTGAGATTTTGAAAGTAACTTCTTCAAAAGTGATCTAAAGTGGATCCTATTGTAACTAATGATAACTTGAGATGCACCAAAATAAGATAATATCTTTCTTTTCATAGATTATACTAAATTAAAACAAACATTATCATATAAGGCTATTGTTAGTTTATACCTTTGCAACCAATGGATTGGTTGCAATTTTATATATGACATTGTGATTTTAATTAATTAAAGCATTCTTTATCTTTATGTATTATGTTAATTACATTTGGTGGTTTAACACTAAAGATAAATCTTGGGAATAATTATTGTGTAATTGATATTATGATGAAAACATAAATATGAAATTCAATTTACATTTACGTGTTATTCCTAAAAAATTTTCTAATTATAGTTTCATCAAGACGGGATATTGATGAAATGATTTAAAAAACACATGCTATGTTTCTTTCACATGAAGAAAGTAATTGATCTTATAAATTAAAGTATGAAGATACTTAAAGAAACATGTGGGTGCTTGTTGGAGAAAAAGTTTACTGAACTAACCTGATTATGAGAATCTCAAATGAAATATTACTTATGTATCCATGGATTTCCATGTTATGATGGTTGTATAATTAATCCCTAGACTTAAGATTACCAAGGCATATCATGTGAGATTTATTGTGTTTTGATGCTACTTATAACCTGACCCATTAAGGGTAGTTCAGTCAGAAGTACTTAGATATAGTATAAACTATATAGAGATAGTTGAGTAAGTAAATAAAGAATTATTCACTCTAAAGTAATTAGAGATAATGTTATGTTATTCTTGATTAGTAATGGTTTAAAGAATTCTTTGGCCAGAGTTGCAACATTTGAAAAGGTGTTTCCAAATATAAATTACAAATCAATTACCAATTTCCAAAAATGAACATGATTAGATTAAAAAGAGCAGACATTAAATCTATACTCTGTCCAATTGGAACATTGGATGACAACAGGATAAAAATATACATTATAACTATATATAGATAGGTTAAGTCAAATCATTTTGACATACCTGACATTTGGGCAGTCATGACGAGTTGCTAAATTTCAATCTTTATCAATGGTTATAAATTATTCAATTGAAAAATTAAAGAAAACATAAAAAGAGTGTTAATTTATCTAATTCTAATTATGAATGAGAATATAATTTAAAATCATTATCAACATATTAGAAACCTAATGAGACACATAATGAGCAGTTTAAAAAACAAAAATCAATTTCAATTAAGTACGACTTAATTATAAAGTTTGAGAAACTTTAAGGATTAAATATGAGATAATTGATTTTATTTAAATTAAATTAAAGTTTGAGTTTAATTATAATTGAAGTATTTAATTTTAATAAAAATAAAACACTAATGCTTTTTTATGTATAAGAATAAGTGTAAGGGAGCTAGCACTCCTGCTATTTTCCTCTCAAAGAGTTAAGTGTCTTTTTACTGCTTTGTGGATACCGTTAAAGGCTAGATGTATGAATAACTCATGATTAACACAATGAAAAGGCTTTGAAAAGATTTCAACAGAAGTTTCAAATCAGGTACCGTTTCATATTTTATGATTTGTATTTTTCAAGTTATTCAATTCATCATCATCATCATCATCATCATCATACCCCGAAGTCCCGCAATGAAGCAGGGTCTGAGGGGCCTGATAGTATGCAGCCTTACCCCTACATTGTAGAGAGGTTGTTTCCAGTAGGCCCACATGCATATGTGACATGATAATAAAGATGTAGGTTACAAAGAATAAATACGGAAAGATAGGTAGTACGTCCATAGATATACCTGATGGTGACCATAATCTGCTATTATGTTTCACCTTGCCAAGCCCAACTTTTCTTGTTGCTAGCTGCGCTATAAGTCTTCCCTGATCAGTGTCCGTATAGTGCGGCAATCCCACAGTCTTATATATATATATATATATATATATAAACAATAATAATAATAATACTAGTAATAACAAATAAAAAATAAAAATAAAAGCAAAGAAAATAAAATAAAATAATAATAAGTTTTGTTTTGTAAATAAAAAATTAAATATAAAACAATTTTTAAAATATTTTTAAGGTAGATATATAGATATAAATTTAAAAATAATAATAATAATAATAATAATAATAATAATAATACGAATTGTAAATAGTATAAATTAAAATAATAATACTAGTAATAATAAAAATACCAAAAAAAGTTAATAAAGAATGATAAATATTAATAAGAATAGTAATAATAAGAAAGATAAACGGATAGTAGTAATATAAAATAGTACAGAGAACTAATTATTATTAATACTAAAGCAAACAGACAAAGATTCTCAGCAGAATCATATTTAACGGCGGCATAAAATAAAGATGATAGAAATACAGTGCTTACAGCAAGTGGGTGAAAGGGGAAAGGCTGCTCCGCTGACTTGTCAGACTGGGATGTGCCAATATCGTCTGCTCCTACTGCTGACGCATGCACTGTCGACGATGACAACAATACAATCTACAGAACTTCGACTTTCACTCACTATTCACAAGACCTCCGTCTTCTTTCCCTGAGACGGTCTCGTCGGCGTCTTCTTCTTTGCTTGTTCTACCAAAACCCACTTTCGTTCTATCTATAACAATTTGAACTTGAAACAACTAACCGTCAAAGCCACAAGATCAAAAACTTTGTCAGATTAGCTGGAAACAAATGTATCAGCTGTCAGTCTAGCGCCCGAAGTCTTTGAAAATCGCAAGGCAACTGCCCAACTTCAACATTCTCCAAACAATGAAATAGTAATAATAAATGAAAATTGAGAAGCAACCAAAATGACAACCAAAAGGAGCAAAAATGCAGCAACAAGTGGACAGATAAGACGACACAGCAACAGTCTACGTCGGCGACTAAATGAACAGTAGAGAACAACCTAGGATTAAAAGAAAGAAGCCAATAGCATACCGGAAAACAGCAGAAGACATGCGTAAAACGACAAAGACGCAGCCCAACAAACACGCAAAACGCAGAGTAGAAGTAACTAGAGAAAACCCACAACACAGCAAGTGTCCAGAAGCAACATACTAAAAACGCAACACAGAGTCCAGAAACAAGCAAAACAGAGGAGAAAAACAACACTCAAAGCTTCCTTCTGTCTTCAATACACTCAAAAACATCTCTCGCCGCACTCACCCTCTTTCTCACGCTTTCACACACATAGCCCAAAACCTGACCTGGATCAGACGTTCTGGATAAATAAGCAGAATAAACTTCAAAACAATCTTACATATTCAAATCCAGTAAGAAGCCGACGACACATTCCTTGACGTCTAGATAAATGGCATGCAATCAACAAAGAGCTTTCTTCAATTGTGATCTAAACAGAAACTGTTAAAATTTTATTATTCCGCTGCACTCATGATGCAATCACGGTTGATTTCCCAATATAGGTATCAAAGCCTATTTTAATTATTTAACTTATGATTGTTATTGATTTGATAAAAATTAATAAGGCTGCAAATCTTGTTTTAATGAAATAGGTTTGTTATTTAATTAATTCTTGAATGCATTTTCTGGAAATTTTTCTATCACACCTCCTTTATTTGTTCTCTACTTTCTGGAACCTGAATTATTTTGCCTCTTTGTTCTTAAGTTTCTGGAATTAGATCATGTCTCCCTCATTATTATGCTTTATGAATTTCATCACTACCCATTTTGATTTATGTGTTTCAGAAAACAAATCAATTGTATGTCCCATTAGAAAAACGACATACAATTTATTTGTTTTAGAAAACAAAGATGTATGCCACCCTAGCTTCGAGTTAATTTATGAGTTTAAGTGATTGAATTGGTATTTGTGTGTACGAATGATTATTAGGTAATGCTGCTGGTGAAGGTGCTTCCTTGTTGCTAGAGGCAGCGAAGTAGTGGGTACCTAGCCACTTGTTAAAGGGAAAAACAACCAAAAATGGTGAAATTTGCCCATGGTATGATGAAGGAAAAATCTCTTTAAATAAAAGAGGCGTCGGAGGTGGGAGGAGCACAATGGCAGAGAAAATCCAGGTGACAATTGCTGAAGGTGCGAACTAGAAGGGGAAGCAACTATGAAAAAATGAACAACCCTAAATTTGGAAATGATCTTACAAGCACCCCATATAGGGACCAAGTTTCTGCAATAGACGCCAATGGAGTATGCAGTAGACAATCCCCACACCTTTTTCATTTTCATTTTTATATGTTTCTAAGACTTAATTTTAATTAAATTGATGTAACTGAAATTAAATTGATTTGAATTCCTAATAAATTTAAAAAATTATTTTTCAAAAGTTTATAAATTATTTTCATTTGGAATATATGGATTTTAGTTTATTTTTAAGCAGTTAAATTATTAAATTAAATTATTATCAAATCAATAATTAAAATAAAGCAAAGGTTTTAAAGAATTTCTTTCATAATTAGAATATGATAGCAATTATTATTAGATTATATTATGTTGATGAGTCCAAAAATTTTTGAAATTTCAAATCTCTCAATTAAACATTAAGTATTTAGAACATGATTGTTTCCTTCTATTATTTAAGAATAAAACTATATTTCTATTCAATGTATGGTTTGTTAAGTGACTCTATGCCTCTTTATCGTGAATATGTTTTGTCTTAATTAATGGGTTCTACTTAGCCAAATTTGTATAATTTGAATGAGTAACTCATGTTTAAATGAATTCAAAGACAAGGTTAGAAATAATATATAAGATATATTTTGACAAAGAGTTATCATCTAACATATCTAGAAGTGATATAAGATGTGAATGATAAAGTTATTATCTACCTAATTCAAATTGAGTTAGTTTGTTGAGTGACTCGAAAGTAACTTATTTTGAATGGGATCCTAGCTCACTATAAAGTTATTTTATAATTTCTTGATTTAATAGTGAGGGCTATTATTTTGAATAAAATATGGGGAGTAATCATATATTTCTTAAAGTTCTTATTTTGATTTAATTTTATAGCTTAAAATAATAGTTGTTATTTTATGTCTTTTAGTTGTTAGAAGAAGATGAGTACCAATCTGACGTTAAGGAGTATCATGGACGTTAATAAGCTAAATGGACCCAATTTCTCGTATTGGTTTCATAGCTTGAAAATTATTCTTATGCAAGGAAAGAAATCATATGTTCTTGACACTGTTGTTCCACTAGAGCCTAGTTAAATGCAATTAATGAGATTTAGCAGAGATATTGGCATTATATTTATGATGTTGCATAGGCTACATGTATGATGTTGGCTAGTATGTCTCTAGAGCTTCAAAGACATTATAAGAATATGGATGCTCTTACTATAATTCTGCATCTCAAGGAGTTGTTTAATGCACAAATTAAAGTAGAGGGATATTAGTTCTCCAAAGCATTATTTCAATGTAAAATGGCTAAAGGATTTTCAGTGGAGTTACACATACTGAAGACTATATTGAAAAATTAGGCCAACTAGGTTTTGTTATAGACCATGAGTTGAGCATTGATATGGTGCTTCAGACTCTTAGTTTGATCATTTCATAGTTTGTTATGAACTTCCATATGAATTAAAAGGATGTGTCATTTTCTAAACTGTTAAATATGCCCAAGAACGTAGAAGGGTACCCCCAAGAAGGAACTAGTTCTATTCTTATTGTGGATTCTTTCAACAGCACCAAAAAAGGCTCTAAGAAGGTTAATTGTCATAAACAAAAGGATTTTAATAAAGTAACAAAGCTAAAAGATATGTCAAGAAGAGAAGCAATTAGAAAGCCACAAGTTTTCATTATGGAGTTAATAGACATTGGAAGAGGAACAACCCAGCTTTCATTGTGGAGTTAATAAGAAGCTTAAGGAAGCATTTTCTTTAGATGTTTATAAATGAGATCAATCTTTTTAATTTTGTTCCATATTCTTGACTATTAGATACTAAATGTGGTTCTCATATTTGTAATAACTTGTAGATGTTAACAAATAGTACATCATTGAGGAAAGCCGAAGTGGACCCATAAGTTAAAAATGAAGCAAGAGTTGCTATATTAGCTCTAAGAGCTAGTAGTATAGCTTTGCCTTCTGGCCTTGAACTAGAACTAAATGATTGTTATTATGTTCAAGTTGTTACTAGAAGCATCATTTTTATTTCTTATTTAGATTTGAAGATATTTGTCATTTTTATTGAAAATAAGAGTTATTTTTATAAAGATAATGTTTATTAAGGATTTACATAACTTACAAATGGTTTGTAATATCTATGATTTATTTTTTATAAAGATAATATGTTGGACCCCGAATTTTTCTTGGAAATTAGAATTCTTAAATGAAATTAAATGAGGAATTTGTGGTGATTTATTCATGTGGAAAGAAAAAAGAAAAATTCTTGAATTTGAATGATATGAAAGATTTGGTAGGTGAATGTAGTAAGTTGTGTTTAATGTTCTATTTGGCTAAGGTTGATTGGAGCAATTACAATGATATTTTGAGATTAATGCATGAAATGGATGTTTTGTACATGTATGTGTTGTGGGTGCTTTAATGAAATTGATGTGAAAATTGAGATTTTTGGGTAAATTTGTATGTGTAAGGGTACTATGAAAATTTATAGTGAATGAATTGATTTGAATGGAATTGAAAAGCACAAAATGAATAGTAAAAGTGTTAGTTTTTAGAGAATCAGAAAGTCTGAAATTTTTGGGATGAATAGTAACAGTGTTGGGTGTTTGATCAGA
>JAOSBK010000008.1:32550753-32578033 GCA_027568895.1 Erythroxylum shatona | reverse complement strand
GATTTGATCTGAAATCCTGTATGATATGTGAATTCTCAACGAAAGTTGAATGCCGGACTTAGGTCCGATGATAATGAATTTCTGATTAATCATCACATGTGATTATGTGATATTGCATAATCAGTATTTGATGCATTTCATAAAATGCATGCTCAAATAAAGGTGTTGTAACTTGAGTAGCCAGTATGAAGTACTTCCACGTAGAACTTTGCTCCGTAATATATGTTCTGTATACAGAGCTGTGCTCTGTGATTCTGTTCTGACTGAGCCTTATGGGCCAGTATTTGTATAAGTATGTGATAGGCACTCGGTTACAACAATAAGAACGAATGTGAGCCTCATGCATATAACATTATAAGATTAAAATCCATTGAATGAATATTTATGAAATATGTGATATGTGTTTATAATCCGGTGAACTCATCAATGATGGCTCACTCATTGAGTTCGCAAAACTCACCAAAATTGCAACGTTGGCTTTTCAGGGTCGAGTGACGACTTTAGCTGCTGAGAGGCTCCACTATCGTATAGATTGTATTTTAACAAGAGCAGTCATGGCTCAAAAATCGGTCAGTTGAGATTTTTGGATGACTTAGATAGATTTGTTATGTTTTTCTCTTTCACATAGTACAATGGTACTAGGTTTTGTTAATGTACATGTGGAAAAAGTCGAAAGATACAATGTAGACTCTTGGTTTGAATTAATGAAACGAGGAAAAAGATAGTTTTAAAAATATTGTGATTTTCTTTTGATGCTTCATAAGCGAGTAATGATATGATGCTATGAGAAGTAAGTGTAGTGATCGAACGTAGCATAACCTTATCGTAGGATATGTGCCGGAATGACCTTCGGGCATCCCGGTGTGTACCCTACGGTAAGGGGGCGTGATAGTGGATCGTGTGGTCTTTTGACATTTCAGGGTATTACCGCACATGGGTAGTTTCTGTTTTAGGCTTTAGTTGCATAATGGTTCATGAACTATTTTACTGTTTTTATTAGATTAGTTATGTTGATATGCTTTATGATTTTTATAAATTTAACTCTTGACTATTTGTTGTTGTAAAAGACTATCTGTATGGACTTCTGATACTATTGTTGAGATTGCTTTGAGTAGACTTCAAAGTCCTGAAGTTGTCGTAAAATTTTTTATGCGAATATAGAAATGTGTTTAAAATTGTTTGCAGGTATTTGATTGAGTTTTGGAAATTTTAAAATACAGTTGTTGTGCTGTCTAAATTTTTCAAAAAAAAGATATTCAGCTAGCCTTGCATAGTCGGATTAAGAAAATCATGAGTGTCCTTAACTCGGGTATGCAATGGTTGTCACAAGGCCCGATGTGGTACCAAGCCCTGACAGTTGAGGTGTACTTTGATGTATTAATTGGATACTCAACACTGTAGGATTTTTGACTTGAAGAGGCCATTAATACCTTGATATTAGTTTTTTCATTATCTCTAGTTTTACAATGTCATATATCAAGTTCTAAGAAATCTTTGTAAAAATTACTTATTTTGGCATTTCTTTCAAGTTTGTTAATCGTTTTTATTACAAAGAAGGCATTCAATTTATTATATTTAAGTGATTTTTTAGTCTCCCAATTTACCCCTCTTGAGTGATTTAGGGTCAACATAACTAAGAAAAAATCGACACTAAATGTATAGAACTACATACACTTGGATGCAATTAAACCTAATAAGATGGACTCTATCATTAATTAGAGAAAATTAGGCTTGATGGGAGATAATCAAGTACAAATTAAAGCTAATTGGATGTGATTGGACATAGCTAGATATAATTAAACCTATGTGGTTGCACTCTAACCTTAATTGGAATTAAATTGGATTTGGTATAATGCAATTACATATAAATTGAAACTAGTAAGATGTAATGTAGCATAATATATTCAATTTAGACACAATATGATGCTTTTCAAATAAGCTAATCATAAATTGATCTTGGCAAAAAAGATTGGATAAAGACTACAGACCACTAATTAAAGCAAAAGTGATGTAATTAAATCTAGAATGCCTATCATTTACACTGTCCAACCTATTGATGAATGAAACATAATGAAATTGATAGTTTAAAGCCCATGTCACTATTTGGCCAAGTTTCTTACTAATCTAAAGAACACTGATCATAACCAAAGAAAGTTGAGAGAACAACAAAAGTTTACAGAAACAAATATCATAAAGTGGACAACTAAAGGAAAAACAAAATTAAGCTAAAGGTTTATGTTTTTTTAAGGACACCTATATATAGCCCCATACTTAAATTTAATTGAAGCCAAAGAAAATAAATTTTCCTCAAATAAAGTTAAGATAGATTCAATTTTTTAGAGGGTGAATATCTACTTGCTGGTTAACCTCTTAAGTTGTGATCAAGAGTTCAACTCCACAGTCAAACACCAGCCTGTAAATATCGACCAATTTGAGTTTAATTTCTTCTTTCATTCAAGTAATCTCATAAACTCTCATTCATCCTCGCATCTAAGCTTTGTCAATAATTAGTCAATCTTGTATTAAACAAATTGCAATAAAATACTTAAATTTCTTTAAATAAATTGAATCTACGTCTTCATTTTAATTGTTCCTCATATTTTTCTCAGTATGAACATTTAACAAGTGTGTCCTAATTACCTATTGCACATTAGCCGTCTTCTTCAAAGATAAGGATGTTTTCAGGGATAAATGAGAATAAAGTAAAGCTTGGTTTCTGTATTGCAATAGCAGAGCTTGGAGGTAATCGTCAAGTCCCATAATTGAAAACCAATGAGGTCAACGTGAGTAATGCCCTATCATCACCTCTATTATATGTTGATGAGTAATTATATTCCAATTCCTAGTACAATAAACAAAATAACAAGTTACAAGAATGAGCGGCTATTTGGGTTTGTGAATACGATCGAGGACTCGATCAAAAGCCTTAAAACAACAAGACAACCTAGCTTACATGATAGATTGAATGGCGGGGGCACTTGGGTAATTAATGGAAAGGCGGAAGAGAAAGAGAAATAGGGAAGGTGGTGGCAGTGGCAGAAGCAGGGTAAACAGAGAGATGGTGAGTTGACATAACCAAAGGGGTTCATATATGGACAAGTACAAGTGAAACAAATGATTGGCTGACACGTGACAGTTCTCAATTTGACAAGCCCTTGTGGGCTGACATGTAAGGGTGTCTAAGACAGCTGCAACTGTGAGGTCACAACATCTTGATTGCGTGGACGAAAACTCGTTTTTCTCAATTTTGTTAAATGGTTTTTGCAACAAAAAGATTTTAGTTAAATTTATACGAATGCAGAATATCAGATTCTGTTTTCTCTGTCCCCGTAACCAAATTTCGTTATGTCATCTCCTTTTTTTTTAATCTATTGTCCTCATTCACTTCTTTTTCTTACCTAGACAAATTAAAAATTAAAAAACCTTTTTGGATAACAACTCAATGCTCATCCATGACATGATGTAACTAGACGGAAAAAGGAAGATTACGTCAAGGCCATTTCATATTCCATTTCCTTCATTTTGGACAACCGTATCAAAAAACAAAACCCCTTTTCTCTCTTCTTTTCACTCCATCAATCTCCATCTTTGGCTTTCTACTCCACAACACAACTGAAAGTAGAAATGTATTCCAATCGAGTATTTTACTGAATAATTGAATTTAGTGGATCGAACCCGGGAGAGGTTCGCTATCATATAAATGATGTATGACAATTTGGTTTTACCCTAAGTTATTCGATTGTCAACGAATAATTATTTTCTCTTATCCTTCCATTTCCTATCTCAAGTTGAGAGATGGAAGAAAGGTTGGGGAAATTAAATAAATATAAAAGTCAACTTGTTCTTTTAATAAAAAAAAAGAAAGAAAGAATAATTATTATACTCAAATCTAAACCACAAAGGAGTTTGGCCTAGGCCAAATTAGCATGCGCATAAAAACGCATGCTATATATCTCTTTATAGGTGGTGTAATTGAGATTTGACCACTGCAAGATTTTCTCACCCAATCAGTACCACGGATTATGGTTAATTATATAAGCTATAAGCATTATTACCCTAATAAAAAATATATAGGTCCAACCATAACTATCTCCTTCAAATTGGATTTGGTACTGAGTAGCAATCTAATCTATCTTTCGAGCCTTTTCATCATGAAGTGGTCAAAAAGTCGTCTTTTTATCTCAGAATTGGATCGCACTTAAGTGGTGAAATAAGTGAAGTCCAGAGGATTTGATACAAATGTCTACATATAGGGCATATGGACACAAAAAGGGGCATAAAATATAATAATTAATTTAGAAAATAATTGCAGCCATATAATGAATCCATGTTTGTAGGAAGTATTCAGGGAAATGAGACTAATAAGGAGGAGGCGAAGAAGAAGATATGATATGATATGGTGGTGGGCGGGGATTTGCCAGCAAATCATAAGTGCATATCCCATCTTTCGCTCTTGCATTTGTCTTTACCAACTAGCTCCCTTTGTTACTTCCAAAGCTTCCTTTTGGTAGAGGCGGACGAAAGTTTTATAGATGTAATGTGTTCCAATTATAAATTCATGTCTTATGATTCCGACTTTATATGTACGATTAAAACTCAATAATTTTCCAACGGTATGGTTGTCCAATTTTCTAGTATGCAGCTTTCTTTATTAAATCAGTTTTTCCAACATGTTGTCGTGTTGATCTGTCACTATTTAGTTTAAATTAGTATCGAAACGTATGTTGAACTCTAGATTTTATCCGTTGATCATAGTTTTGGAACATTTTGAAGAGGTTAATCTGAAATTTCCAAAATGGCAATTAAATTCTAGGTCAGGATATATATATGAGCTTCTTTGTACATAATTATTTCCCTAGGTTTTAATATACTTGCGGTGGTCATCAAAGATATTAGAGATACTGCACACCCTCCCTTATCACCTGGAAATGAAATTGGCCGTTCCCATTTTTCTTTTCTTTGGAGGATTTCTAATATTTTCAAGGGGTCCAATGGTAATAATACGTAGGAAGAAATAGTTTAGAAAGGAAAGGATGCGTATCTGCGGGCTTTAGTTATCGGATGGATTATTCTGGCCTGTTTTGATCGGTAGCTCCGCATCCCCAAGTTTGAAGTGATTGCATATTCTCTAGTTTTTCTGAGCCTCCTTATTTGTTGGGTATTGTTGTTGTTTAAAAGTTTGCTTCTGGAAGAACCCTATTTCATGCTGAAAAATATTATTCAACCAAAGAACTATATAAATTGGTATCTTCCTTGACGTATTAATCTGAATGCAAGGCTTTAATCTAGAACAACACTTACTCGGTTCATTTGTCAACTATTGTTGATTATAATATGAACAACTTGCGGTCGACAAATTCTTAAGCATTACCTCAGATTGACGTGAATTCATTCCATGTCTTTTTCAGACTTCTCAAGTGCTTATCAATTAGAAAGTCTACTAGGTGGTATTTGGTAGGTTGTAATGAAATGATGAAAAGAATGTTGATAAAGAAATAGATACTGCAATACAAAAGCATTATGCTTCAATTATTTACAACACTATAATAAATTTGCGTGTGATGTACAGAGGAATTTCAGGCATACTTGTATGTCAACTCGGACTGACACGTCGCTGAGTTTAGTGCACCTAATTAATAGAACCACTTCATCATGTATATTACATTACAATTATAATTATAATTGACAACTCAACAAAATAAATAAATTGAATTATACAATGTCAACCATATTGTCACTTTAATTATAATCTCTGTCCTTTCTCTTTAATTTGTTATGTTATTAAAGTATGAAACTTAAAATATATCATCAAATAGGATGATGAATAAACTTACTATCGTAATATGTATATGTGGGTTAATGTGAGAGCCATCATTTTCTGTTGTTCAGGTAAAACAGTGATGAGTTTGAGTATAAAGAAGGGTAGGGACGGAAGAGGCACATGGGACAGCATGTCTTGGGAGCATTAAGACAAGATTAGGGAAGTATGGCTCTCTGTGTTGGGTCAACTACAGCATATTTCCCACATTTCTTAACCCCTCAAGTCGACAGCCTTTGTTCCCATGTGCTCCTATTTAAGAGCAACATTCCAAATTAAAAACCCTCTTTGCTCTCTCTCTCTCTCTCTCACTGCCCTTTTTTTTTTTTCCCCTCTGAATTTTCCACTTCAATCTTTTGGGGAGCAAAGACATTTATCTTAAAGCTTAATGCTACCCTAAGTACCCAATTACATGCTTACTCAAGTTCGTACGCAATTTACTTCTGTTACTAATTTATAATTACCTGGCGTTCAACACTCACGAGTGCTATATTATGTGTACTGACTCTCAGGATCCGCGAGTATTTTGGATTAGAACAATTTAATTAACAAATATTTTCTTTTTTCTTTTATTGTGCGTACACACAGATAAAGGTGCATCCAATAAGTTGGCAATGGAGGCTGGAGGATATCTGCAACTTTCAGCCTTACATAAATCACAAAGTGGCAATGTTATCTTATTGTTTTGTCTCTTCTTTGTTGTTTCCTGTTTATGTCAATTCGCTAATCATCCTTTAGAATCTTGAATCCGCTTCCATATACAAATGGATCATGTTTCTAGTGAGGACGGTAAAGAGCAGCAAGATTTACCATGTAGTACTTGTGTAGGAGTTCTTTTGTGAAAATAATAATTATCACCAATAATAATAATGTGATTAGAGTGTTAGTTATAAGGTTGAGTTGATTGACAGATTCACAGACACAATAATAATAGTAATAATAATATATGACACAACATAAACTGATTTGATTAGATTGAGCATGTTAGTTAGTAATGATAAACATTTTGATTAAGAAGCTGAAAATGAAGGGTCCTTTTGGCGTGAGAGATGGTCCACTGTTCCCCTTTTTGAAATGGTGACATTGAAAGACAGGCAAACATGAAAGCAGAAAAAGAAAAAAGGGCCACTCAAAAAACTCAAAGAAAGCAACTTACTGGACAATTTCACTGCCAAGTAGCCGACCCATTTTCCCCAATCCCCCTACCTATCATCCAGTTCCTTTTTTTTCCTATCCCCCTTTCATTTTCCTTTTGACTTCTGTTGAGAAGCTTGAGATGAAAAAGGAAAATAATTTGAAAGGGTCAACACCACGCGTATAACTCAGAAAATTATATATATATATGTTGCGGAATTTGCAAGCTAAATTCTCTAGACGATCGTAGTTGGCTGGTAATAAATGTAACAGGCTTGCGTATGGTTATAATATATGATACTTGAATATTTTTAAGTTATAACTACACCTCATGCTCCTCTGTTGCCCTCCAATCATGTCTTTTTTATTTTGAAAAATGCATTATGTGACAAAAACCTTCCCCCAACCTATCCCTCCTAGCTACCTAGGCCGATATATTATTATTAGCACTTTCCTGTTCTATTAAAAATATGAATTTGATATATATTATGTTTCATTAATATACTGTTTTCAAGATTTTAAAGAACATAAACATTGTATACTTTTGATACTCTTTTATGTCATTCACATTAATTATGTATTTATACTTACTCATTCAATGATAAATTTTTAAAAATAAATTCACATTAGTGTCAATTTTTAATTAAGTTAAATAGCTTTTTATATCATAACTTATCAAGTCAAAATATTTATTTTAGTTATGAGAAAAAAGATAACGAATGAATGAAGGAGACGAATCATGTATCGTAAACTCATCTTTATTTCGTCTATTATCTTATTTTGTTTTATTAGAATGAATGCTTTGAACTAATAAATTATATTTTAAATTTTATAATTTAATTAAAAAATTAGAAGATTAAAATTAATACAAAAGTTCAAAAATAGCACTTAAAGAGTCGTCATTATTCTATTAAAAGAATTATTTAAATTATAAAAATTCAAATTATAAATTTAATATTCTTTATTTTATTTTAAAATTCACTATCTTAATAAAAGTTTTCATTTTTTCTCGCAATCATATACGTTAGTCTTATGAATGAGCTCAAACACTATTACAAAGATTTTCAATCATCAATTTATCCTACTCAACATTTTATAAATCTTTCTGATCACTCACCTTATAATAAAAATGTACAACCAGAAAAGTATTTCACTTTTAACACGTTACTCATAATCTAATAAATAGAGCTCACAGCAGTAGGTACTTTTAAAAATGAGCTAACTATAACTTAAACAAATTAAGATATTGCAACAAGTAAGTAAAATTAATAATGAAAAGCACATTACTAACTAATTACATTAGCTTATAATATATACATTTGGAATCACACTTGTACAAATTATCAAATATTCAAACGTTATAGCAAATTTTATACGCCTTTCAAACATATTGTATTTACATTAAGTAATTAAGTCAATAGTCCCATGCTATCATTCCCCACATAAATAAATGATTATGAAACTATACCTCCAATATAATGCCCTAAATTTACAATGTCATATCTTAATTACAGCCCTCAAATCATGTCACATCTAAGTTTTCAAACTTAAGATCAATGCAAAATTAATCATGCCTTAGTTTTTAAATTTTAAGATCATGACATCCCATGGGAAACTATATAGCCTATATATGGACAAGACATGACTCCATGGCCCATATAATATGTTCAAAGGTACAATCTTATCAAATAATATAGTAAAAGCATACCATACATCCACAAAAACAATAAACTTTTCACACCAACACTACCATAATAGATAATCACATTTCATCACTATAACATATAACTCAAACAATTAAAAAAATGGATTTAACATATATGTTAAAATTGAAAAAAATTTAAGACTCTTTGTGAATAACAACAATTGCTATATGAAATTCCAACTAAATTTACATGTTCCAATATAAATTCTACAATACTTAAATACAATAGGTAGAAATAACTCAATTATATATATAAATACACAACAAATTTTGGGTAATAATGAAAGGTATATCTTTTTATTAACTTATTATAAATATATTTTTCGTTTTTTCCCATCAAATCTTGTTTGAAAAGAAACTTACAATTCTAGAATTCTAACTTTCTACAAATTATATCACAAGAAGAAAGAGCTAATCATGAATACAATGGATGGAAATAACAATATAGTTGTGATTGTGGATCCTACTAAAATATTTCAAAATATATAAAAAGTATGACAAACTAAAATTTGAATTCCCAAAATAATGAGTCTAAAATTCACACTTATGGTTAAGCACTTATACAAAAATGTAATTAAATATTATGCCGTTTCATATTTGAGAGATAAATCTAAAATGCTCCTTTGCACTTAATGTCGACAAGTTTTTACTCTTAAATATTTAGTTCATACTTAAAATTTTATTATATGAATTATTTGGTCCTCAATTCCATTCTTATTAATTGTTTAGTTTTAAGTAAAAATTATATCATCATGAACTATCAAACATAGAATTAATGTATAATATTTCATTTATTTTTAATATGCATGCCTACTAAGCTCAATTTCAATAGTTATGTAAAACGCTCATAAAAATCATTGTGTGAAATATATATTAGTTCCCAATTATTATTTTGAAACTTGTTCGACCAGAAAATATAACTTTTTATTACATAAAATATTAAAAATATTTATAGAAAGAATTTATTAGAATGTTATAATACGTAAGAAAATTAACTTAAAAAATCAAAATACAAGGATTGAAATATGAATGGTTAAAAACAAGCTAAGAATTTTTTTTTGACCTTTTAAAATTAAGAGTGAGCATATCTAAAAATAAAAAATAATTCAAAAACACCGAATTTCACCTTTCTCTCAACTTTTACCATAGTGAGAATTCCCTCTAATTAAGGATATAAAAAATCAAATTCATTAGATTAATTGGTTTCTTTGATTTAATTGTTGTGTTTTTAACAATAAAAATAAATATTACCAATTAAAAAACTATATTTTAAAATAAATGAAAATGACAATAAAATTGATAAAAAGATATTACAACTGATCTTTGTTTTATCGTCAAAAGTGCAAAGTTAATTGTATAAGAGAAAGAATGTATCTTCAAAATTCATCAATTACAAATGTTCGGAATCTTCAAATTAATAAATTGAACGAATAAGCAAGTATGAAACTTGTAATTGATGGAATCTTTTGAACTGAATTTCCAAGTGGCCTAAGGTTTTATAGTGTTCAATGCGAAATATTTCCAAAGTTAACACAAAGCAAGATACGAAAACAAATATGGAATTGCAAATGAGAAGAATAAGACAAGAACATCCTTACCCAAAGGAAAGCAAGCTGAGAAAAGAAAAGAAATAATTCAATAATGCAAAATACAAAAAAAATACAAGGATGAAGGTTAAAAAAAAAGAAACTCCAATAAAGAATTTAATGGATATATTACCATCTAGTTGACCATTACAATTCCAATGGCGGCCCCAACGGCGTTGGCCTTGCTTGTTAGCTTCTTTCTTTGTTTTATTTCTCTCTCTCTAAGGGACAGTATTAAAAAGCCTGTTGCACACTCGCTGATGCCTAAACTAACAACATAAGCCGAAGTAAAGCACAACTTCAAGATGGTTTTTTGAAACCCAAAAGAAACTGAATTTAATCTCTGCTATTACTCGTTTCTCATACCCTTTCCTTATTCACTTTCTCAACAACGAGAAGAGAGACTGCGTTAGCTACAGTTGTTTCTCTTTTTTCTCTATATATACATATTCTTGTCTCTTTCTCTCTTCTATCCCCCATGGAAGAAATGTTCTTCTACTGGCTAAAGCTTCTTGGTTTCTCTTGCTTGGCCTTCGTTTTTGGTTTAAAGATTGTTGTTTTATTTTGGTGGAGACCCAGAAGAATTGAAGATCATTTCTCTAAGCAAGGAATCAGAGGACCTCCTTATCGTTTTTTCATAGGCAATGTCAAGGAAGTGGTGGATATGATGTTAAAGGCCTCTTCTCAACCCATGCCTTTTTCCCACAACATACTTCCTAGAGTTCTTGCTTTTTACCATCACTGGAAAAAAATCTATGGTACATAAATATTTTGTTTAATTACAAGCACCGCTTGATGATGTGATCTCTATCTCTCCCACTGTTACACACGAACTTTCATGCTGTTCAAATCTGTTTGAATGGTTTTGAAGTTTGTTAAATTTGTTTCCAGCTCTGAGCTTGTTGCACTACAAGTTCTAACTAGTTTAGGACTTGGGAGTGTTTCTGAAAGCACTGAAAATTGTGTATCAATGTGGGTTGTGAGGCTTTGCTTTGTTAAAGCATAGCTAGGATGAGCTTTAGTGTCAATCATTAAAGCTGGGGATGGTGGTTCTGTTATGATGTGTTTCTTTGGGTTGGTTTGTTGATCCATCTTCCAAAATTTGTGACTTTTAAAAGGCTTTCTGGTGTTTTTTTCCTTTGTCTTTGAGTTCATGTACTTCTTTTTAAAACTTTTTCAGCCTTTTTTCTGCGCTTTGATGCTTGATGTTGAAGTTCTGAGTTTGGACTGTTCCACTTCTTTGTATTCTTCTCTTCTTTTCTCATTTTCTCTTTTCCCTTAAGAACTAAACTTACTTCATAGTTATTATTTCTATATTGAAAATTTTACCATTTCCATTTCTCATCAGATCATTTTCGCCACTCCTCGTAGCTTGTAAAAGATGAGAAAAGAAACGAAAAGGACGTATTGTATTTGTTTGTGCACTCAAACATGGGTTGCAGTTTTGTCATTTGCTTTGTTTTCTGTATTCTACAAAGTTAACAACCTCTCATGGTATGATCAAAATGTTGTATAGCTCCACAGTTTCAATTGTCTTCTTCCTACATGTCATCACTTGTGTTTTCTCTCTCTCTCTCTCCCTCCCCACATTCAATTGATGGCTAGCTGGTCTAATGTAATTTTGTTGGTAATTACTCTTTTTCGCATACTTGACACTTACTACATGAGGATGTGTGGAAGGTCTAACTTGGTGCAAAAGTAACTTTCTTTGTTCTTTTCTGGCTAGCTTGCCCCCATTTGTAGAGGTCATGATATTTGATCTAAGTAATTAAATGACCAGATGCTATTGCAAAATAGGTAATGTAACCAATATACCTAATGAAGCATAATTTTGGAAATTAATGGCATGTCTGTTTGATTGAAGGTGCAACATTTCTGGTGTGGTTTGGACCCACGGTTCGGCTCACGGTCTCTGATCCAGACTTGATTAGGGAAATTTTCACTTCCAAGTCAGACTGCTACGAGAAGGTGGAGGCTCACCCTCTTATTAAACAACTGGAAGGAGATGGCCTTCTTAGCCTCAAAGGTGAAAAATGGGCTCACCACAGAAAAATCATCACACCTACGTTCCACATGGAAAATCTCAAAGTAATTAAAATTTTAATTATTATTTCTTTTTCGTCTAGTTATGTATGGTATGGTTGAATTATTTTGTGAATTTAATGTTGATGTTTGTAGTTGTTAGTACCGGTTGTGGGGAAGAGCGTGGTGGATATGGTGGACCAATGGGCGGTGAAGCCAAATTCGGGGGAGGAGATAGAGATTGAAATATCTGAATGGTTTCAAACTCTAACCGAAGATATCATCACAAGAACAGCCTTTGGTAGCAGCTACGAGGATGGTAAAGCCATCTTCCGATTACAAGCACAGCAGATGGTGCTTGCCGCCGAGGCATTTCAAAAAGTGTTTATTCCTGGTTACAGGTTTAAAAAAATAAAATTCTATCTTTTAATTATTATTATTATTATTATTATTCAGTTCTAGTGAAACAATACTCACTTTAATTTGTTAATTTAAAAACAAAAGGTTTTTTCCCACAAAGAAAAACATTAAATCGAGGAAATTGGACAAGGAGATAAGGAAATCGTTGAAGAAGTTGATCGAGAAGAGGAAAGAGAGTACATGGAACATTGTACAAGAAACCAAGGTACCAAAGGACTTGTTGGGACTAATGATTCAAGCCTCAAATTCATGTCCAAATGTGACTGTTCATGACATACTGGAAGAGTGCAAGAGCTTTTTCTTTGCGGGCAAGCAGACCACATCCAATCTGCTGACGTGGACTACGGTCCTACTTGCAATGCACCCCGAGTGGCAGGTGCTTGCACGTGACGAGGTACTGCGGGTGTGTGGATCACGTGACAACCCCACCAAAGATGATGTTGTGAAGCTTAAGACGGTAACACCTCCACCTCCCCAATACATGCGTCGCCAATCAAACATTACATTTGATTTTAATGTTTTCGGCTTGTCGAAATCCCAAACCCGCCCTTTCCTTTTAATTTTATCCAACTTCTGTTTAATTTTAAATGTTGTGCGCTTTATCTGGTGTGCAGCTGACCATGATTCTAAACGAGTCCTTGAGGCTTTATCCTCCAACAATAGCGACAATCAGACGGACTAAAGCAGATGTAGAGCTGGGCGGATATAAGATCCCACATGGAATAGAGCTTTTGATACCAATCCTAGCCCTTCATCATGATCAGAGCATATGGGGAAACGACGCAAACGAATTCAATCCTGGCCGTTTCTCTGACGGGGTTGCCAGGGCAGCGAAGCATCCTCTGGCGTTCATTCCATTTGGGCTTGGGGTCCGTACCTGCATTGGCCAAAATCTAGCCATTTTGCAAGCCAAATTAACGCTTGCAATCATACTTCAACGCTTCTCCTTTAGATTGGCACCTACCTATCAACACGCACCAACGGTCCTGATGTTACTTTACCCACAGTACGGTGCACCCGTGATCTTTCAGCGTCTATCAAGCACCGTGCTTGATAAATATCAAGATCAAGGGTCATGAACTGTTCACCCAATCCCTGAACCTGCCTGTCCAATCATACCACCTCACTACCAGGGCCAAAGTTACCAATCTTGCCCCTTGAAAATTGAACGGACCAATTCCCCATTTGCATTATCCAAACAATTGCTAACAAAGACCACATTTCAACCATTGCTAATTTGCTATATGCTGACCCTTAATGGCCCTGGCTTTCTTTTTTTCCTTTTCTTTATTTTTTGCCTTTCTATTTGTTTGCTTTTTGATTGGGATTGTTGGTTCGGTGTCGCTCAAACAACACAGTTGATCCTTGCAAGACGAAATGGATTGATTTATAATCCCATGGAATTTTTGTGTAGAGCACGGCATTGTTGAGGCAGGGCTTAGGTAGGTAGGAAGGACTTTGTTAAATGTGCTAACTATCAGTTTAGGTTATTGCTATCTGTCTTTCAAGGTTGTAAAAATTTGTACTTGTGTATATTTGCACAATCTGTTAACAGTTTTGTAATATTGTATTTCATTTGTCTTCTACAGTATAAATTCCCAACTTTTGTCTCTTGTACCCATGTGTGTAATATATATTTGACTTGGACAAGCAAACAGGTGAAGGAAAATACTACAAAAGATATGTATTAATGAATCAAAAGGAGTGTACATTATAATAGTCGGTGAAATTTCGTTCATATCAAATCCATTGATCATAGCCCAAGCAGACATATGAATGCACACATGGGTGTAAGTTAACAAATCCAAGCAGAATATGTCACAACTCAATTAACATCAATAAAACAACCAATATTATCTCATATATATATAAAACATTTCGCATTTGCCAATTCCAGGCTAAGAGAAGCCTTCAAGTTGAAGGTTAAAAAGATGTGACAGAATCCAGCAGAATCCGGAGATCGACCCGACCAAATGAGAATTTCGATGAAGATTAAGCAAGACAGAGTATGTAGATATTCCATAAAAGAAAAAGGTTAACGTTTACCAGTTAAGATTGCGAAACCCTATAGTAGTTGCTAAGGTTTAAATGTTTCTTCTTGTTCAAGATTATAATTTCTAGGGCACCATTTTATTACCGATATGTATTATCATCTTTTAATTACCCAATACACATAACTGAAATTTCCTATAAAACATTCTTCCGTACTTGTTAGATTTGGCTGGCATAAACTACAGTTACGTCTACATCAGTGTGATTTATTTATAATACAGCAAACGTTGCACATATATAATTTATGGATTACCAGTCTCAGCTTTAACGCATGTTAATTATACGATGTTATGCTACATTTAAGGTACTAAACAGTAATAATTTAGGAGTGATGCTATAGTTTAATCCACTTTAATAACAACGCTTAATCTGTTGAGAGTAGGTCGAACGCATGCAGATTCATTTTAAATCAAGGAAAAGAACTGGGAGGGGAGCTTCCTAGAATTTGTCACAGGGAAGTTTCCTCTCCTCTCTCCTACTCGCATCTCTAGGGAGGAGATCGAGAAGGCCACCTAAAATGGCGATAATCCTTGTCTTAGTGTTACTACAAAGATGTTAAAAGCAGAGGACAGTTGCAGCAATCAAGGCATGTAATGTTCTTTCAAAGCAAAGGTGACTGTAATCCAGCATGCAAATGAATCTCTTTTTGCCATAATTTATACCAACTGTCCTTTATAGGGGTCTGAGTTGTATTCTATTGCGAAGTAAGATTTGAGAGAGAGCAACAACCTTTTTTTTTTAATGTATATATTTTTTGTAATTTGCTTTTTTTGGGATCTTCTCATTTCATGCTTTGGTGTAATATTTAAGGAATTGATGGTCCCCAGGAAGCATGCATGTGACTATGGATGAGAGACATCTCTCACTTCTATTTGGTTTTATTCAATTTGCTTTTGTTTAGGGAATCAAAGCATGCCATGGAGCATGTGATCATTTCTATAATTGCATTGTCACCCACAATTTTCGAAAACACTTCCTATTAATCTCTCTCTTTCAACTTTCGAAATTGAAGACCATGTATCTTGCTTATCTTAGTTCCCTTGATATAGAAAATTTTGTTGTTATGAAGATCACGTTCCTTATACTATCACCTTTTCTTATTTATCATGTCAGTAAATGATATTCTAGTTTAGTTCTGAATACATAATAGCTGGGGAGAGCAATTTGCATGATCCTTCAACGTCTTATTAATTATTTCCCTTCTGAACAACAGTAATTCATGTCCTAATCTTAGTGACTATGTATATCTATTCCTTTTCCTTGGGGCTGTACAGGCTGTGTCCATTTGTGCTTTGTCCTGACCATATGTGTACATATATAAATATATGCCTCCACATTAACATCTGGACGTTGTCTGCCGCACCTTACTAAACGACAAACATCAACATTCTAATGCACCAACCAGAAAGAGGCAAAATTTTACTCGAAAACCGCAATCCATCTTTTCATTTGTCTTCAGTTTTCAACATATACAAAATAATATACTTGTTCCTTCTCCTGCTTCACTACAGTACGTTCTACCTCCCCACTTGCTTCTTATTAGCAGCCAACATGAGCCACTCGAAAAACCTCTGCAATCCAATACCTAAACTAAAATTGCTTTATATTAGAGAAATCGGGAAACACATACGGCTAAATTACTTTATATACTTTCTAATAATTCCTTCACTAACACCACTGTAAAAGCTAGACAAGTCATTTACCACTGATCAAGAATGTACATCTAAATCAGTGGGTTTGAGATTACCCGTCACATCTAGTAATCAATATGGACTAGAAGTAAAGATGATCTCCGGAATCCAGTTTTCATTGCTACTGCCGCAGATATAGAAAACTGTAGACTTAGTGCTATAAGTGATCAAATATTTGCTGTATTAACTTATAGTACGTAATGATAATTTATCAACTCAATTAATAAAAAGATTCGTGAAATTTTTAGAATCCGCACTATTGTTATCTTTATAAATCCCCTGCAAGCTTCTTCTCATCTGAAAACTTTGCTAGTTGTATTAGATTCCTTACCAAATGCGGTCATACATTTACCTAACCTTACATTTATATAAACATCATACTCTATGCATTCATGCCAAATTTCTTCCCTTGATTTATGCAACCATTGCTGGCGTGTCATAGATACCAAAAGGCAATGGCTCTCTTTTTCATGATTGATTATTTATTTATCTATGCCATGCATATGATTATCACGCACGGATTGTATACGCTATATCTCATAATGCAGTTGAAAATTCTACCTGCCATATGATTAGTTTGGGATTACAGATCAAATAAGATTTAGTTCTATGTGCAACGCAATTCGCCAGGTGGGTCTACATTGGATTTTAAGGTGGACAAAATGAGAGAATTTAATGTGTGTTAAAACATCTTATGGTCACCATTTTCATAAATAGAATAAGTGGGTTTAAAATTGTATAAGAGTCTGCCCAACTTTTAAATGTTTTGTGTTGTTGTTTATTTGAAAGAATAGAACCATTTCATTAATCAAATGAAGAATTGGATGATAACATCCGAAACAACCTCCCAAGAAACAAAAAGGGAGAATCTAATAGATGCTCTAGCCAGCTAATGAGCAACTCCAATCAAATTTCTTTGAATTCACTGAACTTGTATATCTGGTTTGGACTCAAGAATAAGCAAACAATCTTTAACAATCAATCCTAGCTTAGAAGTATCAAGAGAATGAGAGGACAAAGCAAGAAACAAATGTTGGCAATCTGTAAAAATAAAGCCTTCATCATGAAAGTGAGACTTTGCATGTAATAATGCCTCACGCAAGGCAATTGCGTCCATCACTGCAACACTTTTAACACCTTCTTGGTAACTAAATATAGCTTTGATAAATCCACCTTCAGGATCTTCAAATACCACTGCAAAACTTGTGACATCTCCCTGCTGAAATGTTGCGGCATCAAGAAATGCCTGCCAATGAGAATTGTCCAAATTAATGATGTCATTTCTAGCACCTTGCTGTCCACCAATCTGGTGCACAGACGTAGCAGCAGGCTTCAACACATTCTAGTCTCGCCAGTTCTGCAGATGGGCAGTTGCCGCTTAAACTAGCTGCTGCACTGTCGTTGTTTTTAAGGACTAGCACAGGTTGTCTCTGCTCCGCCATTTGTACCAACAAATCTTAGCAAAATAGGCATCTTTCTCCTTGCCCAAGGATAAACAACCTGCAAAAATATATCAGCAAAAGAAGAGTTCAAAGGTGGCACATCCAAAATAGCAACTCTCCAAACTTCCATTGCATAAAGACAATATAGGAATAAATGATCCACAGTTTCTTGCATAGGGCAAAATAAGCAATTCTCATCAACTCTAACATTCCGGCTTCACAGATTCATCCTCATTGGTATCATATTTTTGGCCATTCTCCACATAAAATCACAAACCTTAAGAGGAATTTCAAGCTTCCATATTTTGCACCATACTTCTTTATTTGGGTTCAAGTTATTAACCATGGATGAACCCTGCTAACATGATAGCCGGATTTAACTGTATAATTACCCCTCTTCTCAAAATGCCATAGTATTGAATCTTCCACACTATGGACATTAAGCGGTATAATGAGAACAACATGAGCATCATTAGATGAAAAGTATTCTATAAGTCACAAACCTTTTACCACCATTTTCCAGGAAGTCACAAACCCTCCAAGATCTATTCACAAACATATGCCCATCTTCCATAACAAAACTGCCTTCCTTAGGTATCCATGGATCCAAACCCGTAAGAATACTCCTACCATTGCCTACTCTCTATCGAGAACCCAAACACAACAAATCAATCGAAGCATGGATACTAGACCAAATAAAGCTCGAATTATTGTCTTTTCGTGTTTTTAGAAAATCCCTAAAAGGGAAATATTTAGCTTTAAACATCCTGTAAAACAAAGTATCTTGTCGAGTTAGGAGGCGCCACCTTTGTTTACCCAACATAGCTAAATTGAAATGCTGCAAGTCTCGAAAACCCATCCCACCTTCACACTTCGAAACACACATACGATCCCAAGCAATCCAATTGATACCCTTAGTGACTTCTTTCTTACCGTTCCACCAGAACCGATTTATAATAGCCTGTGGTTCTTGACACAAAGAAAGCGATAATAAAAACACAAACATGCAATAGAAAAGAATGGAATGCGTTACATATTTTAGATGGACCTCCCTACCCGCCCTAGATAAGAATTGGTTATTCCATAAATTAATGCTTTTTCACAACTTATCTTTAATGTAACCGAAAATATGCTTTTTATTACGACTGATAAGTGCTGGGAGCCCTTAATACTTACCACCCTCTATTGGATTGTAAACTCCAAGAATACTTGAAATGGAAGCTCTTGTATCATCCTTCACACACAGGCTAAAATTAATCCCTAATTTCTGCAAGTTCACATATTGCCTAGAAGCTTTTTCATAATCAGAAAGAATATTGCTAACCATTGTAGCTTTATTAGAATTAGCCTCAAAAAAGAAAATAGAGTCATCTGCGAATACTAAGTAAGATACTCTTGGACACCCTCTACTAACGCGACAACCATGTAACATGCCTTTAGATTCCGCCTCCCTAAATAAAGCAACAAGCCTTCGACACATATAAGAAACAGGCAAGGAGAGATAGGATCCCCTCGATGAAGACCTTGACTCGGTGTAATAGGCCCAACAAGATTACCACTAAGATTCACCATATAGCTCACTTCATAAAAGCACATATTCATCAAATTAACCCATATAAGATGAAAACCCAAAGACGCAAGCATAACCTTCAAGTAATCCCAATTAACCCAATCATAAGCCTTGCTGATGTCAATTTTTAATGCACAATAACCTAATGCCCCATACCTCCTATTCTTCAAGCTATGCAAAGTCTCAAATTCCACACATACATTATATGTAATTAACCAATTAGGCACAAACACAGATTACATATCATAAATAATATGCAGCAGAATCTGTTTAAGTCTATTTGCTAAGACTTTTGACATAATCTTATAAATCACATTATAGAGAGCTATGGGTCTAAATTTTTTAATATCATCAGGAGCAGCAAATTTTGGAATCAAAGTAATAGTAGTAACAGTAAGTGAACTTAGAAAGGTACCTTGAGAGAGCCAGAACACCCCACTTTTGAAAATTTTGTCTCCCAAGATATGTCAATATTTTTGCAAGAAAGCCGGATTTAAGCCATCTAGGCCTGGGGCCTTATCAAGATACATGCTGAACAAAGTAGACTTGAACTTTTCTTTCTGAAATGACATTAATAAAAATTGTGAATCTTCCTCTTTCATCCTTTTTTCCACAATCTTTGTAATTCTAAAAAAATTAGCTTCTTCCTCTTCTAAAAATAGCTTCTGAAAGTAGTTTTGAGCAATAAACCCCATCTTTGCATGTTCAAAAACAACTACTCCCTTTTTATTACGCAAGCCTTTAACATGATTCTGAGCTCTTCTCCCTTTAATTTGTTTATGGAAAAATTTCATATTTACCATCCCTATACCATAATAATTTCTTTTGCTGCTTCCTGCGAGTTTCTTCTACCAAAAGAATTCGATTCCACTCATCCTTTAGTCTTATGGAATTTGAATTATCACATAGCTCCTTCTCCAATTCCAACTGCCTGCTCACAATGTTTCTGCGTTTTCAGAATTTTCTATTTTTATTTCTACCCCAACTTCATACCTCATTAATTAATTGGTCTTGTCGCTCCATAAAATTAGCAACACTCGATGATTCCCAATAATTCTTCATCGTAGCTTCCAGTGCACCTTATAATAACCAAGAGTTATCAATTCTAAAAGGATGATCCGATAGCTCACGTTCATTTGGATAGAGCTCAACTGTAATTGCATAATGATTAGAAATTGGCAGCACCATAGAGGAAGAAAAAGCATTCGAAAAAAGGGAACTCCAATCAGAATTGGACATAGCACGATCCAATTTTTCTTTGAGGCGATCACCATTACGGTTAGTACCTTCCCAAATGAAAAGAAAACTAGTAGAATTAGATCAAACAAACCAGCATCATGAAGAGCTTCTCTAAATCCATAAATAAGATAATCTGTTGGGACCCTACCCTTGAGAGTTACGTGACCGACGTTCTAAGTGACATCTGGACGCACATCCCACAACGGTGGCGTGCCCACACAAGTCAATCATAAAAAATGAACTCATTTCTCCTATTTTCGAACAGATTTTGGGAAACCTCAAATCGGAATTTCAATTTGACTTCTTCAGAACATTTGTGCTCCATTATCTTAAGTTTCTAATGACACAAAAATCATTCAATTTGGTGAAAAAATCTAAAAGTTATAGCCCACACATTTTCAAACTATTATTAAACTGAAATAGTACACCATACTCAAATTCCATCAAGAAATTGAAAGTTTTAGAGTCTGAATTAAAATTCACACTCTCCAAAAGAGTTGTAGCTCTATGTATCTAGTTTATTTAGAAATAATAATAATCTCATTTGAAGCTCTATAGATCAAGATATCATCAAAATACTGAAGTATGTTCAGTAAAATATCTAATTTATACTCTTCCAATCGATACCCTTACTTGGGTTCAATCAATATTTTTCAAATTAATACCAAAAGCTATAAATTTTTATTGAGAAAATAGAGGAATGTGTTAGGAAACTATTGCTTCAAAAATCAGGTCATTTGAAGGTCGAACAATAAAGTTATGGTCAAAAGAGTAAAAGATGTTCAGGTTTGGGGGATGCATGCATGTGGCCGCGAAGTCGCGATCACGGTGATGTGTGATCGCGACTTTCGTGCACGTCCACAGAGTCGTGATCGAGACTTCTCCCTTTCTGTTTTTCTTCTTCCAACCTGTATTGGTAAAAAGGTCATAACTTTTACTAAAAATATCGGATTAAGGTCATTCAAAGACCATTTAAAAGAGGACTTCTAGGCCTACAACTTCTGTGAAGACCTCAAAAATAATTTTTAAAATTTCAAAATAATGTAACTGTCCCGAATGTCCATCCTAAGCAGCATTACAAACTTCTAATAATTATATCTTTCAACTCCAACATCAAAAAAATTCATAGTATATATCATTAGAAAGCTAGAAAAATAATCTACAACTTCCGAGGAGACAATTTTGTCCAATTCTTTAGATCGATACAGTATTTCCCTTGAAGCTAGGACATAAATTCTCACCCTTATGGAAAACTTGAAAATGCAATGCACAATTTTGGAATTGTCATGGGCAAAACACAATAATACCTCATTAACATCAAAAGATGAGAGTTTTTACAAAGCTTTAATGGGCATTTTAAGCCGCAATACATCAATATCTCAAAATGCCAAAATACAAAAAGATACATGAACAGTAATTTGTTCAAAATGCAACTAAAGCTTTGTAGTTACAAATCTAGCTTAAAATAAAAAAAGATGCAAATTTTAAAGTGATGCCTCAATTCTTTTTCACTCGATCTCTTGCTCGTCACCTGGAGATAGGAAGGAATGAGGGTGAGTTTAAAGCTCGTGGGTAACAGTTTATAACGAAAAAATAAGCAAAAACTTTGAAATGTTCATTTGCCAATACAAAGTTCTAATTTATTCATCAAACTATCATTCTCTAATTCATAACCCAAATTCACAAACTACAAATCATGAATGCATCAAACTTGTTAACATCTTATAAGCACATAAGCACATCGAAATGGTTTGGGTAAATCCATAAACATGACGAAATACACATTTCCACATAATGGTCCTGTGTAGTAGTAAACTTGGCATACTAACGCAATGCCACATAGTGGTTTTGCGTAGACGTAAACTTGAAGGAGTCCATGAAGGAGCTTCATGCCGCTAGCAGGCAGGCGGGAGAAGCCTTTAACTTGGTCAATGTGCACATGTCATACTTGAATGGATTACACCAAACCCACATAATATGTAATTCATGAATTGTAAACCGTTTGCCCAAATGGAACATTCTTCAAAACTTGTTTTTCATGAACATGAATTATTTCGAAAACCATTTCCTTAAACATGATTTCATAAACATGTATATTTTCATAAAAATTCATTTTCAAAGTCTTTTCACAATTCTTCAACCTAATTCATACACCAAACATATAGCAAATTCTCAATTCATTCAAGAAGCAAACAAATGCAACATTTATGATACAAATGAAATCATTAAACTTCCTTGATTCAAAGAAAACATTTAGTGGCTTATTTACTCTATTATAAACATATACCCACCTTGAATTCCTTGCTTAAAAAATTGACTTAAGATGTCTTTCCTCTTGCTCCTTTTGCCTCTCTTGATCCCCTCCTTGATTTCCTTCATAAATGAAAAAATTCCCATTCAATAGGAGTTCAAATTTAAGAAAACATAAAGCACATTCAATAAAATTTACTCTAGATTTCTTAAGTCCATGTATTCCCTAAGCTTCATGAACCAAAACCCTTTCCATATATCCAAAGTATAAAAATCAAACTTACCTTGAATCTTCCTAATTTATGAGATTATTGGCTCTAAAGAAAGCTCTTCCCTTTCTTTTTCTTTTCCCTTCTTGAGCAACCTTAAACTCTCTCTTTAAGACTAAGAAAAGATGAAAGCTAGCTCAAAACTCCATTCTTTTCTCTTTTCACCGAAACCCCTCTTTCTCACTTTTTATTTTCATATTTCACTTCTTCTTTCTCCTAATCCACATTTTTCTTCTTCTCAAGCACAAGACAACATCATTCCTTTCCCATTTTACCTTTAATGAATGATAAAAGTCCACCTTGCCCTTCCTTTAATGCCTTAGTGTTTTTAACCTTAGGTAAACGACCGAAAATACCCCTTTATGAATTTTTACCACCTTTAATTCAACTAATCCATGAAATAAATTATCCTAACATAGACAAATAAAAAATTTAACTCTTAAAACTTCACCTATCCAAACCTCATAATTATCTAAATCATGCTTAACAAAAAAACATTCGGGGCTAACATTTCTTCCCCTCTTAAAAGAATTTCGTTCTCGAAATTCTTACTTGAGTCATTGAAGAGGTATGGATACTTCTCCTTCATGGCTTCCAAGGGCTCCCATGTGGCCTCTTCTATGGAATGGTTTCTCTACAGGACTTTTACTAGTTGAACTGTCTTATTCTTGAGCACCTTTTTCTTAGTATCTAAGATCTCCACTAGAATCTCCTTATAACTCAGATCATCTCTTAACTGAACCTCAGTGGTTTGAATGATGTGAGAGGGATCTGATCTATATCTCCTCAACTTGTAAACATGAAACATATCATGAATCTGTGATAATTCCGGTGGTAGCACCAATCTATAGGCTAATGGTCCAATCCTCTTAAAAATTTCATAAGGACCCACATGTCTTGGGCTCAACTTGCCTTTCTTGCCAAATCTCATGACCCTTTTCCAAGAAGATGTCTTAAGAAAGACTTTCTTACCGACTTCATACTCCATTTCCTTTCGGTGTGCATCAGTATAGCTTTTCATTCTATCCTGAGCCACTTTAAGCCTTTTGCTTAACTAACTTGACCATGTCAACTGTCATCTGAATCAATTCTGGTCCTATTAGCTTCCTTTCTCCTTCTTCATCCTAACATCTAGGAGTTCTACATCTCCTCCCTATAGTGCTTCATAAGGAGCCAACTGAATGCTTGAATGGTACGAATTATTGTAAGCAAATTCAACCAATGGTAAATGCTCGTCCCAAGGTCCTTTAAAATCCATTACACATGCCCTGAATATTCCATCAAGGGTCCGAATGGTCCTCTCAGATTGTCCATCTGTCTGAGGGTAAAAAGTAGTGCTAAAACTCAACTTGGTTCTCAGAGCCTCTTGTAAGCTTCCCCAGAATCTCTAAGTAAACTAAGGATCTCTGTCAGAAACTATAGAGTCAGGAATTCCATACAGTCTCACTATCTCATCAATATACTTCTTTGCTAGCACATGCAAAGAATCAATCTATTTAATTGCCAAAAAATGGGCTGACTTCGTCAAACGATCAATAATAACCTATATGGCATCATGCTTCCTACTAGTCTTGGGTAAACCTATCAGAAAATCCATAGCCACTCTTTGCCACTTCCTCTCAGGAATGGATAATAGCTTTAACTTACCTAAAGATGCCTGGTATTTAGCCTTGACTTGCTTACAAACTAGACACTTACTTGTATATTCTGCTATATCCATGTTCATGCCTTTCCACCAGAAATGCTCTTTTAGATCTTTGTACATCCCAGCGCTACCTGGGTGTATGGCATAAGGCGCATTATGTGCCTCATCCAATATCTCATCCTTCACCTCCTTGACATTTGGAATACCAAGCCTTTTCCCTACAACCATAAGTCCATCATCCCTCATTACCACTTCAAATTTCTTGTCATTCTGAATTTCTTCTTGGAGTTTACTCAATTATGCACCCTGTGCTTGTAACCCCCTAATCTTCTTTCTAAGTATCGGTCTCACTCTGAAAGTAGCAATAATACAATCAGGTTCCTCTTGTTTCAAACTTATCCCAAGCTTAGCCATCTCTTCCAATAACGATAGATAAATTGTCTGAACGTGGGCTATTGAGGATTTCCTACTTAAAGCATCCGCCACTACATTTGCCTTCCCTAGATGATACTCAATCAGTAGGTCATAATCCTTAAGCAACTCTAACCACCTTCTCTATCTAAAATTCAACTCTTTCTAGCTCAGTAGGTATTTGAGACTTTTATGATTAGTAACATCTTCGTCTGAACCCCATACAAATGATGTCTCCAAAATTTTAAGGCAAAGATCATTGCTGCTAATTCCAGATCATGAGTTGGATAATTCGATTCATAAGGCTTTAGCTTCCGTGAAGCGTAAGCTATCACCCTGTCTCTTTGCATCAACACACAACCCAAACCCTTTCTTGAAACATCACTGTAAACTGTATAACCTTCATCTCCCATAGGTAAAGTCAAAATTGGATCACTTGTCAATCTGTGCTTAAACTCCTCAAAGCTCTTTTGGCATTCATCACTCTAGATAAACTTCTAATTCTTCCTTAATAACTTAGTTAGTGGAGCAGTTATCATGGAGAATCCTTCCACAAACCTTCTATAATAACTTGCCAGATCCAGAAAACTCCTCACTTTTGTCATTATCTTGGGTGCATGTCATTTCACCATTACTTTAACCTTCCTCAGATCAATATGTACCCCATTCTAAAAAATTACATTTCCAAGGAATACCACCTCATGAAGTCAAAATTCACGTTTGCTAAATTTGGTATAAAGTTCCCTCTCCCTCAGTGTCTGTAAAACTATCATGAGATGTTTCTCATATTCCTCTTCACTCTTGGAATAAACCAGAATGTCATCTATAAACACTATGACAAACGAATCTAAATACTCCTTTAAGACCTTATTCATAAGATCTATAAACGTAGTTGGAGCATTGGTCAATCTAAACAGCATGACTAGGAACTCGTAATGCCAATAATGAGTCCTAAAGGTTGTCTTGCTTACATCAGACTCCTTGATTCTGAGTTAATACTAGCCTGATTTGAGATCAATTTTAGAAAGACCTTTGCTCCCTGTAGATGGTCAAATAGATCGTCAATCTGGGGTAGAGGATACTTGTTCTTAATAGTCACCTTGTTGAGTCTCTAGTAGTCAATACACATCCGCCATGTTCCATCCTTCTTCTTAACAAATGGAACTGGGGCTCCTCCCCATGATGACGAACTCGTTCTTATGTACCCTTTCTCTAATAGTTCTTCCAACTACTCCTTATGTTGGATCCCGAACGCGGAACCCAACCTCTTGCTTACTTACTCATGAATCGTGAATCGTGCATATCGACAAAACGCGGAATCAAAAAAGAAATGAATACGAATCGGATTCAACTTGGAAGCAAAACACACAAATGAAGGCAAATCGGGTTGCATTGCAAATGTCCGACATCTGGGAATAATTATCTTAAAGAAGCGTCGCGTTGGATACCTTGGACTTGACCTATCCGAATCGGTATATTTTTTTTTCTTGCTTATCCATTCCTTGCTTTCTTACGCATATTTTCATCTACCTTACTTGGAAACTTATCCTTAAACTCTCACTAATCACTTGATTCTTCTTAATCATCATATTCTTATTCCTTACCATAACAATCTCACACTCATATCAATAAAATCCATATATTTATTCCCAATTTATAAAATCCATAAACTATCATACAAATTCCGGCAGCATAACGACTGCATTTCAATACCCAAAACCTGCAAATAACTTAAATACACTTCTAAATGCCCAATTAATCATACAATCATCAAAATCAACCGGACCCTCCGTCCGGGATCTTAGCAGAAACAAACGCAATCTTAGTTCTAAACACTTCAATCGTTCTCATACATAACCATAATCCCATCATCATACACATTCATACATATCCATACATATCCAACTCACATTCATAAGATCAATTCAATACAGTTTCATAACCGTCCACAAATTCATAAATCATCATATACATCTTACTCAATTCTACACAATTTCATAATTTTCATACATCCCAAAATAAACTG
>JAOSBK010000008.1:32534158-32550653 GCA_027568895.1 Erythroxylum shatona | reverse complement strand
GCCACCCTCGCGGGGCACGGACTCGGATATCGCCAACGATATCGGGTTCGGGTCACGCGGGAGTGGGGTGTTACATAAGTAACTTCTGAAAATATGAGATTTAAAGCTCCTGTTTTCATAATATTTGCACGAATATCTCCTTCCATAGTTAACGCCCTGGAAGCATGGTTTCCTTCCTTACGTAACCATTGACTTATTGGATGACCAGACCATCGTGTCAGAGCTCAAAGTCGTTTTTCCCACCCAAAGCTCAATTCTTCTAGCTTCTTATGGAGGCATAACTCACAGTAGGAGTTTGTGTGGCCGAAGATACCACACGAAAAGTAGTAAACAAATAACCTTTCGTAAGTAAAGAGCGCATAGAACACGTCTCCATTGGCATCAACAAATTTCTTCTTTCACTTGAGAGGCTGACGGACATCTAATCGAACTCTAACCCTCATTGCACTATCATCGAACATTGTGGATGATTTAGCATTATAGGCAATAAATTGACCGAAAAAATTCCCCAATGACTTGGCAACCTTTTCTCGCATAAAACCAGGTCTTAAATTTGTAGCTAGATCAGAAATAGTTATACCCCCTAAGGGATGGCAGAGGTTTGCAAAAACGGGTTTCATGGATTGATAGTTGATGCTGTTGTACATGAGAAACATTCCCATAAGACAATAATCAGAACCTTGTTGCGGAATTGTTGGTGCAATATCAAAAACTAAGGCTTCATCTTCATCATTTTCACTAGGATTAAGGTTAGGGTTAAGCATAGGTGGGTGATTTAGATCCATTATTGTTTAGGGTTTAACAAAAAATCTGAACAACGAAAGAACATGCAACATAATAACCTTTCTTCAAAACAGATGGTTATCAAGTCTGTTTTGATGAATGAAATGAAAATACTTCTCTTCTTTTTCTTCTTCTTTCTTTAAATTCTTCTAATATTAGTATTAACTAGTACTAGAATAGCTGATTCTTGACTATAAATGTGTAGGGAGTTGTGAGATATATGTGAATTAGATTACATATAAAGTTTCAAAATTATGATTATAGATTTTTGAAAAAGTAAGTAAATTTTATTTGACCAAAAGATCCAAAGGGATTACATGTAACCAAGGAGTTAAAAACTAAACAACTTATTCATAGCTTTATTGGAGATTACATCAAAAAAACTTATGCTTAAGCATTGAACCTTTACATGGAAAAGGTAAAAGCAAATCACTTAACATTTAGTAATCCAAGCAGTTGAGTTTGAAGATGTTAGAAGTAACACGTTTGTATAGTTCATTATGAACATCTTAGTTTATATCATGTGACATCATGTGGCCATGTTTAGGTTGTAAGTAAGATGAAGTTTCTGTGCCAAAAGTTGCTTCCTTATAAGTATTTTTAGTTCCTTCAAGGGTAACTCTCTATTATTGGATTGGTGTTGGAAAATTAAAAAGTTTCATTCTTTCCTGATAGTGTAAATGGTGTTCCCAAGCATATCTTATATATTATATGATCTCCATTACTAAGATGGCAAGGTTGACAAAACCAAGACACTAACTCATTTCAATTTGAAGAGGGGATATGTTATTACCACTTTGTAATATGCCATTCTAGATGATGTTAAAATAGATACATTGGCAAAAAAAAGATGGTCTACAATTTCTTCTTCTAACCTGAATAGAGGACGAGTGCTAGGTATGGTTAGGAATATGTTGCTCATGTCAACAGTAGGTAGTTTCCTCTTAAGTGAGCCAGAGAATAGCAAATGCTCTACGACTAAAGTGTCTGAACCAAAATAATATTTTCCAAGGATATCCCTACAATTTTTGATGGAGAATGGGTCATTAAGGGAGCCTTTCCACCTGATAGTATCCTTGCTATTTGGATTTAGTTTAACATTAGAGAGAAATTCAGTGAGTGTTGATCTGGGTATATAATCAAACACATCAAGTCTATTACTAAGAACTTCCTTTACAACCCCTATTTTAAGGATCGAGTAATGGAGAGGATTAAGTTCCTTAATGTCCTTGAGCGGTATAAAATTAGTCTAAAAGTCATATTAGAAATTTATGAATGCTCCGTAAGCAATCCCGTACAGGAGTTCCTGTGTAACAATAGTCCTCAGCTTGATAAGTTGCAATGAGACATAGGAAAAATAGTTATATGTCATATGGACCAGATGTTAGTCTCTTTTAAGTAGTATTCATTCACTCATTTGACCCATATTGATTGTTTATCCACTAAGAGTCTCCATAATCTTTGGATCATCATTTTTTTATTAGCTAACTGAATGGTAATAATTCCAATCCTCATTCCTTTTTAGGAGTACTAAGTTCCTTCCATTTGACTTTATCTAAAGCTTTCTAATTCTAATCACTAGAATAAAGAAAGTCTCTTAGAAGTTTCTCGATAGTTTTAGTGATTCCAATAGACAACATTATGTGGGAAGGCTAGTGTGTATGAAAATTACTTAGGATATAATTAATAAGTTGGATTCTACTAGTTAGAGAGAGACTTTTAATGTACCAAAAAAAATGCTCTTTTTTATTCTATCACCTAGTGGAAGAAAGTCATTATATGAAGGTTTCCTTATGGAAATCAATATCTCAAATTAAGTGGACAAGGTGATCTCTTTATGTTTAGGCCAATGATAGGCATAACTAGGTTGTAAGATGAGAGGCACTTAAGGAGATAAGTAGATGACTTTTTTTAATTGATTGAGAGACCTAAGTTTCCTTAAACGATTATAAGATAGTCATTAGACTGTACAATAATTTATCATCTATTTTTGAAAATAAGCTAAGGTCATTTACAAAGAATAAGCTACATATTTTCAATTTCTTGAACTTGGAATGAAACTTAAATTTGTTCCCTTGGCTAGTGGAAGCTAGTCTTAAGAGTCTTGTGAATACCTCCATAGAAAGAGTCAAGAGATAGGATGATAAGGGTCACTTTGTCTAATTCCCCAAGTTCCCTTAATGAGCTTAAAGGATTCTCCATTAGTACAAATATTGTATGGATAGATGAAATGCATTATTCTATCTAGGTAAAAAACATGCTAGGAAAATAAAAATCGTTGATAGTGTTTATAAGAAGTTTCCAATTATTGCATTAAAAGCTTTATAAAAGTTATCTTAAGATCATGATCTTGCTTGAGTGGTTCTGGTTATAGCTCTTATGAAGTTTCTGAGTTATTAATATGTTATCCCTAATTGATCTATCCTTTATGAAAGCCCCTTGGGTAAAATATATGCACTTACAAAGTAACTCTTTAAATATATTTTGTAATAACTTGGATATAAGTTATTAAATTGCAATAGGCATTTGGCCTAAAGTATTTAAAAGATGTAAGGATACTTACCTTGGGGATAAGGTATAACACGGTTTTATTAACTTCCTTTATCATTTTTCCTTAATAAGCAATTTGAGGACAAAAACTATAATCTAAGTTCTGATTTGTCCCTAAACTTTCTAAAAGAAAAAGAAGTTCAATCCATCCAAGCCTGATGCATTATTAAGGTGTATAGAGAGCAAGACTTGTTCCACATCATATTTTGTTAATGGACTAATTAGATAGCTAGCTTCCAAGGGAGTCATTTATTCCTTGGAAATCGATTGGAAAAGTTAGATAGAAGAAATACATGTAGCTGGAGTTCCAAGAGAACAAGAGAAAATTATTGAGCTTCTTAGAGAATTCCTACTTGAGTTTTAATTTTGGTTGCTTAAGTATGAATTGAGCTTCCTTCTCTTCAAGGATTGAGTTGTGGAAAAATGAGGTGCTTCTATCCTCTTCCAAAATCTAATTGATTTTAGATCTTTGCCTCCTTATTGAATGACTAAACTCAATAGCCTTGATATAGTTGAAGAGTGATAGCTTCTCCTTATTTTAAAGTGAAAGGTAGAAAGGGGATCTAACTAAAATTGGATTATGTTAAGGAGATTCCTAGCTTGAGTGACAAGATCTTGTTTGTCACCTATTTGTTTCTTGTTAAAGGATTTCAGCTCTCTTTTAATTAGTTTTAGCTTCTTCATACATATAAGAGCCTTTTCTTCTTGATATATTACTCTAAACTTTTCAATGGAGCTTTCTCAAAGCCTTATACTTATAATAAGGCATTATTAAATATAAAAAGATGAGAATTTTTTTTGGAACTTGAGAAATTTTGGACTAGGATAAGATTTTTATCTAAAAAGAGGGTATTGCAAAAATTGCCTTATTGTTTAGGAAAGAATTCGACTAGCATCCATTCATCATAACTCTATCTAGTTTTTTTCCCTAAGAAACTAATCATCTATTTTTTTATTGAACTAGGTAAAGAAATGTCCCTCGAAAGATAGATCAATGATTTGAATATCCCTAACACATTCCCTTAGTTCCTCTAAGTAGTTCATAAGACATAAGTTTCCATTTACCTTGTATTGGTGCATTATATAATTGAAGTCACACTAAACTAGCTGGGAGGTTGATTGAGGAAGTTGGAATTTTTTTTCATCCTACAAAAGAGTTATCTAGAAAGCTAGGTTGTATGCATATACAAATGAAATCTCTAAGTTAAGATTATTCATTAATAATCTCACTAATATGTGTATAAATTGGTATTGTATGAGTTTTCTGACCTTAATCATCTTGGGATTATAAGCCACTAAAATTCTACCTTTATGAAGTAAATGATGTCTAGCAATTAATCTCCAATCCTTCCTATAGAAAAATAAGTTTTTGCAACTTTCTTCTCTCAACTTGGTTTCAAGTAATCCCACTAAATAAAAATTAGAGTTGTTTAAAAAGTCTCTTAACAAAAGCTGATTATTGGGATAGTTAACACCTTTATAATCCAACAAAGGAAATACATAGTTAAAGGGAAGACTTAAAGCCTTTGCTTTTTTGAGTTCGACTTCCTTCTATTAAAAATATGGAATTCCTTACTAGTATCATAAGAAGTCTTAGTTAGGGTAGAGATTCCTTTTGATATATGATCTTCCCTTAATGAGGTATCTAAAGTGGTAAGCTTAGGCTTTGTCTTTGGACTTCTAACCATTGGTATTTCATAATTATAAGCCTTAGCTTTATAGTTTCCCATCATCAGTATATAAGAAGAATTAATTTATACAACCTTGAAGTTGGTTTCCATAATAGTGGTCTCTAGGGAAGAATCTTCCAGGCCATCATTCTTCTTAGTAATGGGATTTAAGTTAATTAGTTTTTTTTATAAAAACCTATTTTGAAGACTTACGTTATTGGCTGTCATTTTATATTACACTCAAAATCAGGTCTCCAATTATGAGAGACCTTTACAGAATCTTATAAGAGATCAATGTTCTCATTTACGCACAATATAGGTAAATGCTTAGGCAGAGGCTACTAAATGTCCATAAACACACAAATTTAAGTATGTCGTACTATTTTCACACTAGTAGTACCTTCTTCTAAACATAGTGGATCTTTAAGGTAGTTGGCCAAATAACTCAAGCATGTAGTGATATAGTATTCTAGTGGTATATTGTATATGTTAAGCCATACGAAGACTTGATTCACCTCGATATTTTACAAATTAAAGCCCAGTTTCCATCTATGCACAAAAATGGTTGGTTGTAGAAATGTTAAAAGCCAACTTGGACTACCTCGTGACTGATCTAAGGAGGAAAGCTTGAATAGGAATATATTATCCTTATTAAGTTAGGATTATAAAAATACCAAGAATTTTTAACGGCTAAAAATCTATTATTTAATTGTGTAAAAAGAGGGTAACTACCTTGAATATGTTTATGAGGGTAGTAACTATAAAGAGGTTTTTCACTAACTAGATAGTTATGTAGCTTTAGAGTTGGGAAAGAGTCTTCGGGGACTTAAAGTCAAGATTTTAGCAAATGTAAGCCTTAAAGTTTAGTGGGAAGAAGGGATTGGGGTAAGGGTGCTGGGATTTTTAGAAAGAGGAGAGGGATGAATTTATCCTAGACTTAGGAAAGTTTTGAGGTAATAGGCACATTGTTCGACATTAGCTCGAAATGAAAAAAGAGAGAATAATAGGTTTAGAAGACACAAAGGACTATATAAAGCATGGGAAGGAAGTTGGAAGCCAAAAACAAAGAAAAAATAACTCCAAGGGATAAAGACCTAGGAAGGTAACACCATCTATATAATAGGAAGCTTAGGGAATGAGAAGCTGGGAAGAAGGTGATTGGTGAGCTTTGTAAAGAAAAAAAAAAGGGAGAAGCACAAACCTTGAGATATATTGAGATGGAAAAACAAACAAAAAGGCTAGAAAGGAGAGGGATTAAGAAGGAAGGTAGGGAGAGTGGAAGAGTGGGCTGAAGCAGGAAGAAGGAGTAGTAATAGGTTCTAGAGAAAGACAAGAAGCAGTCACCATACATATATTGTAACATATAGATAAAACCTTCAAACCTTTTTCTAAAATTTTTATGTAATTGTCATCATGTTGTAGATTTCATAAATACGACAATTAAAATTAAATATTGAATTATGAACATTGCAGTTGCAAAATTATTTTGAATGGATAACAACCTATTTCCAAGTGCACAAAACTTGTTATATCTTAGATATAAACTATCTAGATTCATGCAAATTATATCTTTTATATATAATATCACATCAAAATATATATTAAAATTGCTATATGAAGATTATTTTAAATAAATTTAAAAATTGATATAAATAAATTGCACTAATATATAAGGTAATGTAACATATTAAAATAATTTTATAAATATAAGTTTAATGATGTAGAAATTATGAATTACAAAAGAGCACAACTTAATTAAAATCATAAAAAAGCTATTGATAAATTTAATTCTATCACATAAAAGCAATCTAAACTATTGAAAATTATATTTTCTATACATGATTCTATATATAAATTATATCTAAACAATTAGAACATCATAACAATTTTAAAGTCATTTATGAACAAATATATCTCATTAATATACTAGACAAAGTAACACCCTAAAAATAGTCTTTAATTATACGAATTAAAGGTTGTAGATGTTTTGAAATATTAAAGCATAGAATTTAATTAAAACTATAAAGATAAGTTACCGCATAGTTCAATGTAGAAGAGCCTCTTCATCTTCATTTGAATCATGATTGTCCAAATATTTGGTTATAAAATTCAAAAAGTGCACTATTCTCTTATTAATGTGAAGGATGATAATGGATATTATATGGTGGAGGTGTAAAAAGTAGATAAGAATAATGCAAATAAGCAATATTTAGAAATATATAAATTGGAAGTGGGTAATATGTTTGTGGAGGATAATGACCTTGATTAACACTTCTCATTCCACTACCAAATGAGGAAGTCCTTTACATACTATAAGGCTTCCTTATGAATTGAATCTTACTTCCACTAATACCTATTCGAAGGCCACCCATACAAAACAAAAACAATTTCCAGTGAGAGTCTTAATAAAACACGGGGTCTGGGGATGTCCAGTAGTATGTAACCTTTCTTAATTTTTCATTATTACTAGCCACCTTTAATTTGTCTCTTACCATTACATTCTTGACCTTATCTCTTTTGGAATAGTTACACATCCAACTGAGCATCCTCGTCTCTTCCACCATTAACTTATTACTATGCACTTGTTTAATGAGCCAATACTCTGCCCCATATAGCATGTTGAACTAATCTCTAAGTAATAGAATTTACTTTTGAGCTTGAGTGGTATCTTCTTATCACATAAAACTTTTGATGCTTTTCTGTTTAAACAACCTTAATTTGATACAGTGGACTATATCTTCATCGATCTCTCCATCGCTTTAGATGATAGACCTTAAGTACTTTAAACACTCTTTCCATGGTATAAATTCTAATCCAATATTTACATACAAGTCGATAGCCACCTTATAGCCCAAAAAGTTACACTTTGAGTACTCAATCTTATTCTTGCTTAATTTAGAGCCCTTCAACTCTATCGCATCCCTTCAACATTCTAGCTTGACATTGACACCTTTTTTTTGTCTCATCTACTATGATAATATCATCAAGTAAACAACATACACCAAGACGCATCTCCTTGAATATTCTTAGTGAGCACATCCATCACTACTGCAAATAAAAAAGGGCTCAATGTAGAGATTTGGTATAGTCCAATAGCAATAGAAGTTTTTTTTTGAATCTCCTCATATTGTACTTACTCTAGTTATTAATCCATTATACATATCCCTAATCACCCATATATAAGTTATAGGAATTCCCTTAACCACTCATAGGAGTGAAAAGCATCATATTTAAGGGTATAGTTTGATATGTGTTTAGCCATTTATTCGATTGCTTAGTACGTGTTTAGGGTAGAATTGTTTTAGTTTGTGATTTATTTATGTTTTAAGTGTTTTATGGGTTAGAACAATCCTTGGAGTGTAAATATGATGTTTTTGAGGTATCTTGTAGTGTTTTAGCATAAAGATCGAAGAACAGTGTAGTTTCGGAGCAAATTGGGGCTAATTGCATGGCCCACAATCGTGGCCCATATAGAAAGGTCTGATATAGGCCACGATCTTGGCCTACATTAGGTAGATGCATAACCGCTTCTAAAGTTTGGGTTTCGCGGAATTTTTTGACCTTTCAAACCTCAAAAAAACCCTAGTTCAACCCTAAACACAAAAGAACATAAATAGAACAACAAGAATAGAAAGGCAGAGCATTATATTAAGGCAATCTTGGAAACCTTAAATAGGGAGAAAAAGAAGAGAGAGAGAGAAGAATCAGAGGAGGAAGGAGGAAGAAGAAGTGGATCCCAATGCCATTACTCCCCAGATTTGGTGATATCCTAATGTCGTTGCCTTCCTGATCTGTTCTCTTCATTTCCTTTTTCATTTAAATGTATAAAGTTGAGATGGATTGTATGGAAATGGATTTCGTGCTGTTGATAATGTTCTGAACTCTCTTTTGGGATTTTACTTTGAGTTAACATTGATTTATTTATTTTGTGTTTATTGTTTTGGGTGTTGTGATTGATTAATGTAATTGCATGTTTCAGTAACAAACATAAAGTGTGAGTTAAATCAAAATGATTAGATCGGATTAATGAGAGTTAGGCGATCTAATTGACTGCTTAATCATTCTAGTCGATAATTTCATGGAGAGAGATCCCGTGTGACACCTGATTGTTTATTATAGAGCTTTAGAAATAACTAGAATTATGGGTAACTTGTGATTTGAGAGATTGCAAGTTCCATAATTTGATGAGTTACAATTTATGGTTTAATGGTTATAACTCGAGAGAGAGTAATCAACCCTACGGCCGTTTAGAACTGACATCCTGTAAACACATAAATGCTAGATTAGCATTAATGATAGGTAAAATCCCCTCTCTCATAACTTGATTAACTCTCTTGATGGATTTCCATTGAAACCTGTGTGACTACTCAGTTTAATTATGTTTTGCTAAAATTTTCGCTTTACAAATCTCGAATCAAATTTTTGTATTTGCTTTCTATGTTCACTTGTGCAATTTTTTTTCTTTGTATTCTTTTCTTTAAGCCTTAGACAACTTAGAATTAGGATAGTACCCTTCTCGTGGGATCGAATATAGTTACGACCCATGCACTTATGGGGTTTGAGGACTTATAAATTTTAATACTCAAATGACACGATCAAGTTTTTTAGCACCATTATCTTGGAGGCGATTAGTTTAGTTCTTTAGTATAAGGATTTTTCATTATCTCTTATTTTAAAAAAAATTGAGAAAGAAGTTTGAGGCATAGAGTAGAGACACATTAAGCCATCTTACAGTGAGAATGAGAAATCTGAAGAGCTAGATGCTAAAAATAATTGGAATGAACAATGATGGAAGATAGATATTATAGGGAGCAAGGAACTTTTGTGAACTACAATGAGGCACAATATGGTTGGGGAAGTAGCAATCCTTATTGGAATATGTACACTTTGGGGTGGCAGAACCACCCATATTTCTATTGGTCCAACAATACAAGTACTCATATGGGACATCAGGATCTATTAGAATTTCAGCAGGATAAGTCCAGTTCATGGGATTCCAAATTGGAAAAAATCATGGATAAACTAACAAAAATGGAAAAGAACCAGAAGAGACTAGAAGAACAATTTGATCAAGTAACGGAAAATCATGTCACTTTTATTCATAACCTAGAGATTCAAGTAAGACAACTTTCCTGTGAATTTTGTAAGAGAAGTGTGGAAGACACTTTAAGCAATAAGGAATTATGTCAATGAGAGCAATATGAGGCTATCACACATATAAATGGGGAAGAAAAAGAAGAATTAGTGGAAGATCATGCTAAACCCTATCTTGTAGTAGACCAAGAGACAAGGAAAGAGGATGAAGAAAAGAATGACAACTCTCCCTATTATTCCCTAGATCTTGGTATACCATACTTGAACATCGAAAAACTGGGGTAGATTTCCATAAAAAGAACCTCATTATTTGGATTAATGATGACCAAGTGAAATTCAACCTGAATGATGTATTAAAGAATCCAAAGGAGGGAGACTCATTCAAAAAATTTGATGTGATCGAATCTTTGAAGGAATGAGAGGACTAAGAATAGATGACAATAGACATTAAGGTTGAAGAAGCTATGGAAGTCTCTATTTAAAAAGCTAAAGAAGAAGAGGAGATGAGCGTGAATGGGGAAGATCCAAGAAGACCAAAACTCACCCTTTTACTGGGAAAATTGCTGGATTCCATAGAAGATTCTGGGATTATTGTTATTCCCTATTTTATTGACAGTTCGCTCGAAAAAAGAACATTATGAGCTTAATTGGTTTTCATAATTTTATCAATATTGTCCTTCCGATCATTTTGCAATTTGTAGCTCTTATAGGCTATAAAAATTGAATGAGAAGGGTGGAAGCAAACCACTCATAATTGATCAGGGATGAGCTTCAAAGGATGTAAGGTTAAGCTAATGACCCTAAATTAACATGTTTATTAGTTAGATTTAAATCATTGTGTAGTTAGGTTTGTTTTAAATTCTAAAATAAATTTTGAATAATTTGGAATGGTTTGGATTGCAAATTCTTTTACTTTATTAAATCACTTATAAGATAAGGAAACATTCTCGATGTCAAATAGATTTGGTCTCAACACTATCACCATCACCACCTCCATCACCATAAACAGTTTTATGTTCTAACCCTTTTATTTTCATTTTTTTAGTTAGTATTTTTCTTATGTTTTTCGTATATTATGTTTTATTTCCCCCTGATGTGTTTGTGTACCCTTCTCATATTGAGGACAATGTGTTGTTTAAGTGTAGGGAGGGTTGTGTGTTTTTACCTTGAGTGTAAATTTTGCATATTGTATGATAGTTTGTTTATGTTGCTTGATAGGAATTGTGTGAATTCGTCAATGACTAGGACTTAACAGGATATAATTGGCCTTAACATAGGCTTTTAGGTTGCGAAGATTTATTAGCTTGTAAAATTAGTGACCTAAGTTACTTAAGGCTAAATATGTTGGTTAATTAGGACAACGTCAGTCGATTCACCTTAGGAATTTGCCATACTCATTTATAATTTTAGGACAATCAAATAAGTGGCATTACTAGTACATTTTCATGAAAATAATTAGTTAAAGCAATAAGGTAGTGAAATTTTGTGATAAAAAAAGTTGTATATTTTAACTAAAATAACTATTCCCCTGGCCTTCGGGTTATGAATAGAGTTAGTAGCCAGTTGAGAATGTGATGTAGCTAAGTAATCGGATCGACATGCATCACAAATGTGTGCCTTCATGTAAAAAGGCTATAATGAAATTCTGACCAAGCATCTTAATAACAACATGACTTATTTGAGTAATTAGATCTACATTCATCACAAATGTTTACCTCTGCGTAAAAACTAAGTTCACGTCCTTAAAGAAAAATCAACAAAAAGAAAGTTTTCAAATAAAAACCTGCCAAAGTTGTTAGTATCTTGATTCATGAAAACCTACTGAGGAATAACTACACTTTTGTTTTGATTGAATGATTATTAATGTATGCATGCAAGTGATAGGGGTGAATAGACTTAAAATTAAAATTTTCATAGTTTGTATATTGAGTCCAAGGTGTCTACACGTAGATTTCACATGTTAATAATTTGGAACAAATTGAATGATTGCGTTTAGAGTTAAATTATTTTGTGAAGTTGAAGTCATTGCCTCATGTGTTGCATTGTGTGTTTTATGTTTTATGTTTTATGCTTTAAGTAGTTTGTTATTTCGTTTGCTTGAGGACAAGCGAACATCTAAGCGCGGTGATATTGATAGGTGTGAAATGAATTGTATTTTAGGGTATAGTTTGATATGTTTTTCGTCGATTATTTGATTGTTAAGTATGTGTTTAGGGTAAAATTGTGTTAGTTTGTGATTTATTTATGTTTTAAGTGTTTTATGGGTTAGAACAATCCTTTTAGCTTAAATATGATGTTTTTGAGGTATCTTAATGTGTTTGGTAGTGTTTTAGGGTAAAGATCAAAGAACGAAGGAGTTCGAAGCAAATTGGGGCTAATTGCATAGCCCACGATCGTGACCTATAGGCTACAATCGTAACAGAAAGGCCTAGCATAGGCCACAATCGTGGCCTGCATCAGGCAGATGTGCAACCACTTCCAAACTTCACATTTGGAGGGATTTTTTAGACCTTTTGAATCTTGAAAAAACTCTAGTTCAACCTTAAAAACAAAAAAACATAAATAAAACATCAAGAACAAAAAGAAAGAGTTTTACATTCAACCACTTTTAGAAACCCTAACGAGGGAGAAAAAGAAGAGAAAGAGAAGAAGAAGATGAAGAAGGAGGAAGAAAAAGTGGATCTTGATGCCGTTGCCCCCCGGGTCAGGTGGTATCTTGATGCTGCTGCCTTCTCTATTTATCCAACCTAAGTTCCATTTTCTCTTCATTTCCTTTTTCATTTAAATGTATAAAGTTGAGATAGATTGTATGGAAATGGATATCAGGTTGTTCATATTCTGGACTCTCCTTCGGGATTTCACTTTGAGAATAAAACTTGATCAATCTAGTCAGTAATTTTATAGAGAGAGATCCCATGTGAGATCTAGTTATTTATTAGAGAGCTTTATAACTAACTAGAATTATCTGTAATTTGTGAATTAAGAGATTATAAGTTCCATAATTTGTTTAGGGTTTACAATTTAGAGTTTAATGGTTATAACTCAAGAGAGAGTAATCAATCCTACGATCGTCTAGAATTGACATCCCATAAACACATAAATGGCTAGATTAGCAATAATAATAGGTAAAATCCCCTCTCTCATAACTTGATTAATTCTCTTGACAAATTTCCATTGTGACCTGTGTCACTGCTCTGTTCAATTATGTTTTATTCAAATTTCCACTTTACAATTCTTGAATCAAATTCCCATATTTACTTTTCTTGTTCACTTGTGCAGTTTTTATTTCTTTATATTCTTTTTTTGGAGCCTTAGACAACTTAGGATAAGGCTAGTACTCTCGTCATAGGATCGAAACCTCCTATACTATAGTCACGACTTGAGCGCTTGCAATATTTGAGAGTTTATAAATTTTAAAGCTTTAACGACACTGTTGGCTACCGGGTCTCGTTACCTATTTTGAGGCTCTGATTTCCCTAAAAATTTCATACTTCGGATATTTTTCAGCGTCAGTGTTGGTGAGTTCATCATGGTAGAAGTCTCCTCTCTTGCAGTTCACCGCAATGAACTTTCACACTTCTCCGTGGCGAAGTCCCAAGCTCTAGCGCTTGTACCCTACGGGTACGTCGTGATGAAACCCTCGAATAGGACCCAAACAACCAACCTTGAAAACTAATATACAACTCATACCATTCTTTCAACACAACCATTTTAGCAAAGAAATTAACTATGAACATATACAAACAAAACCTTTTCAATTCATCATTTCATTACTAAAGCAAAAGAATTTGAAAAAACTTTATTTACATAACAAAAGCCACACCATTGGCTTATTATAGAATACAAAATGTATATGATACAATTGAATACTTATGCTTAATATGATTCTAAATACCCAAAAGTTTCTGAACTAACTTAATAACGAAAGTCTCTATTTTTGGTGTTTGCTAAACTTTCTAAGGATCAATGCTGATCTGCACCTGCGGAGTGGAAGGGAATGGGGTGAGCTACGAAGCTCAGCGACTTATATGTTTATAGCCATTGGCAACGAGCCACACAATCAAACATACATATACTTTATATATTCATATACATCTATATCTCATTAGGCTAGCAATTCAATCATTCACAATTCAAATTCACAACTCATAGTTCAACATATCATCACATAGAACATGTCAAGTTTAATTAATTATCAAAACATAACACTCAATCTTGAATCAATTCTTGACAAATCAAAATGAAAATGTACAAAAAAATGGCTCCAGAGTTCCGTAGAAAGAAACGAATAAACTGAAGTTTATATCATGAATAAAACAAGTTCGATTTCTTAGGATCTTGTAGCCTTAAGCAGGTAGTCGGGAGAAGGCTATATGACAATGTGCACATGACTAACGAAACGTTCCTCTCTTTCCCAAACAAAATCAAATTTATGCTCAATTCATTTTCGTACATTTTTGAAGTTCTCATGCTTCTTATGCTTTCTCATCTTTTCGTTCATACAAAAAGCCATTCATCTTTCATGGCATGACATGATGATGAATCATCATACATTTTTCAACAATCACATTCATTCAATTTAAGCAATTTAGCACATATTCACTCATAAGACGATTAGTTGATTTTACACAACAACTATAAACATATTACCCGCCTATTTACTTGCAAAAATCCAAATCAAGCTTGCCTTTCCTCTTGCTCTTGGATTGTCATTCCTTGGTCTCCTTCAACCAACCAAGTTCTCTTTCAGTACAACATTCCCATAGAAATTTATAAAGCTTCAAAAATCACAAGAATGAAATAAATGCTAAGTTTGGCTTATGCTTAACCTACCCATTGTCTATCTAGGTTGGAAAAACCAAAACCTAGTTTAGAAATCCATAAAAATCCATCTAGGGTTTCTCCTCTTTATTCCTACACAAACTCATTCTCTTCTCTAATCCCTTTTTGTTTTTCTACTAAGCAAGAAGAAAGATGATACTTACCTTAGGTTTAGCCCAAATCTTCTTCTTTCTTATTCTTTCTCCTTTTTCCCTAGCTTCCTCGCACTCTTCTTTCTTTTCTCCTCTTTTCTCATGACTTTCTCTTCTATTTTCTAACTTACATGATTTTTCTCTTCTTCTTTTAAGTAATTCCACATTATGCTTGCTCTTCCCTTTTTACCCTTCATTTAATTGGTTCTCCCAATTTTGCCCCTTTTAATCCATCAACTTTTTAACATCTTAACTCCTTATTTTGATCAACTAAATGAAGAAATTTGATAACAATTCCTTCTAGAGAAATGTTCCTCTATGTATTATGTTTCCATTGACACCAAAATTACTCAATTGGTTCAAAAATCTGAATGTTATAGCCCAAACATTTTCGGGTTGTTCACAGTCAAAAATAGTGTACTTTGTACAACTTCCATCAATTCGACTGAATCATAATTTGAATTTTTCATATTATTTGTAGACCTACGTCTTTAGTTTATTTCAAATCAATAATCATCTTATTTAGATCTCTATAGGTCAACATATCATCAAAATACTGAAGTATGTTCAGTAAAACATCCAACTCATATTCTTCCAACTGAACCCCTCACTTTCGTTCAATCAATCTTTTTCAAATCAATTAAGAATGCTGCCAAATTTTATGTAGAAGTAGAAACATGTCTTAAAAATCCAATGGTTTAAGAATCAAGTCATTTTGAGGTCAGACGAAGAAGTTATGGTCAAAATACTCTCGGATGTTCATCAGCCTCTCAAAACTTCAAAGTTGCTATCGTGCAATTGCACCGTAGCGACTTTCGCTATCCATCCTCCAAAATCGCCGTCGTGCTTTTGCACGAAGGTGCTTTTTGGATAACCCTCAATGTCGCTCTCATGCTTTTGCATGACTGTGCTTTTGGCCCAAACTCTTAAAAGTCACAGTCGTGCATTTGCACGACGGTGTTTTTCTACTTCTTCTTCTTCACAGACTTTCTAACTTCTAAACTCCATGACGTTTGATCTAGAACTCCAAATTTTGCAAACTTTATATCAATGAAAAGCTAAAAGAAAGATATACAACTTTCATGAAGACAATTTAGTCAAACTCTACCTATATCAACCCATAAAATTCTTGGAATTTTAGATCAAAAATCTAACTCTCCACTGTTCATTCTCAGAAAATTTTCAAACTTCCACTTTCCAAAATCCATCACTTCAACTTTTTATTCTAGTCATTTCCACTCCATTTCTATCAACTCATTCACCATAAATTTCATAGTGTCCTTAAATATACAAGTTTACTCGAAAATCTCAAAATCATCAAAAACCAAATATCATTCATTCACTCTTCATATTCTGCATTTTACATTCTCTGCACTTTCTTAACTCTCTTCCTCTAACTATCATTTACACAATCTTTCTCACTTC
>JAOSBK010000008.1:32479938-32496487 GCA_027568895.1 Erythroxylum shatona | reverse complement strand
ACTCACCCAAAATTTGCAATTATTTTTCAGGACTCAGAAGAATACCCCGTTAGGCAACGGGCGTATGACATCTGCTGATTAATGAAGTAGAGAAGTGGTCGGGATCAGTTCGCGTCTGCATTAGTGTATTTTATTTTCTGAATTTTTGTCTTAATGATTAAGTCAATTTGTAAGAGCAACAGACTGAAATAAATTGTATTTATGAAAAGGGCCCGAGGCCATTGAATTGTTTATGTAAATTGTTTCCGCATAAATTATAATGTGTGTGTGTATGTGTTAAAGAGAAAAAAAAATTTATACTGAGTTTTGACTGAGTGATGTAGCATGCCACCCTCGCGGGACACGGACTCGGATATCACCATCGATGTCGGGTTCAGGTCATGCGGGAGTGTGGTGCTACACTTTAACCATTGATATGTATGAAAAATGTACATATTTTCTTAAGTGTTTTGCTTGATTTTCATGTCAAATTACCTTACGTAACTTATTTTTAATTACTTTCGAAGTAATTGTGATAGATTGACCATAAAATTAAATTATTTAAGAATTGAAAACTATTTTAAGCAAAACATACAAAGAAAATCACAATTCTTAGAGTAATATAGTCTGGTGTATGCATATGTACCAGTTTGTGACTTATAAAGATCAAATGTAGTAAGACATATGACTTAAAATACAACCTAAAGAGAGACCATGTGGTGTTAAAGAAAATATGTATAGCAATATAACCTAATCCATAGTAGTTTTAAAGGCTATAGGCTAATCATAAGGGAGATAGTAAGATCTATGGTTTGGAAGCATGATCATGCCAAAAGATGGTTTACTAATTTTAAGGGAAATATTGATGCATTTCTAACAATCTAAAAAATAAAACCTAACTCTGTGGTAGGTGAATTCAATTAACATTATAAAGTAAACTAAACTATTGAAGGTAAATTAAATCAAACAGTACAAAAGTGATATAATTAACAAATGAGTTTCAAATCTAATTCGCGATTCAATACCAACCTTAACACAAATAAGCACAATCAATCGTCATGTTGTTCTTGTACCTCTCTTTGAAATTATTAACCATAGATTAATAATAAGCTCTATTAACCCTAGTTTCTCCTTAAATTGTATCTAATTAAAACAAGTTATTTAATTAGGTCTAGCTATTAGAAAACCTAGAATAAGCTCTTTAGATTAACCACATTACGTAATAGGAAAATAAGTTAATCTAGGAAACAACCACACAATCTTTGGTCATTTAACCTATACTATGTTATCCCTAATAATGCCTAGGCATTAGTTTACCACAAGTGAATTAGATGTACAGTGATTACGTATTGCAATCTAGATTATGGCAATGGATTCATACGTAAATAATCTATTTGAAGTGTTTAAATCATCATCGCATAATCTCAAAACATTAATCATAGAATAATATAATCAATTCTAAAAGAGAGTGAGAACAACATTTTTTGAATTAAGAAATGCCTAAACATTTTCACAGTGGCTCAAACTGTGTCCAAAGGCTTGAAACTTTATATAATGAATGGAAACCTTAATTTTTGGAAGACTTTTGGAGATTTTATACTTTAAACACATCTTTTCTTTTTGGCTAAAGGTTATGAGTTAGACATTAGTGAGTCCAAGAACCCTTTTGAGGCCAATTTGAAGGTTATTTTTATTAAATAATCAGGAATCCATGCATCATTTCAATAGATCAAAATGTCGATAAAAATTAAGATTTACATCTAGATTTATTTTATCATATTTTATTATTTTTAATTGATTTTATTGCTATGAATATGATTAATAGCTAGTTTATCTATATGAGATAAAGAAACTCCAAGTTTTTATATTTATATTGATTGATTCAATTGAATTTATAAATGAGATATATTTCTATAAAACAATTGACTAATATTAACATATGATATACTTATGTTAGTGACTAGATCTAATTTTAACTCACTATTGGATGCTTTAAAAGAGGTTGTATATAAGTAGGCCACAACTTTAAGTAATATGGTTTGAATGAAATGCCAGAGAGAGATTTATATAATCTTTTGGTGTTAGGGTGAAACCTTTCATATGATCTTATAGATCATAGTGTATACAAAAGGGTATTAGATTGTTACATATAATGGTTAATCAACTAGAGAGTAGATGGTATAGCTTTAGTGTTTAAGAGATCCCACCAATCTAGTTAAATATATTTATTCTAGGTTAATCAATTTATTATATCAAAAGTGATACTAAGAGAAGTACTTGTCTAAATATTGATATTTTGTTGAATTTTTTCTTGATAAATTGTCTAGTTATTAATTCTTTTAGCTACTTATGTAGGTCTCATTTTAGTTTATAATTTATTAATAAAAATCCATTAAAACCATATTGTTTATTTACTCATCTTCCCCTTGATAGCTAACCATAACATCAAGGTAGTTCCACGACCCAACTAAGGGAATCATATCAATTTATGCTAAGGAACCTTCGAATCATGTTTCTATAAGAAGAGTTGGTGAAGACACCTGATGAATTATGGATCCTATATAAATTTTCTTCTTGACTTGGTATAAATTGATTGCTTAAATTTAATATGTGTAAAAAGATGCAGAAATTTGAGGATAGAGCCTCCTTAACTGTAGCATGATCAACAATCAAATTCTTTAAATATGACATTATGCTGACTTCACTTAAGGGGCCTAAGAATGACAGGTTATAATGCCAAAAGGATGTTGATGCCCTTTCTCCTAGCTTATGATTAATGCTTAACATAACCCTCTCTTGAAGTTTAAGAATATGAATCCTTATCCAAGAAGAATTATTCTTTTATCTTTTAAAATTCTCTGGATCCTCTTATTGAATTACAATTGGATAGTGACTTTAAAGGGTAATATCCCCAATCCATGTTCCTCTTTGAGAAAACAAGGTTCACACTAATTTACTTTATCCATGAAATTATTGATGGTATTTTTAGAACACATAAACCTCCTCAATATTTGCTTTATGGTTTTGCTAATGCTTTTATGAAACTAGATATGCAAACTTCAATATATGTAGATGCTGTTTAACAATGAGTTCATAAGCTTCACTCTGCTTACTAATGATAAGATTTTATCACACTAGCTTGCAATTCTCAAGTCAATATTTTAGTGGGTGGTTTGAACTCATTATAGAAAGGTATCTTGGAGAAAATTTGGATCTCAAGATAGATTAAGGGGTTTTGAAGCTTTCAAACCTATTATATATTCTCAATAACTGACATTATTAATAGCTCCCAAGCAAAAAACCAACTAACTCTTTCTTTGTGTTAATGGAAAGACCATATATGACTATAAAGGAATTTAGAGCTATCATAAGTGCACCCACTGTGTTAGGATCCACTTTAAAGAAGATAATGAGGTTATCTGTAAATCACAAATTTGTGATTCCCATAAACTTGCATTTAAAGTGGAACTTAATCTTTCTTTTTTGACTAATCCTATAATTAATTTGATTAACTCTTATATACTAAGAGTGAAAAGGTGAGGGAAAAGAGAGTCCCCTTGCCTAAATTCCATTACTCCTTAGAATAGATTGATTGGCTTTCTATTAATTAAGATTCCATAAGTTATTGTCATTGTAGTTTGAGCAATCTAATCAATAAATTTAGTAGGGGAACCAAAGGCATACATGGTGTCCAAGGTAATGCTCCAATCTAATGAGTCAAATACTTTATTAATGTCCAAATTTTTGTCATAATTCTTTCTTGAACCCATATTGTTGTAGTTTTTTAAGGAGTTATTAAACCAACAAGATGTCATCCATTATCAATATGCCCTTTATGAATCCTTCTTACAAGGAATCAACTATTTTTAGCAACAATGGTTTTTAACCTATTATCTACTATCCTAGAGATGACTTTATATATAGCATTAGAGCATAAAATAGATCAATAATCCTTCATAGGTCTAGGGGAATATTCCTTGGGAATAAGAAAAATAAACATCTTATTTGATTCCCTCAATATCATTCTTTTACTAAAGAATTCAAGTATTGCATTAGTGATTAGTTTCTTTGTATAAAACCAAGTTTTATGGAAGAGAAATCCATTGATACCATCTAGTCTTAGTGTCTTATTGGGGTTTAAGGAAAACATTTCTTCTTCAAAATTACTGTTAGTGAAAAGCTTGATGAGTGGGGCGAAGTTTATAGCTAATTTATGCTACAAAATTTCCTTCATATAAGAACACCAAGAGAAGGATACAAATTTGGAATTTTGAACAAAAAAGTAGAGAAGCATTCTATAAGTCTTGGGAATGATTCACAACTTTTCTTCGCCAGTGCTTACACCTTTAATAATCCTTACAACTAGTTGTTCTATTCTCCTCTAGAGGCCTTACAATAATATGTCATAATTTAGTTGACACTATATCTAAATGGATTATATCTACAAAAATAGTTAAGGAGGTTTTAGAGATCATGAAAACTTGGCCAAAACTTATTTAACTAAGGTTGTAAGGGGAAATTCAAAAGCTACCCTTTATGAGGTTCAAGTAACTTTTAAATTGGCATCATAAGTAGTTAATCTTTTAAACCAAATATAGATTTTATTAAACTGAGACATTAGTAATATGAGGCATATTATCAATTTGGCATATATAGGCATCTTTCCCATACATACAAACATGTAGATTTAAGCTAAAATTACTATGAAGAGGCTAATTACATGGCTGTTTATAGTGGAGAACAAGTTGTTAAGAAAGATCCCTTCTCTAATAATTACTTTTCAGGGTAAATGAACCACATAAATTTCTTATATAAAGAGTAAGGATTAAGCATACTTATGAGACCACTTGAGTTCCAACAATAACTTTAGTTTTAACAACCACCACTATCATAGGTTAATGGGAGGGAAGAGATGTTTAAATAGTTTATATCTTCCATTGGTGCAAAGTTGGATAACTTAGGGGTATTTAAATCTCAAGAGAGTAGACCTAAAAAGGTTGCAATCTAATTACGCATAAATGCATAGCTTAGAGTGTAATTGAGTCAATTAGCCAAGGTGATGAGTGAAAGAGGTTAAGAAAAGATTCCTATTAACACTAAAAAAACCCTAGAGATTAAGTGTTAACCATTACATTTAAGAGTGACAAAACATTTGATGTTGAAGTTGTTAAATAGGAGGAAGTGAAGAAGTAATAAGAGCCTAAGGAAGAGGATGAGAATGAAGTAAAAAAACCCAAACTAACTCTAGTCTCATTTTATCCAGTGCCATTTTGAATTAGAAGCCTAAACCCTCTATCAAACCCTAAGTCCCACTAATTCCATACGCTCTAAGGTTAAAGAAGTTGAAGGATGAAGTCAACTTTAGGAAGTTCCTAAATATCTTTAACTAAGTTCCATATCTATACCCTTTATTGAAGCATTAGCTCAAATGCTATCATATGTCCAAATTTTGAAAGAGATCATCTTTAACAAAAAAACTGGCAAAATATGCTACAATGACTTTAACTTCGGTTTGTAGTATGATTCTGTAAAATAAATTACATTGTTAAAGTTTCTAAGTAGTTTTATTATTCCCATTTTAGTGCTTCTAACACTTATAATTTTTATGTGATTTAAGTTCTTATATAAACCCAATGCCTATATCTCTTTTAAGGAAGCTCAGAATATGAGAACTCAGGCCCACAATAATGTGACTCTAGCTAGTAGATAGGTCTATTAGGCACCCAATTAGAGTACATGAATACCTAATAGTTAAAGTAGGAGATTTCATTTTTCCTGTCAATTTTTTGTTATTGAATTTATAGTATGACATTAGTGTTCCCATTATCTTAGGGGGACCTTTTTAACTACTAAAGGGGTGATAATTGATGTTTTTGAGGGCTAATTAACATTTAGGGTGAGCAAGAAGAAGATGGAGTTTAATATCTTCAAGGCTTTGAGAAGACCTCTTGCCCTTAATGATATTTATTAATAGATAGATTCTATAGACTTTATTGTGCCTTAGGATTTACCAAAATTTAGAAACATGTATATCTTTAAAACTTAATGAAAAAAAAGATGGATCCTACACTTTTAGAGTGTGCTTTTAGGTTGGAAAGAGAGGACTGTAGACCTTGATGGGGATTTAGGAGGAGGAAAGCTTCAATTCTTACCATCTAAAAAAGAAGTACCTTTACCTAGAATTGAAGAAATTACCTCATCACTAACATTATGCACATTCAGGAGACGAATAAGATTTATCCTATTAATATATAATCTTTTTTTAGTTTCATGTTGGAAGGTAAAATAGCTTATACAATTGGATATTTTCGACAAGTGAATAGGTGAATAGGAATACCAGCTAAAAGGCGTTTAAAGATGAACTTGTTAAGAGGAAATATTCTAACTTTACTTTACTTTTATTTCTATTTTTTATTTTTAAGTTTCAACTAATGTTTATTTTATTTATTTTTGTAGATTATTTTGTTTGATTTTCTTAGACTTTGCCTTACTAACTTAGGATGAAACTAAGAGACATTTTTATACCTTAATTATCTTCCATAAATTATTTTATTGTCTTACTTGTCTAATATAAGGGAAAATTTCAAAAGTTAAGTGCATAATATGATTAAGTAGTTGCAATGTAAACTTGATTTCATGAATGCTAGGAAAAAATTTATTAAGTAATGATACATTGATTTAACTTGAGTATCCTATGAGATATTGGGCCTTTATGTAAAATATTTTCCAAATGAGGAAATCTTCTTTGATTTTGAATTTCTACAACTTCCATTTGATTCTTTTCAAGATTACATGTATGTACAAGCATTAAAATGGTAAAGGCACTTTGGATTTTTCTTTTGAGCTAAACTATCTGCCTTTTGCACATTTTACCATTATTGATCCCCTATAAGCCTTGTATAAAATTTTGTCATTTCTTCTTTATAAATTGATAGGTGTAGATTGCATTGTATTTTTATAGGTAATTTGATGTGTGTTTAGTGATTAATTTGATTGTTTAGTATATGTTTAGGTTAAGAATTTTGTTAGTTCATAAATATTTGTGTTTTAAGGGTTCTTTAGGTAAAAACATGTTTTTGAGCATCAATTATATATATATGAGGTGTTGTGATCAGTTTGTTAGTGTTTTAGGGCATTCAGAAGAGTTTTGGAGGAGACCCAAACCAAAACATAGTCTCATGATCATGGCAAGTAGGCCACGATCATGATAGAAGCACCAACATAGGCCCACGATCATGGAAAATATGCCACGATCATGATAGAAACTCGAGCACAGGGCCACGATCATGACAGAGAGCAATAAACCTTAGTGCACGATCGTGGCCTGTGCATAGACAGACGCTAAGATACTTTTGGATCTAAGTTTTTTAGGGACATTTCGAACCCCAAAAAGACACTAGGGTTACCTTAATTAGAAAAGACTATAAAAGTATAATGATGTAACCCTAGAGGGTAGTCTACATTCAACCTACATTTGGAAGCCCAAAAGAGAGAGAGAAAGAAGAGAGAGAGAGAGAAGAAGAAGAAGAGGAAGAATAAGAGGGTTTTGATGCTAAACCTTCCGGAAATAGGTGATCTTTCGATGTCATTGCTTTCCTGGATCATCCAACCTAAGTTTCATTTCCTCCCCTATTTACCTTTTTGTTCATTTAATGTGTAAGATTGAGATGGGTTGTATGGTTATGGATTTTGAGTTGTTAATGATGTTTTAAATTTTCCTTTGGGATTTTGCTTATATTTAATGTTAATCTGGTTGAATTGCTTTTACTTAATTTGGGTGTTGTGATTGATTAATGTATTTGCATGTTTTGGTAACAAATCGAGAAGGTGAATCGGATGAAAATCATTAGATTGAATTAACGAGAGTTAGGCAATCTAATTGACCACTTAATCAATCTAGTTAGTAATTTCATAGAGAGAGAACCCGTGTGAGACCCGATTATTTATTAGAGAGCTTTAGAACTAATTAGAATTATGGGTAAATTGTGAATTGAGAGATTGTAAGTCCATAATTCAATTAGGGTTTACAATTTAGCGAATGATTATAACTCGAGAGAGAGCATTCAACCCAACGATCATCTAGAATTGACAACAATAAACACATAAATGGCTAGATTAGCATTAATGCTAAGTAAAAACCACCTCTCTCATAACTTGATTAATTCTCTTGATGGATTTCCATTGTTACATTATTTGATAGTTGCTAGTTTATCAGATTTAGTCTGTTTTTAGTTTATCATTTGAATTTGAGTATTAAACAAAGCGCAACTTGAATTAAGTGGTGCCTAAGCACAATCTCTGTGGGACGATATTTGCTTTTTACTACAAATAACGACCTATATACTTGCGATTTTTAGCGTAAAACAAGTAGTTTGTTTTTGCAATCAACGTAAACCAAATTGTGAAAATCAATTAACATTTTTTATTTAAAAAAGAAGGAAGTGTGGATTTTTGCAAGATATGAGGAGTTGGTGGATATTTTTGATCAAAATTTTAATTTACCAGATCTGCTAATTATGAATAAATATTTTATATTACCTTTCTTTTTTGATTTGATTAGCTCTTTCAACTTATTATAACTAAATTCAAAGACCTTTTGATTTTTTTTTTGTATATATCTATTAGAGTAGTAGAGATTAGATGACTTTCAAGCCTATTAGAAGCATAATGTCATAAGAAGACTATGAATGTAGCTTGCCTAAAATTTCAAACACTTATACGAACTGAGGGACATGTAAATTGAAATTATTTTTAACTTAATGAAGGAGTTAGAATAATATTTGTATTGTTTTATTTTTACACTAATTTATTTAAGAAATATTGTATGTTTAAGTTTTGCAATTTAATTAAAAGACAAATATGTTTATCTTGTGTTATTAACTACTAGGTTAACTAATGTGTGTGGGTCAATTTTTATAGGTATCATTATAGCAAACCCTCATTATACTATAACTCCTTCACTAAAAACACCTTAGGGTTTTAAGTTATTTTGTTGTCAATTGCTTGAGGACAAGCAACGAGTTTAGTGTTGTAGAATTTGATAAGCTCACATTATGCATTTTTTTAGGGGTTAAATTAGTTTGTGATATATACGTATTTTATATAGAATTATCTAATATTTTTTATGTTTAATTCATTATCTTATGGGTAATAATTTAAGTCAAAATTTAGGATTTGAGGGCATTATTATCCACAGTTTTCTGACTGAGAAGAAATTGAAGTTAATGGAAACCTAACTAGATGGAAAATAATTTTCAAAAAACTTAGGCTCTTGGATGTATAAAATTTGGAAAGAAAGGAATAGTCGATAGTTCCAAGGAGTGCAAAACACTAAGGAATATTTATTAAGGAAAATCATACAATGGATTAAAGAATAACTATCTTACATATCCAAGTATTGTTAGATTATGAAGAATATTTGGAAAAGTGTATGAATATTAGCCTAAAGTTGTGAGTTAAGCCTTAGAATCAAGTGGCAAGTTGGAAATGATTCTTAAGAATAGAAGATAAGTATGTGTGCGTAGTTGGAAATGGTTTTGCAATGACATTATTTGAAGTTTTATAATAGTTTCTCTTATAGCATAAATGTACCTTGGACTTTTAAGACCTTTAGGGATTTTCTAATAAAATTATTTAACTGTTCAAAAAACTTTGGAGAAGGCGTCAAAGATTAATTCAAGCTTAAAGATGTAGAAAATTTGAGAAAATTAGAGAATTAGCCCACACAACATTAACACGAATAAGTGTTTGATATGTGTTTAAGAATATGGTATTATGTTGGACCTGTGTTAATTGTATTTGTTTACAAAAGAAGTTTTAAACGCTAACTGAAACTGAATTGGATGCTAATTTGTCTTCATACTCATAACATGCAATTCGAGGATGTATACAAACATAATTTCACAAAACTTACTCTATTTTATAACCCTAGCTATAAACACTATTATTAAGTTTCATTAAAGTAAAATTTTATGGGTGTGTGATTTTAGAGTTTTTCTCTAACATTTAAGATCACTTAGAAGCAAGGATTGAAAGGAGATTAACCTCAACTTAGATGCGATTAAGGATATATTATTCTATTTCTACTTTATTTTATGTTAAAATTGATTTTTTCTTATTTTATTCTCATTATAATGAATAGCTAAGTCCCTAGTTAGGATTCATGATGTAGTTTATGTTAGATATTTCAATTATTAGTGCATAATTTGTTATTTATTAGTATAATTTATTCTGTTTGATCTTAATTATTAGATTTATACATGACTATCATAGATTCAATAGTAAGGAATACATGATAGACCAGAAGGTAGGAAGTATAATTAGTGCACTAGGAGAATGAACTTATAAATCTAAAGATAGAAGTATCTTAGATAAAAAAAAGGTTATAGCTAATATATTAACTATTCTTAATAAAGTTAATTAGGTGTTGTGTATTGAGGGGTGGTGATTTCTTAATTGAATATTCTTATGTGCTTTAAGAGAGAGCATAGATATAATAGGTTTTTTTTTTGTTTCAATATTGAATGTTGATATTGGATGACAAAATGGAATCCCATATAAATGAACCTTAGAGCCTTAGCGTTTATCATATTGATTCCTTTTCACTATTTATTGATATTGTTTTTTATTATTTAGTAATTTTTTTACTCATTATGAATTCTTATTTTCTTTAGTTTCAATGTTTTACTAAGATTAATAAGTTTAGTGGTTATATTCTTCATAAGATCAATACTTTAGATTACTTCAATTTTTATTACTTTATTAATTAATTATATGTAATTTTTGAGAGATTAAATAAGTATATTGATATAAAATTGCGTTAAGTACAACATATTGCAGCTTAAAAAGTTTCTAACCATTGGATTGGACTTAAAACAACCACTATATGCTTAGGGCATTTATACGATCACTGTGAAACTACTAGGTTAATACTATAAAGACTGGTTAGGAGATAATAGAGGCAAATGACTATAGACAGAACTACATGGCATGTTAGGATCAGACATCCTTCTAGCTTTGATTGTCCAATAGAATTATAACTTCATGGTTTGACCTTTTATATGAGTTATTAGTGTAGTTTGCTTATTCTCACCAATGTTGTTTATTGAAAGATAAGATTAGAAACTGGATAATTAAGGGTTTATTCATATTAATTCTTTAGGATCTGCCTATATCATTATTGCATATTCTTACGGCATCATTATAAAGAACTTGTTCTCTAATCCATCTATAGAAAGATTTCATTAGTCTTTTCTTTCCTAATGAAGCATTTGACATTTCTTTCTTCCTATACCTTATATATACATAAACCAATACTTATATTATAAACAATTAGGTAAGCCTTTAAGATGTGATTGTATTCATGCAGCCATTTGAGTAACTAAGCATAGTAGGGTATTTTATCTACATGTTGAATATGATTTGGATGTTGAGCCAAATAACTACAAATTTGCGTTCAAATAAAATATGTGCAATAGTTTATGGATATTTTTACATAGGGGCCTATGCCAGATATGTTTAGATATCTCAACATGTTCATTATTAGTAGTTTTTCTTTGATAGCTAACCATAATGGAAAGGAAACTTTAGGGATGATGTTCTTTTTTCTAGAGTATCCTACTCCAGGCCTCTTAATGCACCTTTGTTTTTTTCTTTTTGAAAAATGAAATTTTCATTACTATAGACAAAACTAATATAAAATTACAATAATTTCTAGGCTACTAAGCTATATATAAGTACTATAGTTGAATATACAAAAATAGTTACTACATTAAAGGAGACAATTCTAAATTAGCATAATAGAAAAATTATAGTCTCCATTTAGATTTCATTTAAGGGTAAGACTATTATGCACCTTTTTAGCAAAAATTGTTGTTCTAATCCAATTAACAATTTTATTAGCTAGCTGGTGAAAAGACCCATCCCAAAGTTCCCCTTGGAATCAAAGTGAAACTCTCTTGGAGACCCCTCGGTAGCCCTCGTTCGATATCTTACTCAACTAAAGGGTTCTCGCAAAGCCAAGCCATTCAACTGTCAAAAACTTTTTATATTTTAAAAGTTAGAAGTGTGGAAAATAGTGGGAAAACCTTTTTTTAATTATTTACTAAAAATTTCAGCAACATAATGTCTGTATTTTGACTTTCCCAATTTTTCAAAAACCTACATAACATACTTTGAAACACTTTTAGTATTTCATATAGCATCTCAACTTTTAGAATGGGACCTCAGGTCCACAACACAAGCAATCACAAGCATATAATTCTAAATATTAAAACATCTTTAAGGATCAAAGCCTTCGTAGTTTATTAAGTAAAAGAGATTTACAATTCCACTAATATTCATAAGATCACACTTTCAAACTCTTTCCAAAATAATCTTAAGGAAGAGTCCTAATTACGACAATACTTGTACACATGTTTGGGTGGTTTGTTTAAAAACAAAAAATAAAGACGAGCTAAACAAGATCAATGAGTGTAATCAATTTACAAGAAAATTGAACTTTCTAGAACAATATAACTGCGATATTACATATAATCATAAAGCTCATGGTAAAGAATTTATCCTAAAAATTTATTCGTGTATCATCAAATCTGGCAATAACATAACATTTTGTAAAACATAATTTCAAATTCTCTAAAATACAATTTCAAAATGCTTTTTCAAAATTAAGCTCATAATATAAAAGTTTTCATTTTCCATTCTCCTTTTTCCTTAAACAATAAAAGTGGCGGCAATAAGTTTTCTGAAAAATTTATATTGAAAATAAGCCATCCACTAGAATTGATACCATACGATGCCTCTCAAATTACTTTTAAAATAACCATACGGTACCTTAGGCATGAATTCACAGAGATGGTTATGCATCGCTTACTTACGATTGGTTAGCCACTAGTTGTAAAGTTGGGTCGCTAACCCGTAACAAGTTAATCATTATAAACCTGTAGTTACGAAGCTGGTTTTACATTGCTTACCCATAAGAAGTCACAGAGTTGGTTCTACATCACTTACTTGTGACAAATTTTTAGCTAGCAGATTATATACTCCATACGTGCATAGGGTGACTGTTGGACCCTAAATTTTATTTATTTATTTATTTGTTTATTTTTAGAATTTAGTCAATTAATTTAACAAGCATAAGTAGAAATTAGAATTTTTGAATAGAAATATTAGAATTAAGCTAGAGTATAGAAGGCATAATATGGTATTTAAGAGAATAAAGGAGCTAGTAGATAAAACAAAAGAAGGAAGGGTAAACTTGGAAGGACAAAACAAATGAAGGGTAAAATAGGAAAAACAAGACAAAAGTAGTCTTGAAAAATAAGAAAGAGAGGGAAGAAATCATGAGAAGAAAAGAAGAGAAAACGTGGAGAAGCTAGGAAACGAAGAAGAAAATCGTGGAGAAGGAGAAAGAAGAAGAAGGAAGAACAATCAATTTGTTTTAGGTAAGTTTTATCTTTTTTTCTTGTTTGGGTAGAAAAAGAAGTAGAGAAATGGGTTTGTGGTGGGAACCAAGGGAGAAAGAAGAGAACCCAATGAACCCTTTTTGATTTTCATAGGTTTTGAACTAGATTTTAGTTTTGTTAGTCTAGATAAATTATGGGTAAATTGAGTCTAAGTTCAATTTCTATTTATTCTTGATTATTGAAGCTTTATGGATTTTCCATTGGAGTATTGATATGAATGGAAATTTGGTTTGTTTGAAGGAAACTAAGACAATCCCATCCAAGAGCAAGAGGAAAGACAAATTTGAGTTTGGATTCCTAAGCAATTTAGGTGGGCAATATGCTTATAGTTATTTTGGAGATGGGCAAAATTTCTTACCTATGTGTGTATGCTAAATTGTTTGATTTTGAATTGTTGTGATTGTTGGAAAAATGCATTATGATTGATTATCATGTTATGAAATTTGGTATGATCAAAAGAGGAGATAGCATAAGAAGCATGAAAATATAAATATGAGATGGAATAAATTGAGCATAAAAATTTGTTTGTGTTTCGGCAAGAGAGACACCATTTCATTCTTCATGTGCACGTTGATATAAAGCCTTCTCTCGACTGCCCGCTTGTAGCACATGAGCTCCTAAGAAACAAACTCATTTAGTTCATGGTGTAAACTTCAGTTTTTCCATTTCGATCCATGGGCCTCTCAAGCAATTTGTTTATGCATTTCATCTTTGATTTGTCAAGTATGATACAAAATTGAGTGCTATACTTTGATGATTAAATATACATGATATGTTCTATATGATGAATTTTTTTTACTATGATTATGTGAGCTAGAATTGTTGATGATTGAATTCCTAGATCAAATGAGATATAGATGTATAGATATATATGCATATGTGCTTGATTTGTGTGCTCGTTACTAATGGATATAAATATATTAGCCACTGAACTTCGTAGCTCAACCATTATTTTTCACTCCTCAGGTGCAGAACGAGAACGTTATTGATCCTTGCGAAGCTTTAAGCAAACTCGAAGATAGCTCTCTTTAGTAACTAAGTTAGTTCAACTATTTTTGGGTAGCTTTATAAGCATATCAAACATGAGCATCCATTTTGTATTTTTTGTTAAGTTATTGTTGTAACTATTGATATGTAATTAAAGCTAGGCTCAAACTCTATTTCGGTTTAGCAATGAGATTATGAATGGAAGGAGTTTCTTTTGCATGTATTCATGTTTATATTTTGTTGAGTTGTTAATGGTTATTGGAAATTGTATATGCAAATTAGTGTTGAATTGTTAGGTTCTGGGTTGCAGATTTGAGGATTTTGCCATGGCAAAGCTAAAACTTTTGCCTGGCGAACCTTTCGTGAGAATTGTTTTGGCTCGATCTCGTAACTTTGCAGTGATGAAGTCAGAATCTCACCGGCGTATTTTTTTCGAAGGGTGCATTTGCTTAATCACAAGAATTTATTGCAGTGAAGCCAGACTTTGGTGGTGAAGAACTTTTCACAAAAGGACCTTCGAAAAACTCACTAATCTTGTCGCAATAAAACATATACTTTACTGTTGCGAACCTGCCAACGTTGACGCTAAATTTCTCCTTACAATTGTAATAAGTGACAAGACCTGGGGCCAACATCTTTTGGTATTAGTGTTAGGTATTGATTTCAGAGCCCAACTCTTTCTCTGAAAAATCATAAGACTTGAGCGTGCATATTATCTTGTAGGGTTGTTTCAATGAACCCTCATTAGACATCATCCCTCATAGGTGACCTGCCCATACCAGTCAAACATCAAAACAAACTCATTTCTTTTATTTCCAAACAGATTTTGTGCTCCAGCTAGAATTTCAAATTGACTTCTTTAGAACATTTTTCCCCATTGTCTTAAGTTTCTAATGACACTAATATCATTCAATTTGGTTCAGAAATTTGAAAGTTATGGCCCAATCACTTTTGGGCTGTTATTAAACTAAAACAATACACTATTGTCAACTTTTCAAAAATTGATAGTCTTAGAGACTAAATTAAAATTTGAATCCTTCAAATACTTTGTAGCTATATGTCTCTAGTTTATTTAGAAATAATAATCATCTTATTTGGAGCTCTACAGATCAACATATCATTAAAATACTGAAGCATGTTTAGTGAAAATATCCAATTCATGCTCTTAAAACTGACGCCCTCAATTTGATTCCATCAATCATTTTCGAATCAATACCAAAAGCTATAAATTTCCATAAAGAGATAGAGAAATTTGTTACGAATCTAATGCCTAAAAAATCAGGTCATTTGAAGGTCGGACGACAAAATTATGTTCAAAAGAGTGAAACATGTTCAGGTTTTGAGGAGGGGGCAGGGGGTGGGAGAACCTGCGGATGTTACGGCGCATCGCGATCACGACTTTCGCGATCCTTCCTCCTCCCTTTTTTTTCTTCTTCAGACCTGTTTAGTAAAAAGGTCATACTTTTCACTATAAATATGGGATTAAGGTTATGCAAAGACCATTCTGAAGAGGAATTCTAGAATTACAACTTCTATGAAGACCTCAAAAATAATTTTTGCCTCCATAAGGGTCAAAATTTCAAAATAATATAGCTGTCCCGAATGTCCATCTTAAACAGCATCGCAAACTTCTAATGATCATATCTCCCAACTCCATTCAACTACCAATATTATTTCATTAAACTTTTTAATCTCTAATCATTGTACTCATCACATACATCCAATTCTCTTCATCCACAAACTACTATCTTTCATTTCCATAACCTCTCACTCATAAGCCACAACGATTGATGTTCAAAGTTCATCAACTCAATTGGATAACTTTTCCAAATACATCTAATTTCAACTCACATCATCCATACATAATCCATATTTTATTAACAACAAAATACAAGTTTACAAAACTTTAATGGCATTCCAAACTAGATTACATCATTGGTATCCAAAATTCAAAATGCAAAATATACCAAACATAATAATCCTCGAAATGCATCTAAAGTCTTGCTTTTACAAATCTAACTTAATATACAAAAAAATTGAAAAATAGAATGATGTCTCGACTCTTGGTTACTCGATCTCATTTTTTTCACCTGAAGATGGGACGAAAAGGGGGGGGGGGG
>JAOSBK010000008.1:32446227-32468295 GCA_027568895.1 Erythroxylum shatona | reverse complement strand
TTGTAACTTTTTCGTTTGACCTCCGATTTACTCGATTTTTGAAGCATTGGTTTTCTAAAAAAATTTTCTACCCTTTCATGCAAACTCTAGAACTTTCGAGATTAAGTTGAAATTTACGGATTAAACCAAAGTGAGGCAATTGGATGGAAATTTGGTCATGCTTCCGTATTTTGGTGATTTCTTGATCTATAGAGATCCGATTGACGTTATTTTTGGTTTTAATTAATATAGAGACATGAAATTTCATTTTAGCTTAGGAATCGGATTTAATTTTGCGCCCTAAGAAGATCAATTTTATTGAGAGAGATTAGGGTGAATTTTTCAAGATCCGTTCAGGAGTAAGTGAAATAAGTTCGTTTTTGATATTTGACCTGGTGGAGAATTCCTCCCTCGTGGGATATGTGTTCAAATGTCACGTAGGACGTCGGACACGTGACTCACCAGGGTGGGGTTCCAACACTACAGGATTTTGTTTCCCTCTCGGATCAACTTGTTTTTCATGGAGTTCCAAGAAGCAAGAAGTGGTGGCGTTATCGAAAACTGAAGCTGAGCTAGTTGTAGCCATTTCAGCAACAAAATAGGTGATCTGGGTTAGGAAGCTACTGTCGGATTTGCAAATGGTTGTGCAGAATCCTACGATGATGTATGTTGATAATCAAGCATCCATTGCCATCTCAGAGGATTCGGTGTTTCATGGAAGGACTAAACACTTTAAGCTTAGATACTACTATTTGAGAGATATGCAGCAAGATGGTGAAGTGAAGCTGGTGTTTATAAGGATAGAGGAGCAGATGGATGATTTGTTTATGAAGGCATTTCATGTTTCAAGGTTTGAATGTCTTAGAGAGTTCGTTGGAGTAGAGTTGAATACTCTGAGCCAAGGAGGAGAATGAAGTAGCGATGGATCAGAGGAAGTGAAGATGATGTGATGTTGAAGGAATAAGAAGTTTTCTAATCTGTAACTGGTAATTAGTTAGTTAGTGACAGTTATTGAGTATAAAGTTGTAATCATGAACGTACGTAATATTCATGCAATCAAACAATTCTCTGGTCTATACAGTATCTTAATATCTCTCAAATACTCTCTTCTTTTCTTTCTTTTTAAGCTTTCTTTAATCTTTTTCTTGCTAAATAACTCATCAGTTCCCCACTGGAATTGATCAAATAAACCTCATGTGCGATAGATAACAACTACAAAGTTTAGGTAATTATTCCAAGAACCCATGTAGTTACCCTGAAAAGAACATAAGGTCACGTGATCAAACTTAGGAATGGAATGGATACAATCAATGTTTGTCCATATCATTACTCCGGGGAACAAAAGGACATTATCTACAGAGCATTACTGCAGTTACTCCAGCAAGGGTTCATATGACTAAGCTTAAAGCTTGAGCCCTTACGTATTGTTGAAGTTCACAACAAGAAAAATGTGGTTTGACAGCGAACATCATAGATAGAAAACTCAAAGATTCTGTCGGAAATTCAGATTGGCGACGGAATTTACCGACAGACAAAGATGCTGTAAAAACAACCATAGGTAATAATTTTTGATAAATAACAGAAATTGACGGACGTTTCATGTAATCGTCAGTGAATATGTCGACGGTTGTTTGTTCAGTTGATCATTGCTAAATTTCTGACGGTTAAGATTTTTCCATCGGCAGATGTACAATCAGTATTGGTTATTTTGTTGGTTATTTTATTACAACATTACTGATATTTATGATTGTTCCATCGGTATGATCGGTGATCATATCGACAGTTTTTTTATGACAAATCTTGTCGGTAAAATTGGCAAATATTACTGACGGATTGTTGTGTTTCGTCAGTAAATATAATTGATTTTACCGATGTACTTATTTTTTCCGTCAGTAAATATTTAAATATTTTTTAAAAAATTTCGTTATTAAATCTTATGGTTGATGCATAATTTAAACAGTTATGAATTATCTGTGCATAATATTTTGATTTGTTTATACATTTAATTTGTTTAAACAGAAAGTTGATTGGTGATATAAAGTTAAAATTATCTTAATTGATAATAAAAACATTAAATTGTACATAATAAGTATTCGTAATTTAAATGAAATGACCATAAGTACACTATTGATTTGGTGACTGCGGATACTTTGATTGCTGCGATGAGGTGCTACCCCTCTTCTTCAACACATCCATCTCATTTCGGAGCTAAGCTATGTACTTCATCAACTATTGCAACTAAGTTGTCAATGTCTGCACTATGCTCCCAAGCTTATGGACTTCATTGGTTGTAGACTGCCTACTAGATGTTATTGTACTGGACGTGGAAGATTGCGAATAACATGTATTTGCAAATAAACCTAAGCCAAATATCCTTCCATGACGGTCCCTACCACCACTGTATAAAGATAAGTTTGAGTCTCATCAACATCTTCAAACTGTTGAGATTGTCATTAAATGCTTTGTTGTATTTGGTTCTATCAAAAGACAATGTTTATATTAGTAAGTGATAATTATTAAGCATTAATATTAAACCATAAATTTACATACATTTAGTTCTCTACATTGGATGTTAACGAATGTCACACCATTATGCTTCTTAATGTGAGTGTGCAAAAAGAGCTGATGGGGTATAGGCCTCACGCCCATAGACTTTTCTTACATAAGAATAAAATGTTATAAGTGAAGTAGAATTTATAAAAATTTTAGCAGAGTTTTCTCTATTTTTATGATATTTACCCCTTGTTGAACAAAGAAAATAACTCAACAACACAGCCATATATGACACTAGACATTTATAACGTTATCATTCTGCATAATACACATATTTCATTCCAAAATTCACACATCAATTTAAATTGAAATATAGCAAAGTAAAAAAAATCAGAATATAAATGTAAAGTGTAAATACTTACAAGTTTCTCTACATGCTCGTGGTGGGTAATAGATCCTCCCATATGTACGGGAAGACTCTCTGCCCCCGATCCTCCATGTTTGTTGATAGAATTATGCTTTGAAATAAACATTACCTCAGGTGATGTTCAATACTGCTGCTAACAACTCTATATTTGTACATAAATATAATATGATCATACACTAGCTTTGTGTATCGCTTCAACAAAGTCCTGATAACATGTACGTGCTCATCTCTCCTATACTTTATAAATGACTGCATCAAATTCAAAATCTTAAAAAAAAATTCTTTTTGAAACAAAAGGAAAAAAATTCGATAAATACTTATAATGTAATAATATTTATCTAATTAATGTATAAAAATCAATTAAAAAAGAAAATAATATTTTTTGGCACCTTAAACTCCTGATAGTAAAATTTCTTTGTGGCCTAAGAGATATTCTTCCATACATAACCCTCAAGATCAATCTTCTCCTTGAATTTGGATGTGATATTTCTTGTGCATGAAAATGGCTATTACACAGTTGCACATATTGACCATGTCACAGCTGTGCTAGTTAAGTGACAACTATGACTTAACTTGCAATTGTACAGTTGTGCAATTTAAGTCACAACCGTGACTTAAATTGCATCTGCACAAGAGTGCAAGTTAAGTCACAACTATGACTTAACCACAACACTAGCTTAAGTCACGATTGTGACTTAACTTGCATCTGCACAATCGTGACTTAAGCCACGGTTGTGGTTAAGTCATAGTTGTGACTTAACTTGTACTCTTGTGAATATGCAATTTAAGTCATGCAATTTAAGTCACGGTTGTGACTTAAATTGCATAACCGTACACAGTTGTGACTTAACATGGTAAGTCACAACTGTGACTTAACATGGTAAGTCACGGTTGTAACAAGTGCAAGTTACATCAGTTGTGACTTAACTTGCACTCTTGTGCAGATGCAATTTAAGCTATGGTTGTAACTTAAATTGCACAACTGTACACAGTTGTGCAAGTTAAGTCACAACTGTGACTTAATATGGTAAGTCATGATTGTGACAAGTTAAGTCACAATTGTAACTTCCCTTCGTTTAATATGTCATTTTATTATGTGACATAAGCAGGTAGAAGGCATGAAATCCTAGACCTAGGAACATACTACAAATAGAAGGAGAGGGTGGAGACGTAAAGGGGAAGATTGATTACATTCACTACATTCTTCGCTAAACACATCAGAGACACATTCGGGAGAGACGAAATAGAGATAAAAAATGGAAGAAGAGAAGAGAACAGAGAGAGTCAGTGAAGAAGAGAGAAACATGGTAGAGAGCTAGAAGCAGAAACAAGCCTTCGACCATCTGGTGAGAACAAGATGAAGTAGAAGGAGAGACCTAATGTGGGAAGCTTGAGACAGGTAGCAGACCACTACACCTCACTCACCCGATCCCTATTTGCTTGCATTGGTATTCATTTGTTGCAGTGGTTCATGTTGATTACTAAACTTGTTACTTTTATAACTTAGCCGATTGTTACTTGTTTTCTTTTCATAGTTCATCTAGTTATTTACTTGGTTATTTCTTGAATACTTTACTTAGACTAATAAGATGGGATCTATGTATTTGAGAATGATGAATCGTATTTATGTTAAGATGGGTTGAATCTTTTTCTTGAGCATTAATGTAGCAATTTTAATCAACTATACATGAATGAGTTACGATTTTGTTGTCTTATTTATTGCTGTGATTTCTAAGCTGAATGGAGGTAATGTCATGACCAAACCTTGCATCATTTTAGTATTAAACAAAGGATCGTGAGATGAAGTTTAATATGGAATGAGAAACTATTGATGCTTAAGTTAAGAACTAGAAATATATTAACCTAAGTTATCAAGACTTGGGATCATGCTGTTAGGACAAGATGTATTCAAGCAACAGTGGGAACTCCATCTCATCCTCGACATCTAAAAGCAATGGAGATCCTATCCTTTCAGCATAATAAGAGAGTTCGGTTAGGAGGTTCTAGCTTATGAAGTGTTTATTCACGATAATTCTGGGTTTTGGATGATGAACTGCTTTATTATTTCAATATGCAAATGTGTGTGTATATGGTAAAGATGTACCCTTACAGGTCTATCCAAGGATGTCTTGGATGGAAGATATAAATAGGTTGATTGTTGTGATCTGCTTCTTATATTCGTGCTATTATTCTTTTAGGAAGCAGTATCTATTGTAGAGTTTCTCATATGCTCTTAGGTTTAGCTAAGTCATTTTGGTTTTGGAATGAGATTTGCACCTTGGGAAATCTCTACTTTTGTACATAACCTTTTTGTTGATTTATTAAATTACTAATTTACCAAAAAATATATTAACCTAAGTAGTAATTATTGGTTGGGTTTCTATAGTTAATTCAGATAATAATTATTTGAGTTAATTTAGAACCCAACTATTAATTTTAGTAAGACAATTTTTTAATCAATTTCTCGTAATCACGCATAGAAGATTAAATTAGAAAAATTAATTCTCAAGAGTCTTCCATTTCGATTAATCTATTCATCTTTGTTTTCAATTGGTTTCGTTTACTTTTCAATCTATTTTGTGATTTTCTTTAAAGTCTTAACTTAACAAATCGAGATAGAGTGTTTAGGATTGCATCTATTTTTATTTTTGTTCAACGCTAATTTAAGTGAAATAATTTCACATCCATGGGAGATGTTTATGGGTAATCAACTACAACTATCTCGTATACTTGCGAGTAAGATAACCTACGTCTTTTTAGAAATCTTTGGGCACAACAGGTATTAGGAGATCAAATATTTTTTACCCCTAACTTAATGAGAGGGAAGAATGAAATGACTACCACAAGTAAAAACAACAAATCAAAGTTTTTGATAGCTAAGATAATCATTGGTGATGAACAACCACTTTCTCTTGTTGGTTAAAATATTCAAGATGGTGCTTACCTCACTCTAATTGAGCTTGAAGATCCTAAATCAAAATACTAATGAAGAAAGACATTTTCAAGATTTAAAATGATCAAATATTAGATATGTGGATGGTTAAAAACCAATAGAAGGCTTATATTATAGTGCTAGTACACTATATTGACAATGACTAGATTGTATGTAGTCTGACTACTAAGGTAAATTATATGCTTTAAAATTCTTCGTATCTATTTATTGGTTATGTTATTATTGATATTTATTTATAATTTTAAATAGTAGGTTTATTTGTACGTCAATGCTACATACAAGTGAAACATTGATGATTTTGTTAATGTTGCTTAATGGATTAAAACATCGGCATCAAGTATTTAACTATAACTCTCCTTAGTTATACCAGAAACGATGAAATTATAGAAATATTAACGAACAAGTTACATTTATGGAGCTTGTTAACTGGTGAAAGGTTATTCTAAATATATTGTTTTTTATAAATCGTAAATTTAATTGTAAAGGAAGGGTTAGAGGTGATAAAGGAAGCGTTAAAGTAAATTCCAAATAACATAGTGCATTAGATTACAACAACAAAAAAAAAAAGTGGAAAATTTTGAAGAAACTTTTCTTAAAAATTATGATTCTATATAAAAAAAAGTTAGTTTTTTTAGATATTAACCTAGGCGTTTCTTGTCAACTAGTCTACCTCTTTAGTTCATGCAATCACCAGACAATAATTTATTTAACTGTTATAGATAAAGCATTTCAATATTTCAGAGGTTTAATTGATTTTAATATGTTGAAAACGTGAAGTGTTAAAAAGTCATGCAGATAATAATTGTGTTAAAAACGTTAGTGCTTTAAGCAATGATTTTTCTTTTGGTAACGTTAGGTTCCTCGGAACTCTAAAAAGTAAGATGTGATTGCCAAAATCTCAATGAAGCTAATAGCTAATATGATAAATTAATGTATCTACAAGAAAACAATTAATATAGGCCTTGTCTGGATTCAATTATGATTTATTGCGATTATAAATGACTGTCAAAACCTTAATTAAAATTATTAAAGAATTTGGACTTACCATACAATAATGTTTTATTTCTAGCAAAATCAGAAAGTTTATAGTTATTAATTTCAATAGAAGTACGCCGTAACCTTATAATCCTGGGGACAGATCCTCTGTTCCTAAAATTATATACTAATTCTGTCCCATTAAATTCAAACCATTTATTTATATGAGTCCCACATAAATAGATGGCTTGAATTTAATAGAATATGATTAGTACACAATTTTGGAGACAGAAAATTTCATGCCTATAATCCTTCCTAAAATTATATACCAATTTTGTCCCATTAAATTTAAACTATTTATTTATATGAGTCCTACATAAATAGATTATTTGAATTTAATAGAATATAATTAGTACATAATTTTAGGGAACGAAAATTTCATGCCTATAATCCTTCCCTGAATGACTTGCTTTCTTTTGTGAGGGTAGTAAGTAGAGGAATTTAAAGAGAAGACTTGCAGCAGTCTTGAGATGTAGTTGTTTGTCCAATAATGGGACCATTTATCGATGAGACTTGTCCACAAGTTCCAACGCCCGGAAAAATATACCGTTAAGAATATGGAGTTTCTTACACTCAATTAACATTTTGTCTTTGGCTTAGCACTAGCTACCATTCTTTTCTTTTTTCCCGCTTTGTAGATTAGGTTCTTTTCCACTAATGGCACTATAGCCAACAATGGAACATGTGCAGCTCCAAAAGCTAAACGTCCAAAAGCTGAACTTTGTAGATAAGCATAAATGGTACCGAGGGACAAAATAGGACCATAGACTAAAAGTTGTTATTGCTCCGGATTCTATTTTAATTTATTCAAGGACACGTTGGGTACTCACATGGGTGCCTTGCTTTTTGTTTCTTTTCTAGTAGTAAAAATTTTAGACGTTGGAATGGAATTAATGTCAATAATTGATGAAGAAGAGAAAAAATAGAACATATGCAAGGGAAAACAATTATAAGATGATCATCAAGCAGCAAATACCTACAGCAAATTGATATCAAGCAGAAATTACGCAAAGGGACCCAGTCTAAACGTAAAGATATCCTTCTCTCTCTCTCTCTCTCTCACACACACACACACAAACACCAAAGAAGCATCTTCACATGGGAGGTTCCAATCACTAGGAGATGCAAATGAGACAGTGGCAGAGGATTTGGTGGAGCCGCATAAATGCGTAACTCAATTGTAGGCTGTCTAAGCATCATCAGAGGTGCAAGTGCTAAAGAAATGGAAACAGCTTTAATCAATCTTCCAATAATACCAGCCATTTATTAATTTGTATAAAATTGAAGGCCAAAGAATGACAGCTTGGAAGTTTGCTGGTAATTTTAGTGACAATGCCACCTGTTCCTTTATTTAATTTTTAAGTACACTCTACATGCAATGTTTACTATGACACCTACACTTGTGTGTATGCTAAAGAGGCTACATGTGCTGGTCGATGCTTTAAAAAATCCCTGAGTCGCTTAGTTATTATTGTTATCGGAATTATCACGCACAACTCGGGACAATACCTACTCTGACAAGACAATGACAAAAGAACCCGAAACTTGGCTCCTCTTCAGAAAGGAAAAACACAAAATGGGAGATCGGATTCAGGTCACCATCCACTTTAGGCTAGAAAGAGAGAGTTTTATATAATAACAAGCCAAATACGGCAAGAGATGTGTACAAATTATCACGCTTTTGCAGTGTTAAAGTTTCATCACCTAATCTCGTTTGCGTTTTATTTTTCCTCTAAATAACTAAAAGTAAATGAACCTATTCATAACTTTCCATTGTTGGGATGCTGTTATTTAAATCCCAAAATCCTAATAAGTTATTAGATATCAACTTAACAAGTCTATAACAGTATGACCTCTTGGATTAATTCACTCGTCACCAATATCACGACCCGTAGAGAAAAGAAATGTATCAAAAGGATCAGGGAAAATGCTTCTTTTCAAGTATAAAAAGGGTGTTTTAATTTTATAGCTATCAAAAGGATTCTCTTACGTAACTTAACAGGTCAATGATGTTTCTCTACTAAATCTGCGATAATGTTGAAAGGATGAAAACAGTCCACCAAGTTTGGAACGTCTAACTATAGAAAATCAAATCTCATCAAGTGGGAATACCTTCTACAGAGAAAACCTCGTGACTTTCAGAAGCAATCAACTCTTTGAGCTATGTTAAATCATGGCAACGGCCCAAAGTCACCCGCAACAAAGACAAAACAACAGTTGGTAAGCATCACTTGGCCATATATTTGTGGATAAAAAAAAAGAAGCAGATAAACAAGATCAGATATGCACTGACAACTTCGAATGCCAAACAGTTATACCAGGCTCTTTTTGTCCCAGTATTTGTTTCAGACTGTTATGATAACTTCACATGTATGCTCTCGAGACATAATTTAACATATCATTTCATTCTCATTATTACCATTCTGCTATCAACTGAATTTGGTATTCTGAGATATGACAACACTTCTCCATGTTAAATACCTGTACCTGTACCAAATATATACGCGCGAGCAAAATCAAACCAAGACGCACAGACAAATTTGAAAACAAACAGAAACACAGGCATTCCTCTTTCACAGAATACAACAGAAGGATATTCTGCGATAGTCCCCACAAGGAAAGTTAACTTAGATCTACCATTCTACAACTTCACAACAATAAGGAAGCTATTACATACAAGAATTAGAAACAGGTCCGAAACCTTCCAAGCATCCACATTAGGTCAAGCTATTACATACAAGAATTAGAAACAGGTCCAAAACCTTCCAAGCATCCACATTAGGTCATCCCACTACACCAACCAGCTTCTGGTCTTATATTTTGATCAAACAAAAAACTAATGCTCAAACCCGACTGAAAGGAAGTATGATGTCACTCGAAGTTTGATAATTCAACAACTCATCATAGTATGCCTCAGAATTGCTCAATTGTCTAGGTGAAGAAAAGGTGGCAGAACGGAACACCGTTCTCAACATTTGGAAGTGATGTAACCAAGCCTCCTACTTTGTGTAGGAAAAACAGAGTAGAAATAACATCAATTATGTCCTCAAATGAAACAGCTGCTAAGTACAACTGGTATAAAGAACAGTATACCTAAAGGATCAAACTTGGTACCCTGTACATGTTATAACAAAATTGAAAGCACAATAAGCTTTCTTGCCAGTCCATAATTTTCCAAAGTAAATGGATTCTATATTTTATGATCTGTTTACCTCCAGGGACAAAGTAGTATTCCACATGAGAAGTGTTCAAATATCAGAAAAAATTTCAAGGCAAAGCTTGAAGAAGAATTATTTTTTGCTATGTTATTTATAAATTAATACAGAAGAGAAACAATAGGAAAGTCAGGAAGAAAATCTTGACTCCCGTTAATCTTTAGCAAATATGTTAGGAAACTTTCTGCAACAAGCAGTCCAGAACCCTGTAGAGACAGAGGGGGAGGAGGAGAGAGGAGAAGAAAATAGAGATTAAAAAAAAAAGTTTATGGGAAAAAGAAGAAGACGCACGACATCATACAAATACTTGCTACTTTGCATCTTATGGGGTACAGTCACTCAACTTGATTACTACATGTACGGATGAGGGAATGATCAAGCTGCTTACAGTGCCCAAATGCATTGAACTGTATTAATTGTGTTGCTACAAACCAAACATACAGGACTCGAGCAAACACATTAAAATTTTCTTGCCATCTAGAAGAAAAAGCTATTTCCAGCAGAAACTAAATTTCTGACCTCCATCAAATGTTCGTCATTTGAAATATTGAGGAAAAGACGAAGGTTTGACATCAATGCTTCTTGCTCCCAACTTAAAGGTCCTGATGCATGCAATGCCTCTATAGTGCAATGGTAGGCATGCAATTCTAGCCTATGAATTTCGGTTGCCAATTCCTTTCTTACTTTGTGTAGGCTGTTTCCTTCTGCTCTCCACTTACAGAAAGATTCTCCATCACTATACAAAACATCATCTTCCATAAAGCCTGTATGACAAGAAATTTCATAGGGTATGTTATTGATGCTACAACTACCAATTGAGCTAGCAACAGCATCAGAATCATTGGATTCAAAGTCTACTGCAGATGAATTTCCACCAAGACCATCACTCAGTTTTCTTCTTTCATCGTCAGTTACAGAAAACCCAATTCGGTTGTCAAACGAAAAATCCATGAGTTTCGCACGCGGCATATCTACCTGTTCTGGTGAAGAAAATTGACTTGCAGCAACACGACCCTGCCTGCAATCTTTTTCAATTGCTCTAAACTTTGGGAAAGCACCATCACATGCTTCAACTTGTGAACACCCATACAGTCCTCTCTTTGAAGTTTTATGGGGAGCAGCATCAAATTCCTGAAAGTTCTCCTTGGTTGTCACTAGAAACAAGTCCTCACACCCATTTACATGCATGCTTGAGCTTTGAATTGGGAACTTTGATTTATGTTTGTGTGTCCAAGTAAAATTTTCTTGAAATTTCCCATCTCTACAGATGCCAGAGTCCTGGGTATATGATGATAGGAATAAAACATTCAATGGAAAAAGTAAGTAAATGAACAAGCTGATATAGGCCACAATAAAGCAAGTACTATTAACTACGTGCAAGCTTAAGGACATGAAATTACGGAGTTTAGCACATGTTAACTAGTCTAACAACTAGAAATGTCAAATGGAAAACATTAAAAAGTTCATAAACATTGAAAGTAATTTGAAAGGACGCAGATTAATTTGGATTACAAGTACCTTTCCTATCACAATCCAACTGTTATCTTGCCATGACTGTCTAGTCCGTATGTCACCTTTGCTAAGTTTGAATTCCAAAGATGAGCCCAACAGTCTGACCAGAAAAGACCTTTTGGAGAGAACCTTGGTTATTGTCGCCATTTTCCAGGAGAAGTTATCAAACACCTCTATTACATCACCAGAAAGCCAATTCTCTACAACTTCAGTTAAAGGGGGACATGGTCTGACAGCCTTCTTGGGTACCCTCTTGAGGACCATCTCACTAGGAGTGTCTGGAAAGTTTTCATATCTTACTACATAGTGGTGGTCATCACCACAGATTATTTCACCACATCGCCAGGAACCTGAGGGAGCATCCTTTTTGCTTAATACTTCAACCTTACATCCTTTCCTAAAAGTCATGATTGCTATAATCGCAAAACCTGCTAAAAGAAAGAAATAATTTTTAAAAGCAAGGATAACCAAATTTTCAACCACGCATAATTGTACAACTATAACTCAGTGATGATATTCACAGCATCCGAAAGATGATGAGAGAGTAAACAAGATGATAACGTGCATTGCAAGAGTGAAGGTAGAAGGCCCCATAATTAAAATTGATAATTACATCTTGAACATCATTGGAATTTAAAAATCCCAACCAAAGAGCAAGAAAACAAAATCTTTCTCCTTCCGATTCCTAAATCCAGTGGGTAGAAATATAACTAATAATGACCAATGTATCAAAGAGATATTGAAACTAAAGAAAGGACACACTTGCTTCAGATTTCCTCCGTTATTTTTTTTCTCTTGAAAAATGAGTACTGGGCAACACTACAAAGAACTTGCCTTGAAAATGCAAGTCATGAAAAAAAAAAAATCAGAAAACTGCAATCTGAAAATATTCTCTAGTTCATTCAATAACATTTGAACTTAAGAAGATGAATCATAACACTTGCTTTGAACCAAAAATACAGAAGGAAGCTTCTTAACCAAAACTATCACCAAAAAAATTTTTAAGAAAAAAGAAAGAAACAAACCATCTTTCCATATTTGTCGTTCTCTTGATGTTTCCTGACCAACCAAACAGAGGTCAGGCCAAACTTTGACTAACAACAAAATGCAGAAAAGCCAAAAACTTTCTCCAAAACGTCAACTAATCAAATTAAATAAAAAACATCCCGTGAAGGAATCAAAAGCGAATGAACAAAAACATCCCACAAACCCAGAATAATAATCGAAGTGAACAAAAACGAAAAATGCAAAACATTTATACTGACCTTTTTCCTTTTTCTCTTTCCCCTTCCAGATTTTCTCTGGAATTTGATGTTGTACTTGTTGCTTGACGTGGGTTTGTGTTTATTGTTATTTTTTCTCCGAAAAGAACAATGAAAAAAGGCAAAAATAAATAAATAGTAATAGATTTAATTAATTAATTTAAATTTTAAAAACAATAGTAGAATATTTACATTTTTTGGAAAAAAAGAGAATATTTACTTAAAAGGCCACATGGCATTCAAATCTAATTCTATATAACTATATTGCTAAAGTTGTCTTCAACATAAGAATACACCCTTCTCTCTCTGTTGGTATTTAATTGTTTTTGTCTTATTCCAAAAAACATGCACCTTGCAATTGGATCAAGTTTTAACACAATCTTAGCACGCACCTCTAATTGGATCAAGTTTTAACACGATCTTACTTTTAATTTGACACTTTCCAAAATTTTGTTTAAATTTTTAAATAAAATAGAAACTTTAACATACAGCTAATAGAAAGTTTGCTCTAAATTACTTTCACATCTCATTTCGAGTTCTAGTGATCATTCTGCTCACAACATTCCTTGAGTGTTTTACTGCAACTTGTTGCTTGTTTCCTTTTTGTTGTCATTTTTCTCTTCTTTGGATCCTATGCTTTTGCTCTCAGCTGCACCTGCGCTATTCCTGGTCCTTCTCTTTGGTGTTATTCTTGTGTTCTTCCCTAGCTCTTGTCTCCTCTCAGTTTGTACCAAACTTTTGCAAATTTCTGAATCACTCCTGAGTAGCAGTCCAGCAACCTAACACTAGAGTCGAGTCTGTTTCTAAAAGGACGAAAATTTCCCACCTTAAGCCATTTCCTTTTGGGGAACAGTTTTTAAAAATTACTTGTATCCTAATTAGGTTAACAACTATTTTAGGTAATGTCTAACTCTTTATCCACTCCTATAGAAGGAGTTTCTTTAGATTGTAGAAACTTTTCTCTTCTATGTCCTAGCTCTCTCACTATACCTCCCTTCATAGGCACTCCATTTAACACTCTTGCCTCATCTTTTCTCTTTGACCTTTCTTCTTCTCCTCCAACTTCCCTTCCCTTAGCACTTCAAACCTCCTTTACTAACTCAGACTCGAAGGCTTTGAAGACTTCTTTGTTGTAAAAATCGATCAATTTAGAGCAGGTTCGCAGCTAAATAGGACTGAAAGAATAATAATGAACAAACATATTTTACGTTAAAATTTTCTAAATTAGGGTAAAAAAGTATAGACAAGAAAAATAAATTTCACTATGAAATTTAGAAGTACAACCTCTCTCTATTTTACAAAGGGAAACATTAACTCTATCACTAAATAGGAAAAAACACTCTCTAAACTTTTGTGGGAATTTAATAGAAGAAGAGATTTCTAGGATGATTTGCTATATTCATCTTTTGCCTATTTATAGGCAGGAGATGTGTGGGATGGCTGGTCATTTGGCTAGGTATCCTTGACTTTTATGGATTTATTTCAACTTTGGTAGGTACTGACTATTTTTGATAATTCTCCCACTTGAAGATTTAATTGAGAGTCAATCATATTTTCACATTATTCTTTCTACCTTGACATTTTATGTTGCTTATGTCTCTGTCAGGTCACACGAGGATCGACACCATATAAACTTATCACCATTGATTGCTTTTGTTATAAAATATATCAGGTTATCCATTCTATGAATTTACTACATGTCCACTATTCCTTCTTCCACATTCTCACGAACAAAGTGATATTGAACTCGAATGTGTTTTGTCTTTGAATAAAATGCTGGATTTCTTGCAAGATGCAAAGCACTTTGGATATCACAAAACAAAATAATGTTCTTTTGTTTGCATTCAAGTTCTTCCAACATCAACTTCAACCATACTGCCTCTTAACTAGCTTATGTAGCTGCTACATATTCTGCTTCTATTGTTAATGTAGTCACAATGGACTACAATTTTGAAACCCAACTCACAGCTCCTTTAGCTAATGTAAACACACATCTTATAGTGGATTTACTTTTATCAAGATCACCTGCATAATCAGCACCAACATATCCTTTGACAGTAAAATCTGATCCTCCAAAACATAATACAACATCTGAGGATCCCTTAATATATCTGAGAATCCTTTTAACAGTATTCCAATGCTCTCGACTAGGATTCGTCATGTATCGACTAACTATTCCCATTGCATGTGCAATATCTAGTCTTGTACAAATCATAGTGAACATTAAGCTTCTCACTACTGATGCATATGGTACTCGAGACATCTCCATCCTTTCTTCTTCATTTCTAAGACTTATACTTGAGGATAACTTAAAATTAACAGGAAGAGGGGTATAAATTGACTTATAAACTTGCATGTTGAATCATTGCAAGATATTCTTCAAATAATTTTTCTGAGAAAGCCAAATCTTCCTATTATTTCTATCTCGGTGAATTTGCATCCCTAAAATCTTATTTGTTAGTCCCAAGTCCTTCATTTCAAATTTCCTAGCCAACTGTGCCTTCAATTCTTTGGTATGATCATTATTGGTACCTACTACCAATATGTCGTCTACATACAAAAACAAGACTATAAAATATTCTTCCTTAAACCTCTTAAAATATATACAAGGGGTTGCATTCATTCTGCTATATCCAAGGCTCAAATGAAGGAATCAAATCTCCTATACCAACACCTCGGCGCCTGCTTTAAACCATACAGAGATTTGTTCAACCTGCAAACTAAGTTTTTTTTTCCTTTTTTTTCAAAACCTTCTGGCTGGAGCATATAAATTTTTTCTTCTAGATCTCCATGAAGAAATGCAATTTTCACATCTAACTGGTCAAGATGCAAGTCAAATGTAGAACACATCGTCAAAACTACTCAAACTATGGTGAGTTTAACCATGGTAACCACGGAAGAAAAGATTTTATTAAAATCAATTCCCTCCTTCTGAGCATATCCTTTTACCACCAATCTAGCACAATATCTCTCTACTTGATCATCACTACTCCGCTTGATCTTATAATCCCATTTATTGCTAATAGGCTTTCTTCCTTGTGGTAGTGATACTAACTCTCATGTCTTATTCTTATGCAGAGCTTCAATTTCTTCTTGCATTGTTGCCATCCACTGAGACGCATCTAAACTATTCATTACTTCTTCAAGAGTTGATATCTCTCTGTCCTCAGTTAAAGGATAGTATGCAATATTGCTCTCTATAATATAATCTGAGTGCCAGCTCGGTGCTCTTCTTGTGCAAGTTGATCTTCGAGTATCTGAAACATTAGATTTGACTGGTTCTTGCTTCTCATGCTCTGGTGCAGCTTCAAAAGAATCATTTTGATCAAATTTCCTTTCCACCTGTACTGTTGTAGTCTCTGAATTCTCTTTTGAAGTGCTAACATCTTTTGTTTTCTGTTGATCATTATCTTCCAAAAAAACATCTCTCCTGATAATAATCTTGTAGGCAGTGGGATCCTACAAACGATACCCCTTTACTCCGTCAGTATATCCCAAGAAAATACATCTTTTGAATTGTTGATCCAACTTCGTAGTTGTTTTTCCATATTGAACATTACATAGGTAGGACTTTCAAATATATGGATATTGGAATAATCCACTAGTTTACCAGTCCACATTTCCATCAGTGTGTTCAACTTAATTACAGTTGATGGAGCTCGATTAACCACATAATAGGCGGTATTGACTACTTCTGCCTAGAATTTCTTATCTAAGCTTGCAGTTCTCAACATCGCTTTTGTTCTTTCCAACAAAGTTCTATTCATCTAATCTGCTACTCCATTTTGTTGAGGAGTGTATGCCGTTGTGAACAGCCTTTTGATGCCTTCTTGCTTGTAGAATTCATCAAATTCTTTACCAGTACATTCACCTCCATTATCTAAATGCAAACACTTGATCTTCTTACCAGATTTGAATTTCACCCGCGCTTTGTAAAATTAAAAGTTGAAAACACATTTGCCTTCCTCTTGATAGAATATTCCCATCATCTCCTCAAATAATCATCAATGAAAGATAGGACTTTGCTCATCTTAGAGACGTAACTGGTGCTTGCCATGCATCAGAGTGAATAAATTCTAGAATTTCTTTGCTTCTGAACTTTGATGTGTTGAACTTCAATCGATGTTGCTTACTCACAATGCAATGCTCACAGAAGGGTAGTGATACCTTTGTGAGACCTAGAAGTAGATTATTCTCTACAAGTATCTTCATTCCTTGTTCTAACATATGTCTAAGCTTTTTATGCCACGTCATTGCAGATTTGTCATTTGGACTAGCCACCACAACAGATCCCACTCCTTTTTACAAAGTTACTCCCTTCTAACATGTATAGATTTGCGACAATGTTCTCTGTTTTCATAAATACCGACGCTTCTTTAATCACTTTGTATGATCTTGTTTTGAATCTCAAATCTAAAACAAAGATCATCCAGTTGTCCTACAGACAACAAATTCTTCTTCAGGCTCTCCGCATGTCACACTTTTTCAATAGTCTGAGTTGTCCGATCATATATCTTTAACTTGATGGTATTGATACCAATGATCTTTAGAGCTTGATCTTTACAACTGTACATAGATCCCCAACAGATAGATTCATACTAATGAAAACATTATCTTCGAGAGGTTATCTGAAAAGTAGTTGCTGAATTGAGAAGTCTAAGATCAACAAATTTTCTCTTACCTTCAATAGTCATTGCCACTTCACAGACCATTGCACCTCTATCATTTGAAGTATTTGCTACATTTCCTTGAGGAATATAATCTCTCTTATTCAGATTCCAACAACTCTTCTTCATGTGCCCTTTCTTGCCACAATTGTTGTACTTGAAATTCTTCTTACTCTTGGATTTTGATCCACCATGACTATGACTCCGACTTGCACCACGTTCCATTGATCTTCCTCTCGTCACCACCAAGATCTCTACTTCTTGTGAATTTTCTAGCTTTTCTTCCTTACTTTTGCGTTGACTCTCTTCTTCCAGAATAGCAGTTGGAATATTGTTAAAGACTAGAGTGTCTATGGTTTGTTAAATTGATGACGAGTTGATCATATGAATCTGGTTGACTTTAGAGTAGAAGTTTTGCTCGCATGTTCACTTATCTCTATTGTGTGCCCCAATGATGTGAGTCAGGAAAATAAAGAATTTAAAGTATTTAAGTGCTCCATCACCGAAGTGGATTTCGCCATTAGTAAAGTGTATAGTTTCTTCTTCAGAAAATTTTATTGTGGAGAGATTTGGCCTCGTACAATTTTGTGAGATAACCTAAAATCTCTTTTGTTGTCTTCTTCTCCTCTATGCTTGACAACACCCCATCTACTAGTGCCAAACGAAGATCTGTAGTAACATTCTCATGCATCTCATTCCAATTATCATCATCTATGAATGTTGTCGACCTTTTGCTGATGGCTGCTAAATAGTTATCATTTCTGAAGATAGCCTTCATCTTCAACTTCCACAATGAGAAATTACTTCCGTTGAACTCTTCAATCTCAAATTTTGTTGTCATTGCTTTTATCATGAACAGAATTTTGGTTCCCACTATTTCATGTGAGTAGTACTCGTATGTATGAATAGTACCTGTATGTATGAATAGTTCCGTATATGTGAATCCATATGCATACGTATGAATAGTATTATACACGTGAAAAGTATTGTATACTTGAATTACAATAACTGCAAAGTTTAAAGCAAAAATAAATTCATAAATAGTTGTAGTATTTTATGGTTACTATTCACCAATTTTTACTATGCTCACTCGAACTCCGAACGGATTACACCAAAAAATTTGTTGTAATTTTCTCACCTCTCTCTGATACTACTTGTTGTAAAATTCAACCAGATTAGAGTAGGTTTATAGCTAAATAGGACTAAAGGAATAGTAATGAATAAACAAATTTTATGTGAAAAACCCTTAAATTAGGGTAAAAACTACAGGCAAGAAAAAGAAATTTCACCATGAAATTTAGGAGTACAACCCCTCTCTATTTTACAAAGAGAGACACTAACTCTCTCACTAAATAGGAAAAAACACTCTCTAAACTTTTGTGTAGATTTAATAAAAGAAGAGAATTTTAGGATGATTTGCTCTCTTCATCATGTGTGTGATGGTTGGCCATTTGGGCCGCTATCCTTGACTTTTATGGATTTATTTCAACTTTGTTAGGCACTACTTTTGACATTCTTGGTGTCAAGTTGTGAGTGATTCCCACTTGCTAAAAGCCTGCAATATCTTACTCTTACAAGTGCAGTAGATAATTGCTTTGTTGTTGTCTTAGTTTATATTATAATTTGATGACATTATTACTTATTTTATACATATTCATAGTTATATCATAAAGTTATAATATAAATATATATCACAAATTAAATTATGATAAATCATAATAAAAAATTTATAATATATTTATATATTATCTTTAAATTATTTATAATCATTGTTCTATTAAAACTAAAAATTAGTAAAACGTAAAAAGATTAGCCCTTGTTATATTTTTCCTTGTGAAGGAAATAGTTGATCTCATAAATAAAAATATGAAAATATTTAAATAAACATATAGGTACTTGTTAGAGACAATTTTACTAAACTGACCTCATATAAGAATTCTTATTGTAATAATTACATAAGAAATCATTTGATTTGAGATATCTAAAATATCTTATATAATAATTACTATGTTCTGATACTACTTTTGTCTTGTTAGATAAGGATAACTCAATCAACAGTTACCTGATATAGTATAAACTATATGGAGATAATTGAGTGATCAATGTATGATTTATTATTGTACAGTGGTTAGAAAGAATGTTCTATTGTTCTCGATTAGTATTGATTTGAAAAATTCTTGGCTAAGACGGAATGATACTTTGAAAATAGTTTTCAATTGTTATTAATTGAATAAATTACTAATAGTGGAGAAATACCATAATTGAACTCAAGTAGAGTAAACATCAATTTCATTTTTTAATGTCTAATTATATCATTATAAAATGAAATGATTGAATTATACAAAAAAAATCATGCACAGAAAAGGTTATTTAGGTAGTTATGATGCATTACTAGACGTCCATCTTAATATATAGATATGAATTATTTAATTAGAGAATTAAAAATAAATTAAAAGAGTTTAATTTCTCTAATACAGAATATGATTTACGATTATAATTTATATTTATTGCCAATATATTTGAGAATTTAATAGGTCACACAAAAATAACAAGTTAAAGAGAGAAAATAAATTTTAAGAAAGTTAATCTTGATTGTAAAGTTTGAGAAAGTATACAAACAAATATTAGATATTTAATAAATAAAAACCGATATGGGATATTAGATCTTTTTGTAATCGGTATTTAATTAGAATTATTTGTATTCTAATTAAAATTTAATTAGAACTATAATTTTATTTCAATTAAATTATTAAAAGGTCCAAACCTTGTTATAAATAAGTTTATGTTCCAAAAGGGCTAACACTTATTACCTAACCCTTTCTATAATAGTTGTAGAATTCTTTGAACAAGTTCTGTGGATACATTTAGAAGATAGGCAAGTGTGCAACTATAGTAGTTAAGATGAGTCAGTTTTATAAACGGTTTGAGGGAATTGACAAGAAAAGAATTAAGCTTTACAATAATGTATGAAATATGATTCATAATTTATTATGTTTTATATATTAATCATGCTATAGATTTTAAAGTGATCTTGAATTTTGAACAATTAAATTAAAATATTATGTTCTTATTATGCTACAGTGGGATCAGATCCTACTATAATTTCTCTATTGTTGTATCAAAGTCATCTTTAATTCTATAACTTGATTAAAGTTTTTGATTGTTATTGATATGAATTTTAGAATTGACATTTTAATGGTTGCAAACCCTAATTCTACAATCAGATATCAATCTAACTAAACCTAAATTATTAAAAGGTCTAAACTTGATTACAAATAAGCGTAGACTCTAAGGGAGCTTGCACTTATTGCTTAACTCTCTCTATAATAATTATAGAGTTCTCTTAATATGTTCTATATATACTGTTAGAAGGTAGAAAAGTGTGTGATTATAGTGGTTTAAATGGGCCAATTTTTGAAATGGATCGAGAGAAACAACAATAAAGGATCAAACTTCATAATAAATTATAAATCATGATTCATGCTTTATTATATTTTGTGTTTTAATCATGCTATAAAATCTAAAGTGATCTTAGCTTTTAGGAAATCAAACGAAAAACATTTCATTCTTATCATTGCATGTCAAATTTTGGCGTCGTTGTCAGGAAGTGTGGTGTTTATTTTTTATTCTTGATTTTAATTGTTATATATATATATTTGTTTGTAATTAGTTTATTTTTAGTTTTCTTGATCTTTTCACTTTTTGTTTCGTGTTTGTGATCTAAAAAAAACATGGATGGAAGTAATTTTTTCTTTAACTCTTATTCTCAATCCTATAACCATGGTTGGACTGATCAACTTAATTTTAGTTATGGATGGGATAATCAACAAAGTTACTTTCATGATAGCTTACAGGACACACAACAATTCCCATATAGACCAAAAGTTTCCTATCACGACATAGGTACATCTTTGGAAGAATTGATTAATAGTTTGAATGTTAATAAGCAATTGCAACAAGGTATGTAGCAATTTCAATATGATGGATGCCAATTTCGGCAATATTACAAGGCCTAGCGTGTAAGATGTGGAGAGTCAATAAAACTCATGTACATCTTTGGAAGACTTACTCAATATTATATTGTTAACAATATTCGCCTGCAACAAAATATGAAACAGTTTCAACTGAATATGCAACAGAGTGTCCAGTAATTCCAGGAGCATATGATGCAAATTCAGTAGAATATGAGGCAATTCAACCAAGATACAATGTCTAGACTCCAAAACGTGGCAAGTCAAATGGTTGAGATGGCAAGGAAGATCGAACGCCTAGAATCACAAATCAAAGAGGAGCGACTATATCAGCCTAAGGTTTACCTACTAGAATTTAGTATGGAAATCTTACAAAGTGATGAAGAGCTTGAGAATCTTGAGTGTAATACTCAAGGAATTGATTATATGGAAGAAGCAGAGGTGTTGGCCCCTGAATTTTTTTCTCAATGAATAAGCATGATTTAAATGATTTTTGAGGTTTTGATAGATTAAATTTTTTGAGCTAATTATTATGTCAAAGTTAGTAGGATTTA
>JAOSBK010000008.1:32415656-32429637 GCA_027568895.1 Erythroxylum shatona | reverse complement strand
CTTTCGCTTTTGATTTTGTTTCCGCTTTATGACTTCCGATCCGATTTGTGTTTTCGCATTTGTTTAGGCCCACTTTCGGCTTTGAGATCCGTTCTTTCATTTTCCGACACTTTGTTCTTCACTTTGTGATTTCGTTTTCCGGTTGAGGTCCGGTTCCAAAATCGAGTCCCAACAGCAGCCTTCAGATTTTGGTTATAAAATTTACCTTATTCGGAGTATTCAAAGCATTGTCTTCAATCTATTAGTTGTTTTTTGGTTTCACCTTCTTTGGAATGCAATTGACAAGTTCATTAGTTTGTATATGTTACCTACTGATTCTAGCATAATTGAACAAGCTGCAGAAGAATCTGAAACTGGTAGTAAAGAATCAGATGTTAGTGGTTCCGATGGAGATGATGTGAGTGACATAGAAGTTGGGTCATGTTTCAATTAGAAATTGATAGCACATATATAACGGTATACTTATTGTTTCCATACATTAACAAAAACAGATATTGATGGAGCTTATTTTGGAACAACATTTCCTCACCTTTTTCTGATGACTTATGGGAATCTAATGCCACAAAAGGCAGCTCAAAGTTACAGCCCGAACCCATAAAAATAAAGCCACAGGTATTATATTTGTAGTGTGTCATTATATATGTGCATAGATTATTTGTTTCCGTTTATCTTTAGTTCTTGATTGATAACATTGTTGAATATGTTGCTTCAATCTAATTTTCCTGAGTTTGTAAGTCCTCTTAACAATGTATGACTTGCATATGTTTTTGTTCACAACGAAAAATGCATGTTGATTATTGTTAAAGACTAAATCGTTTTGCCTTTTTTTTTATGGTTTTACTCAGTTGGAGAAAATATGGGGATTATTGAGAACATTAAAGAAATTGAGGCTGAGATGGCTCGAATTCAGAAAATAAAGCCATAGGTATTATATCTGCAGTGTGCCGTTATATATATGCATAGATGATTTGTTTCCCTTTATCTTTAGTTCTCTATTGATAGCGTTGTTGAATATGTTGCTTCTGTGAAGTTTATTTAATTCCAAAGATTTTATGCAAAGTACCAAGCTAAAGACTCAACTGCTGTAGCCTCCTGAGGTATGCTTTGGTTCATCTTTACCAAATCTTGTTCTTTATTTTTCTTTTCTAGAGATTCTTCTCTTTACATGTTTTTGTGCTGATTGTATTCAAAAGGGGTTCTCTCCATTGGCAATATATTCAATTAATTGTGCAACATATGATGGTGATGATGTAGAAGTCAAAATAGCTTTGATGCAGTCTTCTTTAATAAAATCCTTTTGAGTTGTTATTAATGGAAAATGGTAGATAAAAAATCTATAGGTTTCATTGTGATTATTTACACTTATTGTTTCTGGTTTGGCTATTATGTCATCAAACGGCTTCACAATTCTCAAAACAATCAGTGGAAAGATATGTTAAAAGTGTTATTTTCTTCCTGAGTTTGATTGACCAGATGTAGGATGTTGCTTCTGCAAGGTTCAGGCTGACATTAACAAGACACATTGAACAAGTAGGAGGTAGTTAATTCTTTGTTCTCTTCTGTGTTACTGCAATTGCATGTGACTAATCTTATTTTTCAAGAATTAAGCAGTTAGTATATTTCCTTTTGCAGGCCTTGCTGTCAGTCAAAGGCATACGTATATGTTTTCTGCTGGCAGTTAGAATGCTGTCAGTCAAAGGCATACGTATATGTTTTCTGCTGGCGGTTAGAAAATATTTGTTGTTTGTTTCTGTTTACATTTGATTTTGTAACAATGTGAAATTTATATGTATTCATTTATTTGTTTTCTGATGAATTGTTTTGCATTTGCATGTGCTGACAATATTAAGAAATTCAGTCTTCCCAAAGGAGTTTTTTTCCCAATATATTGTAAGTTGTCAAATATTGCTGCTTAAAGCTGTAGTTTATCATTCTTCTTACTTTTTAGGATAGTATATCTTTATGTGAATCTTATATGTATTCATTTATTTGTTTTCTTATTAATTGTTTTGCATCTGCATCTGTTGACAATATTAAAAAGTTCAAAGGGGATTTTTCGCCTAATATATTGTAAGTCGTTAAACACTGTTGCTTAAAACTGTGGTTTATCATTCTTCTTATTTTCTAGGATAATATATCTTTGGATTATTTTCAAATTTGCATGTTAGATGTGTATATGGGGCTTCTGCATATAATATCTTTGAAGCACGCAACTGATTTTTTTTCTGAGACAAAAGAGGATATTGTACATTCTTCCCTTAGAAAAGATGCACCCAGAATTGAGAAGCTAGACTTTCGCATGAAAGTCATTATCGTGCATTGGAGGCTAAGGGTGAACATCGCGATCAGTAATAAAGTTTGGTTGTCTTGACCGAACAGTAAAACTTATCAACCCAAAATCTAGACTTTTATAAAAACGCAGAGAGACGCATACAATAAATACGTACGTTGCTGATTTTGAGATGCAATATCACATAATAGGTGATAAGGTTCCATTTACTGACACAAATCTTCACAATAATTGAATGGAAAGATGCAGTATATAGGTCTGATTGCGCCGACATAAATCTTATCATATCTAAGTTGTTGGTTAATTTATAATCTCAGCTTTATCATGCTAAGAAAGTTGATATTACTCACATATTTAAAACTTGAGGAGCTCGAGAAAATAACGTTTGATTACCTGACAAGTCAATTAAATTTTAAATTTTAATTTTCCTATCAATTCTCATTTTTAATAAAATATAGTTTATCATAAAAATTACAATTAATAAATTAATTAATCTTTAAATTTTAGTAATAATTAATTATTATTAATAACAAAAATATAACTACAATAACATAAATAACTAAAATGTTTTTCATTTTTGTTTTAAAAATAGATATTGAAAGAACAAAACAATAACTAAAACTAACATTTTATTTCTAAATTATTACTTATATTCATCTCAAAAAATATATATTATAGTAAATAAATTTTGGCTTTTGAGTGATAATTTTATTTTAGTTGGCAGATATGTTATTTTCTTCTGACAAATACAAATAATAAAATTAAGATTATATTATATTTTAAATTTGGGAATTTCCTTAATGTTAAAACACCATTTAAAATAAAAAGTTATATCAATTACATGTTCAAATTTGACGTGGAGCACCATATAATCACTACAATGTCGACTCTGCATATAATTACGTAAGGAAAAAGAATAAAAAATAATTTCATTTTAAATTAAAGAATTAAATGGTTTTTTAGTATTTTTTTAATCTAAATATTTGAATAACACTAATATTTTTCAAAAGTTTTGAGTAAATATAAAACCAAAACCGCTCAATTTGGTTCAAAAATTTAAAAGTTATAGCTCAAACATTTTTGGGTTGTTACTAAACTGAATCTATACACTATACTCAATTTCCACCAAAAAATTGGAACTCTTAGAGTTTGAATTAAAATTTGAATCTTGCAGATAATTTGTAGCTATGTGTCTCTATTTTATTTATAGATAAAAATCATCTTATTCGGAGCTCTACAGATCAAGATATCCTCAAAATACTAAAGCATGTTCAGTAAAAATATCCAACTCATGTTCTTTGAACGGAAACCCTTATTTTGATTCGATCAATCTTTTTCAAATTAAGTCCAAAAGCTATGAATATTTGTGGAGAGATATAGGAATGTGTTAGAAATCCAATGCTTCGAAAATTAGGTCATTTAGAGGTCGGATGAAAAAGTTATGGTTAAAAAACTATCGAATGTTCATCAGTCTCTCAAAACTTCAAAGTCGCTGTTGTGCAATTGCATCGTAGCGACTTTCACTATCAACCGTAAAAGTCGCTGTCGTGCTTTTGTACACGGTGACTTTTGGATGGCCCTCAAAGTTACCGTTGATGGTGCTTTTGGCCTAAGGTCTTAAAGCACGACGGTGCTTTTTCACTTCTTCTTCTTCTCAGACATCCTAACTTCTAAATTCCATAACATTTGATCTAGAACTTCAAATTTTCCAATTTGGTATCAATGAAAAGCTAAAAGAAAGATCTACATCTTTCATGAAGAATGTAAAAACAATTTCTATCTCTATAAGGGTCAAAATTTTTAAACAATAAAGCTATCCGGAAAATCCATCCTATGCAGCGTCACCAACTTCTAATAACCATATATCTCATCTCAGATGTCCAAAAATCTCATGCTATATACCATTGGAAAGCTAGAAAGATAAACTACAACTTTCATGAATAAATTTTATCAAAATCTCTCTAGATCAACCTAGAATAATCACAAAAGTTTTAGATCGAAAATCCAACTCTCCACTGTTCATTCTTAGAGAATTTTCAGACTTCCTCTTTCCAAAATCCAACACTTCAATTTTTTTATTTCTAATTTTTCTACTCCATTTCAATCAACTCATTCACCATAATGTCATACTACTCCAAAATATATAAGTTTAGCCAAAAATCATCAAAAACTAATAATTCATAATCAACCTATTCATGCTCTGTTACTTTTCTACATTTTCAACTCTCATGCTCAATCACTATTCTTCCTATCAACTTCCATCTAAACTCAATATCATCCATAAACAAATTATATTCCATGATTGATCATGAACATTAATAATAGAACATAGACACGTATACCCACTCATCATCAACCTACTACATTCACTACCTAAATCTTGTTTATCATTTCAAATTCAAGAATTCTTCCTTTTCTTTACTCATAACTAATTACTAACAATTTCTCATTTAATAGTTCTAACTTTCAAGAAAAGTTTGGGGTCCAACAACTCTGCCCCTTAAAGAATTTCATTCTCAAAATTGTTAATTAAGTAATTAAATAAATGGAGAAAATAATGTCTTATGCTTTCCTCAATCTCATAAGTAACTTCTTCACTCGCCTAGTTCTTCCAAATGACTATAGTCAATAGATTCACTCGATCTTTTCTATGTTTTTAATATGACATATTTAAATTCTTTTAATTAAATTTTCATTACCTATTTAAATTATTTATAATTTAATTACTAATTTTAAAATTTTCTATATTTATTAAAATTTAATTACAAAATTTTAAAATTTGTTTATAATTAAATTACACAGTTTTTAATTTTTCATATTAACTCATATATTAAAATTATATAATAATATAATTAATTAATTTAACAGGGCATTATTGCCGCGCATTTGCATGGTATTACCCTGCTAGTAGTTATTATTCTCGCCTAAGAGAAGTTTGCGTGGTCGTTAAAATGCGTCGTTGATGCATTCTTTAATATCTCATCTTATTTCAGGATCTATGACGTAAGATTTTTTGATATACATTATTCTCATTAAATGGCAAACGTAAAACATATTTGTCTTTTTATATGACTAAGATTATATTATTCAAGAATCAAGATTTTAGGAGAATGAGAACTTAGAGAGAAACTTTAAAGAGATAAGAAAGAATCTTTAAAGAGGATGTGAACCCCAACATTCTTTTACAAACATAATGACATAATATAAAGGACACATAATTATAAAGACAATATTGATTACAAAACCAATTCACTAATTTTACGCTCAAAGTTGCAAGTATATAGGGTGTAACTTGTAGTAAAGAGTAGACATCGATCCCTCAGAGATTGTATTTAGACACTACTAATTTAGGATGATTTGTTTGACAACTAATTTTAATAAACATAAACTGAAAATTAAACTCAATCAAAAAGCTAACAATGAACAAATGATAAAGCAAAAGTGTAGAAATTTAGAATTCAAGATTTAACAATTAGAGATTACTTTTTCCCGATCTTATCTCCCTCCTATCTTGTTAATTGAATTGTGCCTCACCTAAGATGTCCTAATGTATTAACTATCCTCTCTCAAGGTGTAATTAATTATCCTTAGCCAAATTAAATGGAAATAATTAAGTAATCTCTTAATTTACATAATCAGTCTACTAATTCAACTAATTATAAAGTTATCCTATGAGTAATCAACTAATTAGTCAAGATCTCTCTCTAACTAATCAATTAACTTGATGAATGTAGGTCTATAGAGTGCCAATTCTCATCGTACAACCCTACACAATTTACCCAACTCAATTTCTCAATATAGTGAAAGGTATAAACTCAACATTCATCAAAAGCATTATTCATTCAAATCAATAAAGTAGAAGTTAAATAAGTCATTCAAAAGTAACCTCTACAAATAACTCAGCCACTCATAATCTCATTAACATCCCCAACAACTAGAAAATCCATAATAAAGATGCTAAAAGAGAAAAATGAAATAAGAACTAGATGAAGCAAAACCTCCTCCTTTTCTTTGCCCAAATCTGGAAAATCTGGAGTTGGTATGCTCTTTGCCCAATTTAGAATGGAAATCTTGATTCTCTACCTCTCTTTAGGCTCTAAATATGTTTTTTAGCTCAAGGAGGCAAGTTCTCACAACACCTTCTTTAACCCTAGGAATTTGTGCCTTTATATAGTTACAAGAACCTAAAAATAAGTGAAAGTTGCATGTCTCTTCGGGTTAGGTATCCCACGATCGTGGGTTCTTGTCTTACAACTCCTTCACTTCTCTTCTTCTCTCTTTGTCCCTAGCTCAATCACAATGGTGGCCACCCTCCATTCCAACATCAAAATGATCAATTCTTATCCTAAATCAATATCAAACATAAAAGAATAACCATAAAGATTAAACATAACAAAATATACAAAATAAGTCATAAAACGCAACAATAATAATCTATTATGCAAGAAACACATGCCAAATACTTAGAAAAATACACACTAATGCACAACTATCAACTTCCCCACACTTAAATCTTTGTTTATCCTCAAGTAAAATCAAACACAACTAATCAATTCCATCACTTCATTTTCACAAAAATCAAAATATGCAATCTCTCAAAGTTTGGCCAACTCAAATGTCAAGCTATTACATAGATCATGACTACTTTTCATTAGTGTACATAAGCAAACTCAACTTACGACACCATCACTCAAAGATAAGTATAATCGTAAAATGAATCTTTATCACGGTTTCACTCATTTCTCTCAAGTGTTTGATGGTTAGTGTTTCGATGAAGCTCCCTATAGGAAACTACACTACATAGGCTTGCTAATATACCAATTCTCTTCTACAATGATTACGTGCATTAATAGATCAAAAGGACTTGCTTCGGGTTGTAATTTGGTAAGGGTTAAGGTGGGTCAAACAAGGTAAAGGGTTTAAAACATGCATTCATAAAGTAATAAGTAAACAAAGGGATAACAAAACATATTTATGAGATACACAAATATAAATATACTACTACTCCGCACTTATTAATGATACTAAAATGTTATTCCTTCTTTTTTTCAACAATTGAAAAAACAATGAACAAAATAGCAACTAAATACAATGTGATCCAAAAGTATAAGTATCACTCAACTCATCTCAGAAAAAATGTAGCAAAAATCCCAAACTAATGCATCACTTAATACTCCACTAAGCTTCTAAATTGGTAGGGTAATTAGGTTTTAGGTTTTAAAATGTGGGGTGTTTTCAAGAAACAAAAGTGTTAAGGCTCAACGGGTAGTAAGGGATAATAAAAGGTAGGTCATTTAAGCCAAAGTTTAACACAAAAGGGTCTTAATCATCTTTATTAAGCATGCATCCAGTAGATTCAAACGGATTCAAAGCAAGTTCTGAAGGTAATAACATAAGGAAGTATCACACATATAAAGAAATAAAATGACCATAGACAGAGTGCAACATCCCATGTTCAAAGCTAAACCCCATAATTGTGAATTGAGCATACTGTGAGAAATTAAAAGTGCACTGCATGCTCATGCATCATTGTATATTCACACACATGTGAATATTTATTGTTGACATATTTAAAATAATTGTTCATACATTCATTGACATTTTTTTGGGTGTAGTTGACTGATTAAAGTGATTAAAATGTGAATTGTGAATTATTTATGTTAAAGATTTAATTGGAGACTAGTAATATTATTTCAGAATTTTTGGGTAGTGTGAAACCTGGACTAATTAAATTGATGACAAATAGCCTATGTATATGTATGACACGTGGCAACATGAAATAGTGATAAGTGTAATTCATGTAAGAGAACACGTGTATGCATGTTTTAGATGTTGTCTTCCTGTTGCTCTGTCTTTTGTTGTTCTTCACCGAGAGTAATATTGTTATCAAATGTACTTCTAGTTTACCAAACACAGAGCATCAATTTGTGGATATTTACTCTCTTTGTTGGTAATGAATAACATAAGTAACTTTGATGATGTTTTACGATGTTAACACATATGTACATGCATATGAAGTTTAAGCAGTATAGTTTTGGTGAATAAATACACTGAATGACTTAGATGAGGAACTGAATTTGTTGAGTGTATCTGGAATGAAATATGAGTTTATTGAGTTTTGTTGTTGGACCCTATTTTTGGAGTCCAACTATCGTTCTAATACTAAAACAATGTTGGGCCTAGGTCACGTTCCCTTACTCTGAGGCAACTGCTCGAGGCCGTCGAGTAGGGATCATGTGAGGGTAGGGTCAAAAGGATTCAAATTCAAATGATTTGCAGCGTGTAAGGTGGCGGGTTCATCGCAGCAACAAAATGTTTATCGAGGCAAACACCCCTCGATAAAAGTTCATTGCGGCCATCCTTTAGCTTCGCCGCAGTGAACTCCCAAGATTCAAAACCCAAACTCTAACATTCAAACACAAATTTACACATACTAGACATATACACTCGTTCATGCAATTCAAACCATCCAACTCACCCACCAGATAATATAATCATACATAAAAGAAACTTCAATTCTTCATTTCGTTAATAAATCCAAAAAAGTTTATACAAACTTCACTTACATATCATCATACATATCAATGTTTAAAACAAAATACATAAGGATGCTCAATATTGATATGCCTCTAAAGCTATCCAAAATAGTCACTAACTTAGTACAAAAGTCTCTAACTATCTTGGAGTTTCAGTTGTCTTGCAAGGATTAACCGTTGTCTTATTCTACACCTAAGGAGTGAAGATAGGGGGTTGAGCTATACAATTCAGTGGCTAATATATTCATAGCCATTGGTAACTAGCACGAATTCAAGCATATATTAGCAATTCAAGTATTCTCAATTCTATTTTAGCAATTCAATTATTAACCAATATAGTTTAAGAACTCATAATTAAGCGAGTTAATGCATAATACAAAATATTCAAATGCATCATACTTGACAATTCAAAGATGCAATGCACAAACAAATGCCTTAAGATTTCCATAGACATGGAATGGAGAAACTGAAGTTTACACCATGAACAATATGAGTTCACTTTTTGGATCTCATATGTCACAAACGGGTAATCGGGAGAAGGCTTTTATCAATATGCACGTGACAAATGAAATGGTTCCACTCTTGCCTAAACAAAAAACACATATTCATGCTCAAATCATTTCATCGTATGTTCATACTTTCATGCTTTTTCTTCTTTTCATTTAGACAAAAGGTTATAACCTCTTTCAAGGTATAACCTAATCACAAATCATCATGCATTATCAAATCTTAACAACAATTCAAAAAATCAAGCAATTTAGACATACACACATATAGGCAAGAATTTGCCCAATCACACAATAACTATAAATACATTACCCATCTTAAAAATCCTTGCTTAAACCTTGCTCAAAGATGCCTCTCCTCTTGATCCTCCTGCCTTCCTTGATTCTTATTATTAATGACAAAAATTCCCATCCAATAGGAATACAATTTGAGGACCCATATGTAGCATATTCACTAAGATAAATTCTAAATACTCAAACTCTTCCAAAAGTCCAAATCTTCAGGTCAATTTTCCATGATCATTCTGATCAAGTAAATGAAGAAATTTGATAACACTTCCTTCTAGAAAAATGTTCCTCATTGTCTTAAGTTTCTAATGACACCAAAATCATTCAATTTGGTTCAGAAATATGAAAGTTATAGCCCAAACATTTTTGAACTATTCTTATGCAGAAATGGTATTATGTACTCAACTTCCTTCAAAAATTGAGATTCTTAGATACTGAATCAAAACTCAATTTCATCAAAAAAATTTGATTCCTATATCTCTAATTACACTTCCTTTTAGATAAATGTTCCTCATTGTCTGAAGTTTCTAATTACAACAAAATCATTCAATTTGGTTTAGAAATTTGAATGTTATACCCCAAACATTTTTGGAATGTCCTTATGCTGAAATAATATTTTTGCTCAACTTGCATCCAAAAATTAAGATTCTTAGATACTGAATTAAAACTCGATTTCATCAGAAAATTTGTATCCCTACGTCTCTACTTTACTCCAAATCAAAAATAATTTCATTTGGATAACTACAGAATAAGTTATGCCTAAAATACTAAAGTATGTTCAAAATGGGTAGGAAACTTCACTGCCACGAAACCATAAGTTGGTCGTGACAAACTTTCACATAAGTATACGCAGTGAACATGTTTTGCTACATTTTCTAGTTTTTAACTTCCCACATTTCACATATAACCCATCTTCTACCTGAACCATCTTTTCTACTTCATTTTCAACATAATTTCAACTCAATATCATTCACAAATAAATCATGATCTATCTTTGATCATTAACCCAAAAAGAAAACATTTACATATACCATTCATCAATAACTTCCTACACATATTCAACTTCATTTCACTTATATCAAATATGCTTCATTCAACAAATCAAGAAGGGTTAATGCTTATACTTACTTGTTTAGCTTTAAGATCTCTCTTGAAAGCTAAGAAAATTGAAACCCTAGCTTAGCGTTCTCTTCTTTTCTCTCCTTTTCTTCTTATCTTTGTATTTTTCTTCTCTTCTTCCCCTCACTCACGTTTTCTTCTTCTTCCAAATGCAAGAAAACACTTTTCTTTCCAATTACGCCCTTAATGAGTATAAAATGTCCATTTTACCCCTTCCTTTAATGATTATGATTTTTATCCTTAAGTGATCTTCCAAAAATGCCCTTCATTAATACACTCTTAGTAATTTAATCCTACCTTTTCTATTCTAATTTCTAATTACTACTGATTCTCACTAAATTAATAGACCTAATTCCAAAAATAAATAAACAATTTAATTAATAAATAATTGATAAATAATTAATAACATGAATAAATAATTGAAAAAAATTTGGGGTCTAAAAAAACAATATAGGATGGATAAAAAATTGCATGTAGACAAGATGGTATTTATTAAAAATTTAAGCCTAAAAAGATTGAGTGGGAGAGGATGCTTGTGTGAGAGTCCACGGTCTCCATATGATGACCCATTGCATGTGGTGAAATATTACTCCCCACCGGAGGACATAGATCTTAGATCTTGCATGGATTGGGTCTCTTAAAGGACAAGTCAACTTATTGGTAGCAAATGTGATCTCCTAATGAGGCATTCAAATGGTTATAGACTCAATATAGTTTATCAAATAACTTGCCCACCATAGCTCCGTTGATAAATTTATAGACCAAATTATGACGCTTCTCAAAAAGTTAGGCATGAAGATGCTTGGTAGCCTTTTGAGTGGGAAGGTCCCAGTTTTTCTTTTAATAGATAAGATGGCTCACCATCACTTAGTCTATTATTGATAAGAAAAATAACTGTCGTACAAAGATTTATTTTTTTAAAAGTTTTGTTAAATCTATCATCATGCATACATACATTATATTTTATACTAAGTTCAAATATCACCGACTAGTTTGCTTACTCTTTAATAATTTATATTTTTAGACATAATCACTACAAAATGAATCTAGTTACTTTTCTCTTGAAAAATAACAAATTGAAAAATGGGGAGAATTTTAATGAATGGAGACGTAACCTAAACATTGTACTTCAATATGAACAAATTCCTTGGATATTAATTGAAAATGAGCCTACAACTCCAGGTTAAGATTCAACTCCTAAGCTAGTCCAACAACATGAGCGATGGCAGAATGTTATAAGACTACTAAGTGTTATATTCTAGCTTTTGTTAGTGGCATGTTGTAAAAGCAAATTGCTTGTATGAACACTGCTAATGTAATAGTCTATCACCTATATGAGATGTTTGGTGTGAGGACCAGGTCTGTAAGGGTGAAAGTTATCTAAACCTTTCATAATCTCAAATAAAAACCTAGTGAACCGGTGCAGAATTACATGCTTAAAGTAATCTTGGTGATCATTGAGGCTGAGATGCTTAGGGCAGACATGGATGTGGGGCACAGATGATTATAATCATCAATAGCTTAAACTCTTCTTTTCAGTAATTTAAGTTGGACAATGAGTTCAACAGCAAGGATTACACCTTAAGTGAGTTGATGAATACCCTCTAGAATACGGAGGAGATATTAAATATCAAGGATCATAGGCTAGAAGCTAATGTAGCATCTTTTTCTAAGCCCAAGGGTAATGGCAAGTAAAAGAAGAAGGGTCTAATGAAAAAGAAGCCCCAAATAGGGGTCAAGGCTCATCCCATGAAAAAGAAGGCCAAAGAGAACATCAAGGGAAAATGTTTCCATTGTGATGAGATGGGCCACCGGAAAAAGAAACTATCCAATCTACCTTAAGTCCCTCAAAAGCAAACAAGGTATGGGTTTCCTAAGTTTGTTAGGAATTAGAAATGTGGAAAATTTTTTTGATTGTTGGATATTAGATTCAGGAACCACTAACCATGTTTGCAATTCTTTGCAAGGGTTTTAGCAAAGGAAAAGCTTATCTAAAGGCCAGTTTTAAGTCAAGATAGCATATGGTTCCTATGTTTAAGTAGAATTAGTGGGAGTAGTTATCTTGGGCTTTCCTAGCTGTCATAGGTTATATTTGGAGGATGTTTATTACATGCCAATGATTGTAAGGAACATGATTTTTGTTTTTGGTCTAACAAAATATAATTATTCCTTATATTTTAAAAATGTTGTTTCAATATATAAGAATAAGGATTTTATTTGTGATGCACTAATTAAACATGGATTGTTCTTTATAGAACCTATGACAGGCTCAATAAACACCACATAATTGATAAAACCAAGGCATTCTAATGTCTCAAACGTTAATTCAATATATCTATGGCACTTAAGAATGGGTCATATCAATCAGAAAAGACTTGGTATGTTAGTAAAGGATGGGATCCTTATGAGCTTGGATAATGATCCATTACCTACCTTTGAATCTTGTATTAAAGGAAAAGTGACCAAGGTCTCATATCCTTCCAAAGGAAACAGATATGAATCCACGTTGGACATGGTACATACTGATGTGTGTGGGCCCATAAACATACAAGCTAGAGGAGGTTATGAATATTTCATAACCTTTATAGATGATTACTATATACATGGCTATTTATATTTGATGCATAAAAAGAGTGAATCCTTTGAAAAGTTCAAAGAATTCAAAGTTGAAGCTGAGAAGTAGCTAGGTAAGCTATTAAAACAACTTCGATCAGATCGAGGTGGTGAGTAGTTACCTAGAGAGTTCCAACAATTTCTAATTGACAATGGAATTGTTTCCAACTTGTTTGCTCCTTGAACACCTCAACAGAATGGTGTAGTTGAGATGAGGAATAGGACTCTATTGGAAATGGTAAGATCGATGATGTCCTATGCTACCCTTCCAGAATCATTCTGGGAATATGCCACATAAACAACAACATATCTTCCTAACTTTGCTTCATTCAAATTGATGCCTAAAACACTTAGGGAGTTATGGATTTGTTGGGACCCGATCTCGAAACCGGGCCCCAACTAGAAAAACAAAAAAAAGGAACAAAAAAAAAGTGTCGGAAAACTAAAGAACGGATTTCAAAACAAAAATGACAAAGCGAAACAAATCTGAAATTGAAAGCGAAGAGCAAAACGAAAGTATCGATAGCAAATCGAATGACTTGAATCGGAAGCAAACAAACGGTTCGATGAAACTGAAAATCACATTCCGACATCCGAAGCGTGTACCTTAGAAAGACTATCGCATTGGA
>JAOSBK010000008.1:32377606-32394489 GCA_027568895.1 Erythroxylum shatona | reverse complement strand
AATTTTCGCTTTATTTTGATTCGTGTTAATCATTTTATAGAATTAAATAGATCTTGGTTTTCGGGAAATCAAAAGTCTCGAAAAGTTTCGTGATTATTCCGCTGCGGTCGGATCAGATCCGGATCCGATTTCCCAACAAGATTCACTTACCCACAAGCTTTAAATTACTTCCAAAACTTAACTCCTTCAAACAGCTTTAACCCCCCTTCACCATAGTTCATCAATTCCACTTCAATTCCTCCTTATTCATGAGTCAATTCCACATCAAATTCATGTCCAAACAAATTAAAAATTATTCATTAAACATCTCACATTCCATGATCTTTCATGCATAAAATTCAAAGAAAAATCTATTAATAACTATTATGTTCTATACCTCAATTCATCATCAATTTCGTACATATTCTATTCATTTCAAACATCATCTAACTTATAACTCAACATGATATCAAGTTTAGAATTCCCTTACATGATTAACTTCAAGTTCCTTCAAAGAACTAAGTAATCCAGCCCTTCATGTAACCAACACACTTCCAAAATCGAAACAAATGTAAGATGATCTTAACACTAAGATGATAACAATATAGAAGGTAATATAAAGTAGCATTCTTGATGTAGTAACTTACAAAGATTCTTCAGCATTGATGATCCCAAAATCAGGCAAAAATTCCAGAAGTTGAGAGGAAATGAGAGAGTTTTAGTGGAGAGAGAGAAAGATAGTGAAGAATGAGCAAAACAGAAATTTCTCCAGCAAAAACTTGCCTCATCCAATGGTAGGTGTCATCAAGTTGTAATAACATATGTCACTATAGATGTCCTTCATTTTTCCTCTTGGAGTTGCCAGTTGTCACCAATATATTAGGCCATTTTTCTCTCACTTATTACTACCACTTGTCAATTTTCTAACTATGCCAATTGTCAATGCATTAACTATGCCAAATGTCATTAAATCATAGTCTTAGTCATTCCAATTTTCATGTGTCAACTTATCTTGCTACTTGACAATTTTACTAGTCCATATGTACATTTTAATAACTCAATTCTCTAATGGTATCAATTAATTCCAATTCACTAAGTAGGATCCATTAAACAAAAAATCAAGTCAAATGCAATCCTCAATCATCTCACAATTTTTGACACCTAACAATCATGTACTTTTATAAACATGTAACATTCCAACTAGGGTACAATTTGGGGCCTTACATATGAGTTATATGTATAAGACCATCTAAGTTAGATGAGACCTTAGTCAAACCCCTCACTTAGAATATTAAAACTAATGCCTTCCTTTAATATGGTGAGAACTAGAGCCCTTTTAAAGTTAGGGTTATTGGGCAAACCTAAGCCCGCTTTACACAGATATGTTCAAACTATGGAAATAGGCTTTTTATATTAATGGGTCGGTTTTAACTATAAGTGTTGGTTTGTTGGGCAAACCTAAGATCAACTTAGATAGAGGCAAAGTTGGTAATGTACACTAGATGTACACGTGTCAAGAGTTGATAGCCCAATGAGTGTGTACACCTCAACAATTGATAGCACTAGATTCAATAGTAGCATTAGAGATGCAATTGGTGATACCCACTAGTTGAACTAAGGTGGCTTATTAGGCAAACCTAAGTTCATCCTTAGGGATATTAGATATCAACCCACTAGGAGAATTTCTCTTTGAGTTCTCTCGAATTTATATTAAGGGTTATGAATTTGTGAAAAAGAGTGGGAGCCATAATGCGTGTGTTATTAAAGTTCTTATAGACATACATTTAAGTACATTCTAATTTTTCTCTCTTTGATGAAAGGTTGTTATTGCTTGAGTCAACATCATGAGTACTAGTGTGAATTTAAGATCATTGATGGAAGCTAACAAGTTGACTGGACCAAATTTCCTTAGCTAGCTCGGGAACTTGAAAATGGTTCTCAAGTCTAAAAAGCTTGGTTATGTCTTGGAAGAACCACTTATTGATCCCCCTACTGCTGATGCTTCCAATGATGATCGGAGGGCATATATGAAGCATCTCGATGATAGCGAGATGGCTAGTTATGTTATACTAGCCACTATGTCACCGAAGCTACAAAAAGTAGCATGAGGTTATAAATGCTCATACCGTAGTCTAACATCTTAGGGAGCTCTTTAATGAGCAAGCAAGGTCTAAAAGTTTCAAGACTTCATGATTGCTCTTCCACTCCAAGATGGTTAAGGGGACATCTCCAGTATAGTACGCATTGAAGATGAATGGATACATTAAGCGATTGGCCTCCTTGGGTCTTCTTTTGGATCATGAATTAAGTATTGACTTAATTATGATGATTTTAACAAATAGTTACTCACAATTTGTTCTTAACTATCGAATGAACAATATATTCAGCACAATTCCTAAGCTGGTAAACATTCTCAAGGTAGTTGAGCGATCTGTCCGCAAGGATAAGGTTGTGATGCTAATGGACTCTTCTAGTTTAAAGAAAAAGAGCCAAAAGAAGAAGAAGTTCGTAAGGCCTAAGGGAGGTATCAAGAAAGCAAAGAAGGCTGCCTCGAAGGGAACTTGCTTCCACTGTGGTAAGGATGGCCACTGGAAGAGAAATTGTAAGGCCTATCTGGAGTCCTTGAAGCAGAAGAAGGCATCTGATGCCTTATATACTTCAAGTATTTATGTTATTGATATTCATACTATTTCTAATAACAACATAAAGGTATTAGATACTGGTTATGGCTCATACATCTGTACTCAGATGCTGGGCATCAGAAACAGTAGACAACTCAACAAGGGAGAGTCAGACCTACGAGTGGGCAATGGAGCAAGAGTTGTTGCATTAGCTATAGGCACATATGTATTAACGCTTCCTAGTGGGCTTGTATTAGAATTGGACAATTGTTTTTATATACCTGCTTTGACTAAAAATGTAATGTCTGTTTCTAGTCTTAATAAAGCTAGATTCCATTTAAATTTTAGTAACAATGATTGTTCAATTTATTTGAATGGAATGTTATATGCTTTAGGTACATTGTGCAATGGTATATGCATATTGGATATGTCTAATTCAGTTCTAAATATTAATAATAAAAAAAGAATAAAATGAGATAATGTGAAATTGTCTTACTTATGGGATTGTTGCCTTGGACATATAAGTAAGAGATGCATGACTAAACTATACAAGTGTGGTAGTTTAGGGTCATTTGATTATGAATCATATGCCACATTCAAATCTTGCTTATTAGGAAAGATGACTAATCACCCTTTAAAGGAAAGGGTGAATGAGCTAGTAGACTTTTAGACCTAATACATATTAATGTATGTGGTCCAATGTCCATACACGCCAAAGGTGGTTTCGTTTACTTCATTACCTTTATCAATGATCATTCTCGATATAGGTATGTATATGTAACATCCTGTTCCCATACTAGGGGTTAGAATCCTAGATTTTTGTTATTGAGAAATAGCAATGAGAGATTGGAAAAGTGCATTTCAAGCTTATGCAAAATGTTAGCATGCACACACGTGAATTGGATTATTGCACACATTATAATGAATTGTTCATGCACTCATTTGATATTTTTGTGTATAAATGATTGTTTTAATGTGATTATAATGTGAATTATGGATTATGAGTCTTATAAATTGAGTTGGAGTGTATGAGTAGTGAACTAGAATTTTTGGTAAAAATAAGAATTTTCTAGAATTTAAGGGTATTTTTGAAATAGGAAAAATGCCAAGTGACAAAACAATTGATGAACAGTAATAGAATTAAGATTCAAATGGAAATTGAAATTTTTATAAATGATGTTGGGATTTAATGGCAAGTTTCATTGAAAATTGGGTTGAAATTTGGAGACAAATGAACTAGTTTGTTAAAATTGGAGACCACAAAAAATTGATAAGTGGCAAGTGACAAGTGTCACAACACTTGCCACTCACCACTCATGATATTTTCTTCTTTGAAAGACCAACATCCTTGTCTTTGACCCATTATTTTTGTTACTTATGCTCCCTTCTTCATTTTCTTCACGTTTTTTTCCTCATCTATGACACTCTCTTCTTCCAAGCATTAATGTGAACCTTGCTCTCATCCTTCACTTGCTACTTCCATTTTGTTTTGTCATCTTACCACTAGAAAACCTAATCTACTCCGCCTCCATATGGATGGCCGTGAGATGCATGGAAAGCTAAGGTTTTCGGAAATTTTGAATATTTTAAAGCTAAATCAAGTAACCTATGCTTTAATCATCATGGGTAGTGTTAAATGAAACTAATATGATAAGTAATTTGAGATTGATGACTTAATCATGATAATTATATGGGTGAGTCATGAGTGATGAAATGTATATATAAATTTCTTACTTTTGTATATGTGATGATTAATGATTCATAAGTTGTTATAGATATGTGATTATGTCCTATTTTTATGTTGTTAAAGAAGGTAGTAAATGATGAATGAATGGAAATTTTCATGTTCTGTTTTTGATGTATAAAAACGTGGATCATTGGTTGTTTTAGAAATGGATTGGAATGAGTATTGACATTAAAGAAAAGGCAAGTGTAATGTCTTAAAAAAAGATGAACTAGGATGGAAGTTTGGAGATAAAGTGATAATGGTGTTTAAAGTGTGCTGGAATATGTTAGCTGTAAAATTTCCATTGGATATGCATTAGTATTTTAGCCATGAATTGATCTATAAATATCCAACTGGGATGATTTTTAATTTGGATTAAATTAAAGACATATGGCTACATTTTTTCACGAAGACATCGAATTCAAATTCTATCATTAAGAGTTTCAAATTTTTACTTAAAGTTAAGTACTGGGTATAGTAAATTGAAGGATGAATACATATGTTTGTATTCTGTTTTGAGAGTATGAAAACCATGAGTGATGTGTTGTTATGTAGATGTTCTGAGTTGTGAATTAAAGGTATAATGAAAGTGAAAGTTATGTTAACCAAGATGTTGAGTTATGTTCTTGAAATGAGATGAATTAAAGTGATAGTTAGAAGTAAAATGAAGGTGGAAATGAAGATGAATATGTCTAAAAAGTTGATGATGAATGTATAAATATATATGTTCTATTTTTAATGTTCATGATCAATCCTGGACTATATTTTGTTTATGGATGATATTGAGTTGAAATGGAGTTAAGAATGATGGGGAAATGATGAGTAATAAACTAGAAATGATAGACCAAGCATAAGGGAGTGAATGTAGTCAGTAAAGAGTTAGAAATATGGAAAATAAGGATGCAATTGGATAGGTTTTGGGGTAAGAGGCATAACTTTTGATATGGATCTCGGATTGAGACCATTTAAGTATGCTTTTAAAGAGAACTTCGAGTTTTACAACTTCTATGAAGAGCCTGAGGAGAGATTTTGTTATCTAAAGGATCAAAATTTAACATTTATGTAAATGATTAGTAAAGGTCCGGTCAGCAGAAATTATGTTCACCTATCGGATATTCACAGTCTATTTGGACTTAAATTAAGCTTAAATTGAGCTTAAATTAAACCTAGAATGATGCTTAGATTAAGTGATTAAATGTGTGATATGTATAAAGTGATAATTGGGGTTATAACTTAGTGAATGAATTGATTATATCAAAGTACCAAAGGTAGAGTACAATGGGAATGAAGAGGTCTATATGATTGCAGTTATGATTCAAAGGAGTTTAGTAATGTGTATTAAGTAAATGTGAATGAGAATTAGGTATTATGAGAGCATATAATGCTAGAAAAGAAATGATGAGAAATTGAGTTACGATATTAGAATAACCAAGTGCTCTTAAGGTGTAAGCCTAAGAATAAGCTAGACACATACAAAAGATAAGGATTGAATGGTGAACTTAGAATGATCATGTACAAGTGAAGTGTAAACCTAAGTTCAGTTAGACGTATATGAATTATGAAATGAGAATGAGCATAAGAAGTGAATTTAGATAATATACCCAGGATTGTCATTGAGAATGCATTATACATAAAACATATACATATGTGTACGATTGAATGTTGTGATTTTGCAATTAGTAATGTGTGTGCAATATGTATATTGCATATTGTTAATGCAGGATAAAACATTCGCATCCAGACTTTTCCAGATTACGGAAGCTAATGTTAATATAGAGCGTACTGTGTGTAACCTAGATGATCTCACTTGATTATTTGTTTGTTTTAAATTCTATATTGGATTATTTTGTGAATGTGATTGAGTTGATTCTGGAATTTGAAAGTCCGAGGCGTTTGATACATGAATAAGATATTGGAAGTGCTCTTTATATGTGAATCTGGCTGAAATAGGTGTACTCAACATTTTTATTAAATGCTGGACTAAGGTCCGCTAATAAATGTGTTCTAAATGTGAAATTGAAATCTAAAGGCTATTAAAAGTATGTAAATGTGATGTATTTCATTACATGAATGTATGAAAGATAAAGGCAGTTGTAGCTGAAGTTGTCAATAAAAAGAGCTTAAAGCTTAGAATGTGATAAGAGCCTCAGGCTCAATTGCTATTGTACCTGATATCCACTAAGAGATATGGGACATTATCTTATACAAGCTCAGTATCCACAAGGAATATGAGCTATGAAAAAGGTACTCAGTCATAACAATAACAATTGAAAGTGAGTCTTATGAGCACTGCATATGCATATACTATGTATTATTTAAATGATTGGAATAAATAGTTTGAATGATTTCCGAATGTGATATATGATTTAAGTGAATATGAAATGTATGTGACTCAATATGCTGAATTGATGAAGTGATGTGAATTATGTGATTATATGAATTGATGTGTTACATGGTATGAGTGAACTATCAAGGATGGTTAACTCATTGAGTTTGCAAAACTCACTAAAATTGTAACATTATTTTTCAGGTTTAGAGAAGATCTCTAGTTACACAAATTATAGTCAAGCCACTACTTTTGAGTAAGAGATAGAGATCAGGATCAGTTCACATTTGCATTTGTATTTCTTTATTTTGTATCAAATTGTATATTATGCAATTATTATGTCATGTGTATTTGAATAATTCTATTTGAAATAACTTTCTAAATTGGAAATGTTTGTAATGAGATTGATCAATAAGTGTAGTAACACTTGTGAATGAAAAATGTTTGCGAATAAAGTGGACCCAATTTGTTTATTGATTTTCTGCATATGTGTGTGTTGTTTTGAAAAATTATTCTTGCTCTTTTTGAGAAAAAAAAGTTATGTCAAAATAATATATAATCTCTTGGTATGGAGATAGATGGTAAAGGTGTCAACTTATAACCACATATACTTGAAAATTTTCTCATTTCCCAAATAAATTGCTAGATAAAAAAACAAGTTCAAAGTTTTTTAAGTGTATTGAACTAAATCTTATTGAGATAAGAAAACCTTTTCAAGTATTGTTAAATAACGATCAAAATTTTGAATTCTCACCCTATTTGATAGAAAAAATTAAAAAAAATTAAAACTATGTGTACTACTCTACCTAAACTTTCTTTGCCTTAAGATAACAATTATTTAATTCTTGAAACTGATGCTTTAGACCAAGTATGGAGAGTATTGAAAAAGATTATGATAATGATCATATGAAAACTAATGTGTCTTTATGCAAGTATACTTTTGGAACATTTACAGATACTCAGCAATGCTATCATATTATTGAAAAGGAATTATTGGCAGTGGTCAAAAGTTGCCAAAAATTTTATGACTTTTTATTACCAAAAATATTTTTATTGCAAACTGATAATACCCATGTTAAAGCATTTATTTAGAATAATTTGCCTTCTAAAAAGGAGTATAAAAAATATATTGGAAGGTAGACATTATTAGATGAATATTCCTTTGATATAGAAAAAGTTATTAAATCTAACAATAATGTTCTTACAGATTTTATAACCAGAGATGGGCAGCTCTAAAGAAGAGATATTTCTTTTATTAGACCAAATGTTTGAAGATATCGATATGTGCCAAGCACAGTTAAAACATCTACTTGATATTGCTCAATTTCCATCATTAACAAAAGAGATAGTTGACCTGCTTCTCTCTTTCTACCATGTTTGGTAGGCAAAGATAAATCAATTTAACTTTTCTGAGCAAAGGCTTTATCGATTACTTAATAAAGTTTAGATAATTGAAGAATCTGAATCTATCAGATCTTCACCTATATCTCAACCGATATCATAATAAATATCTCGATTGATATCTCCTAGTTAGGTAAAAACCACTCCTAATGATCTTTCTCTAAGACCAGACACATCTCAGAAAATTCAGATAATTAAAAACATTATGACAAGTTCACCTAGTTCTCATCCTACTGTTCAAGCTCATTTAGAGATAATGCAAGACCTTTACTCATTACAAATAATGATTTTTGTTACATTGATTTCACAGGTATTTATTCCCGATTAAACTTTTTGTAGGGAGCTCTGCCCCAAGTAGTACGAGATTGGTATGATTTTGGTGGCATAAACGCCATTTATTTAACAAACCATCATTTTCCTAAGATATCTTTACTACTTAAATGGGTACAAGAAGGTGTTCAGGATTGTTATTTGAATAATCCTATAATAATTCCTTAGGGTAATTTAATGTTGAAGATTTATCAACCGAACTCAATTTCTATAAAGAAGAACAATATGTTGCTTATCGTTTTATTATGATTGGAAAAGTAGAACATTTCTCTATTATAGTTGATACCAAGTTAAGGAAAGAATTTAGTAGATACACTAAGACTAATATCCATTACTGATGAGGTATTGGAATGAGGACTCTTGTCTTCGGAATGGAAGCAGCTTTCAAAAAAGGATTCTGAACTAATATAGGTAAGAGTAATTTTACCTCACTTATGATAACACCAGCCAAAAGAACCTCCTTGGCTTCAGAAAACTTTGTAAAAATGAAGATAGGGATGATCAAACGAGGAAAAATAAGATCAAGCCCACAATTTCAAAAAAAGATTTTTCCACATCAGAAAACATATTGAAAATATATGTCCAGCATGTTCTAGTGGCATCAGATTTCACAAAGGAAAAGATAAAGAAGAAGATTCTGGAGTCAACACCTATAGTCACTCCGAATAATGGAAATCTATCACTATGTTAGATAAGTTCTTCCTGACCGATAAATGCTTTAAAGAATCTTTAAAGTAAAGGAAAGGAAGATGCCACATCACAGAGATAAAAACTGATAAAGCCAAAGTTGCCACGTAAAGGTATTCTGACCAATAAATGCAAGAGAAGATAAAACAAAGATGCAAAAGATGAAGACCTATTTTCCACAAGATAAGGAAATCTCCTCAACCAATAAGAAGGAAGAAAAATCCTTATAGATAAGGCAGATTCTAAAACTGGATAAAATGTAATCAGATTGTGATAAGATCCGACTAGTATAAATAAGCCCTTGTAGTATAGTTAGAGGCATGCGATCCGTATTCTCTTCTTCAGAATAGTCTGCCCTTTTGTAAAAAAAATTCTATTATGAAATAAAAATATCCCTTTGCAGATGTAGCTTTATAGTTTCAACCTTAAAATCCTCTAATCTTCTCCCAATTATTTTCTGATTTACACCTAAAGATAGAAAACAAAATCAGGTTACGCTGAGCGTCTCTAAAGGAGTCTTCAAGGGTAGTTACCTCTCGAGGTTGCGGCTAAAATGCCTACTAAAAGACTCGAAGATAACCTGAAGATGTGATAGTCAAAACGTCAGAAGAATTATGTACGGAAGCATATTAGACCCTTAAGTTTGAAATTATAAATCTATTATACATATTTGATATCTTTGTTTATATAAGTTCTTATTTTTTAGAAAATTTTTTTGTATGGTTCAAATAAATTAGATCTAAACTTAAATGATTCTCTGGATAAAATTATGTTTGCCTTATTTTATGAAATGATAGATATCATAGCACATACTGATGATATGCATAAAGAAGATCATTGTCAAATTACCTTTGTTTTCGATATCATAAAAAGCTTAGATTTAATAAAAAGTTATATCTCTTCTTAATAAACATGTGTGTTAGCTCTAATTTATTTCTTGAAGGTATAACACCTTTTTTTATTAAAAGGAAACAAAATAAACTGGTTACAAAACAAGTCTAGGGAAACAGAACCCCGACATATCCTCTAATAGGACACGTTAGTACCTGATAGGTGTAGTATCAAAATATGTAACACCAATGTCAGAGTGTTTTGCCTGGGTGGCAAGCCAGTCAGCGCATTTGTTGCTCTCTTGCTATACATGTCGATGAACAACAGACCAATTTCGGGTGATTAGTTCAAGGATACCCGTTACTATAGGGTTGAGTGTTTCAGAGTGGGTGTCCAATGAAGAGATGATCTTATGCACCGCGAGCGAATCCATTTTCAGCTTTATCCAACAGAAGCCCAAACTCTAGGATAGCGAGATTCCGGTAAAGACACCCCAGAGTTATGCTGACAACGCAGCGCACCATCCTAGGTTCTAAGTGAAGCCTCCAAGCCAGTTACCGTCACTATCTCGAATGAGGCCACTTGCTGTAGCCAAGAATTTGGTGAGATTGCATGCACTATCTGTATTTAGTTTAACCCAACCTGGCGACGGTTTACTCTAACCGATGAGTTGTTCTTACCAGGGATGGAATCCGATGTTAGCCCGGCTCTACCATTCGGTAGACTTGTGTATTTGATCTGCAAAAGACAAAATGGGGAAAATGGGTGAGGATGGCTAAATAAAATGATGATCAAAGAGAGACTTGTTCCTCCATGTCCAAAGGAACCAACAAGTCGTGCCAAAAATAATCTCCCAATCCTGGCCCAGAACTTGCCAATGCTGTTGGAGGTTAGTGAAAATCCAGTCTCTTGTTGGCAGAGAGAAGGAGGCAGAAGCAACGAGGTCCGTCGGGAAGGCATCCCACACTTGACGAGCTTTGGCGCTGTCCCTAACAGCATGGAGGGAGGATTCTTCTAAGGTACACTGGTGGCAGGTGCCGTCAGAAGTTAGTTGTTTGCAGACTCATTGTTGATTACTAAGTAAGCAATCTTTCGCTAATAACCATAAGAATGAGCGAATCCGTTATGGTCCCTACCACTGCCAAATTGCCCGCCAGGCTCCATGCGTAGATTCGTCTTCGTGGCCCATAAGCATGGAGTAAGTGGAAGCAATGGAGAAGAGAACATTGTCGGATGCTCCCCAGATCAACTTATCCTGACCCAGATACGACTTTAGTGGAAATGTGCCAGTGATGGTTCGGCAAACAGGTGTTGGAGATAAGGTTGTAAGGTTGCCCAATTCCAATTGCCGGTGGAATCCACGAATTGGTGTACACTAAGGCTAAGATGTGTTTCTGGGATAGGATGAGTAGTATGAGAACTGAGTGGTCTTATTCCTGTGATCCAAGAGTCGAGCCAGAAGCGTGTTGTAATGCCATCTCCGATCCTTCATTTCAGGCCTTGTGACACGATGTGACATGTTATCTTGATGCTCCATCAAACCATTGATCCCCCTATGGTTACAAAAGAGGCGGGGAGGCAATTAACGTCAAAATTATATTTTCCAGAGAGCACCTAGACCCATAAAGCTTTAGGGTTGGTGATCAAAGACCATCCGAGTTTGGCTAGGAATGGATCATTCGTTTCCCTAATTTTTCGAATGCCAAGATCCCCCAGCACCTAAGGTATAACACCTTTGATAACTAATTCAAAAGTTGTGATTTGTGAGCGCAACTGGTATCAAAGCACCGGTCTGACCAAGTTTACCTAATGTCTTGTGGAAATGGTTAAAGGTTTCTTACAACGTCATGTTGGGAGTGAATGACACCACCATCCTCCTTGGTGATTGTTGTTATTCTGTTGGCACTTCTTCTCGTTAGAATTGATTTATGGAGAAATAGGTATTTTTGACGCCTCCTTTTAGCCAAATAATTCTAGCCTTTTCCTTGAATAGGGAGTTACGAGTATTCAAGGATTTTTCATACTCCAGTAGTGCACTTCTTTCTTGTTTAACAAGATTAGGATCTTCCAAATTTAAGGTAGAGCTCCTCCTGGATTGGTTATAGATAGCTAGAAGCCTTATAAAGTGAGGATTGAGCATTGTTACCCTTTTGGAAATTGAGTGATCTAAGCTTATGCTTGATTGCATCCAAATTTTTTCATACAATGATACAAACAAAAGCCTTGATTTGTTAACCCCCAATTAGTCCTCAACCATTTTATTATAAAAATTATACTCCAACCAAGTTCTCAGAACATCGATTCAGCCATTTTATCATCTTGAATCGATACTCCAATCAAATTTTCTAAACAATGATTTATAAAAAGCTCCGCAGACATTAATTAATCAATCCAATTATTATATTTTTTTCATCTCATTAACCCAGTGAAATGTACCACTTGTCCCTAGTTCTCTATCTCTATTTTCTCTAAATTTGCATCGCAGAGTATCGACTTCAAAGCTACAGCCCAGAGATCATGGAAAGATAATTTCTTTTCTCGTGCTAATACAGAATAGAAAAAGCTAACATATCTATAGGAATAGCCGAGCTTAGAAAGAATGTCGAAGAGCACCAGTCGTCAAAGGGCAGTAATTAACAACATTATTTCAGAGTATGGCTCGTAGACGATAACCGCAAAAGTGGCAAAGGACAAGCTGCCATTTTTGAGAATATGAATTTAAATTAGACAGAAATGTCTTCTTCTTTTTTTTCAAATTACAAATTTTTTCACTCTCTTACTATGTATCCAGGCGACTCCAAGCAAAATTGCTCCATACTGTGGAACAAATTGGATAGCTTGAGGGACACAATCCAACCCATTTTTCACGTTCCACCTAAAAAACAATGCAAGTAGGTTAGGTGGTTTCCATTATCTTATTAACACCAAGCCATCATGAACTGATCAATAAGTAACTTACAATAGGAACATCTTAAACCAAAAATCAATGAGATAGCCTGATCTTCACATTCATTATTGGTCTGGTGTAGTCCTTGGACTGACGCGCCAACTGCGATTCCAAGAGTCTGAGTCACCACCTGAAGAATCATTATCCTCTTCTCTGGAAGAAACAGGTTCCCCATCATGAGTCTCCCCCCAATGCCGAGTAGATCTCCTTCTGAAACTAAGTCGTGCTCTGGCTCTTGACGTGCCAGACCAGCTGCTAATTCTTTGACTAGATCCGGGACGAAAAACTCTAATTAGGAAGAACACTGTAAGCCAACCACCATCATCAATGGGTAAAATGCTCTCATCACCCCTCTCCTCTCCAACTGAAGATTGAAGAGTACTTAGCAAGTCCCCAAGGTCCCTCTGGTGCTCAAGCCGCCTCCAATTACGTTGCCTCTCTGGATCAACCTCTGACGGCCGAACAAGGGGGTGCTCAATCCTTGCATGTTTCCTGAGGTCAGAATAGGTTCCACTAAAATCACATGTCTCACAAGAACAGCTTCTTGGTTTTGTATTCATAAAATGTCGAGCAGCCTCCATGACAATCCACTCTTTTATATGCCCTCGGCAAAGTGGGCATACTAACTTTAGTTGATCATTGTTATCACAAGAGGTAGCTCCAGAATATAATGTTCTGTCATCAGTCCATCCAACGTGCAAATCTGTAACTGTTGACTCGGAGTTCACAACAGTTGATGAGTTTGTAGTTGAGAAGATGTTTTCTTCTGGTGGATGAGTTGTTAAGGTTTCAACACAAGACTTCCGAAACTGATCAAGACAATTTGAGTGGCGATAACTTGTATCACACATGTAAGGACGGCAACCTTTGTCATGGGAAGTGCATATGAGGAGAACAGCATTGTGAGGATGTTCCATGCAGACAGGGCACCTAGCTTCTTCCCATTCCTTTATATTTTTCTCACATTCAAACGGAAACCTGGGTGAAGATCTTCTTGAACGACTAGAGCTGCATGTGTAAGGAGATGCTCTATTCCTATCAAAACATTTAGAACTATCTTTTCTATCCTTTGGCATGTTTGTACTGCAGAAGCAGAATCAAATACCAGTCACACTTAAATTTAGTACCAAACATGTATCGAAATCTTCTGTGGGTTCAGCATATACCATGATCATAGAGAAGAAACCATGAACAGGTAATTATTTTCAAGAAAAACAAGTATATTTTCTGATATACAGGTAATTAGTTTTAAGAAAACAAGTATATTTTCTGATATAATTAAAATTGAACCCGATAAAAATATTAACACCAAATCCATGACAGCCACAACATAATCCTTTGGCTTTGGCCATCAAATACAAAATGCAGTATCAACAGGCTTATCGAACTCTAAGATTGCCAATTCAAATACGACTATGCAATGCTAAGGTTTGACGTTGCAGCATATGCAATAAAATTAAGCACGCAGTCTCTCCCAAACTTCAGAATCCATCAGAATTCAAGAGGAATTTGCGATAACATCTCAATTGAGCTCAGTTTTCAGAATCCATAAGGTGACCATTGCTAACAGTTTCATTACTAGACTGGTAGGATAGCAATAATCTCAAACGACTTTGCAAGGCCAAGGCTTTCCCTTTACCCACCTCGAACAAAATTAAAAAGAAAAAGGAAAACGGAAAAGGACAAAAAGCTTTGATTTTCAGCTTTCAACTCAAATAAAGCAAAATAATAAGTATAAACCGACCTAAACGTATAGATTATAGAAGCTCAGATAATAGCAAAGCAAAATGAACACATAAACCCTAAAATCGGTCCGATTATCGGAGCAGAAACCAAGGCATATGAGCAGCTAGTCATTTAAGGGATTTTTACCTTCACAAAAGGAATTGAAAAATCTCTCTTCGAATTCACTTTCCACAATCACTATTTTCTAGGCTACGATTCTTTTCAAGTAATCTTTAGAGAGAAAGAGAGAAGAGAGCTGGATTTTCTAGGGCTCCTTTCAGGTCGATTAGAGGGGGAGGGGGAGGGGGAGAGAGAGAGATTGGAGTAGAACCAATTGAAAGATTTGTTTATGTAGAGCCAATCTCTAGTCCAAGCTAACCGTTGACGTCATACATTGCGCTTTTAATTTCTATTTCTTATAAAAAAATAGCATTTTCCTTATGTGTGGGGCGCAATGGAATTTTAAATTATATACATTTATTTGACATTTGATTTTCAAACTATTTGCTAAGTCGGCGCCGTTTCCACATTCTAACATTTTGCTGGAATTATGATTGCATAAGAATTGGCGGTCCCATTTTTCTTCCATTTTCTAGTAACCTATGATTTTCTGTTTTGATCTTCAATAAATAGATTTAAAAATAGTTCTCTAAGATTTCAAATTGTGTTTCCAAGATTTCTTATACTGATCAAGTTCAATTTTGAAGGACAATATGTTGTTTCAAAGATAAAAACAAGAAAATATATTTTGTTCTTAAAAGAAAAAGGAAGTTGAAGGAACCCTTTGATTTTGTTTTTATTTTTATTTTTAATTTGAATTTTACTTCTAAATTTAATAAAAATCCTATTTGATTGCATTTTTATTCTTAATTTTAATGTAGTAATTAAGTACTTTCTTGATAAGGATATAAAATGTCATACTTTTGTCTCTTAATATTTAGTCTTTTATACTAATTTTATACGCAAATATAATCATTATTCTTATATTTTGATTTAGGATGCAAACAGAGTCATTGTTTAGAATATCGTTCCGTAGTAGCTGATACCTGCCGGACCAACCAAAAATGGAAAGATATCTAAGGTTTTGGTATCGGCTAGTACCGGTTGTTTTCGTTCGGTACTGACCAGTATATAGCGGCCATATACTGACCGATACCGTAAGTTTTAGAAATCTGAGGACTATTTTGCAAAATCTTAAATTTTTTTACCCTAAACCCCCACTCCTGATGCCTGCACCATCCTACTGCCAATTTGATTTTCTCTCTCTCTCTCTCTCAGACTCGCCTCACCTCCATTCTCTCTCTCTCATTCTCCTCTCCATCTCTGACGGTGCTCCTCCCTCTCCAACTACAAGACAACCACGAACCACTGCACCACACGACTGTCATCTTTGGATCTTCCTCCACCACGTGAACTCCCCACCACCAAGCCTCATCAGGACCTCCATCAAGCTTCAGCCCTCCTCCACGAGGACCACCACCACACCACACCACCATTGACTACTGTCCTCTTATGCTCCAAGCATTCGTAGCTGCCATATCTGGAATAATACCAGATATAATGTAACACCCCCATTACCATAAAGTATGAACCGGAACACCCTGAGGTCATTCCAGTACATAACCTATGATAATAGTGCGCTACGTTCAATCACAACATTCACTTAACATGGCATCATTATTCTTTGTTTTCTTATAAGACATCTGTAACATCCTGTCCCCATACTAAGAGTTAGAACCCAAAAGTATGGTACATGTGAGATCAATGAGAGATTAAGAAAATTGCATTTTTTTCACTCATGCATATTGTTAACATACACGCACATAAATTTGAATATTTTGCATACATTTAAAATGATTGTACATGCACTCGTTGACATTCCGGGTATAATTAAACTGTATTGTGATACTATTAAGAATTTTGGTTAATATGTATTAAAAATTTAATTGAAGAGTGTATTGGTTAATTTTAGGAATAATTTCAAAATTATTGATTATTATTGGATTAGAAAAAATTGCCAAATGGCAAGTAAATTAATGTATGGAAAATAGAAATGAGTGTAATGATATTGAAGAAAACTTAGGAGTCGACTTTCGAATTTTTGAAAGAATAATTATGAAAATTAGAGACAAATTAGAGATGAATAAAAGAATGATTTTAGAGATGAAAAGTAGTTGTAAGATGATGGTATGAGATGAGAAAGATTATTTAAATTGAAAGTTGAGAAGAAAAATTGTAGCACCCCCTTACCGTAGAGTATCCACCGAGACACCCGTAGGTCATCTCGGCACATATCCTACGATAAGAGAG
>JAOSBK010000008.1:32354438-32367340 GCA_027568895.1 Erythroxylum shatona | reverse complement strand
ATGCTCATTAAAACCAAACTCTTTTATTTTATTAATAATAAATATTTCCATTACAAAATTGTAACTGAAGAAGATTAAGGTACATGTAAATACACTTGCTTTCTAGAGAACTATATTTACATAACTCCAACACCTTTTTGACAACTTTCCAGTTATGAGAGGTACCCCCAAATACTTTGTAGGGAGATTACCTTTCTTGAGTCCCGACATCTTTCCATTTGATGAGTCAAATGATCCATGTTAGGGGATAAGAAAAACTGACTCTTAGAATGGTTCATGTCCAGTCTAGAAAACTATGAGAAGGTGTTCATACAGTCTAGAAAAGATTGTGTTTAATTCAAGTCAGCATGGTAAAACAACATAAGCTCATCAGCAAATAAGAGGTGGGTGAGTTTAAGTGTTTTGCACCTCCATTGATATTTGAAAGAAGGGTTGCCATCTAGACAAGCATTCAAACTCTTAAAAAGGATTTCCATACAGATAATGAACAAGAATGGGGATAAGGGGTCTCCTTGTCTTAGACCTAACTTTCCTCTAAAAAATTTAAAAGGGTTTCCATTGATCATAACCGAATACGATGGGGAAGATATGAACTCTTTAATCCAATCATTGAATTGTCCAGGAAATCCTACAACAACTAGAACATTTATAAGAAACTCCCATTGTATGGAGTCATAGGTTTTTTAAAGGTCTACTTTGAAAGAACATCTCTTATGGTTATTAGATAGATGGTAATTCCTAAGGATTTCTTGAGCTAGAAAAATGTTATCACCTATTTAACGATTTTTAATGAAAGCACTTTGGTTTAGGACAATAATAAGAGGAAGAGACTCTCTCAACCTATTAGCTATAATTTTGGCAATCACCTTATAAATCATATTACGGCAAGAAATAGGTTTGTAATCTAACACTATAGAAGGGTGATCTTTTTTTGGAATGAAGGAGATAAAAGTGGAATTGAGCTCTTTAAGAAGTTTCCCATGCTCAAAGAAGTTTTTATAGCATCAGTAACTTCCTCTCCAATAATATGCCAAGTTTTTTTAAAGAAGAAACCATTAAACACATCTAGGCCCTGGGCCTTATTCGAATTGAGAGAATTGAAAGCCTCTTTTATCTCTTGTGCTGAAACTTTAGCAATAAGGTAGTTAGAAAGGCCTTCTAGTAAAGAAAGAGGAAAGGGATTTTCCATAAACTCTTTAAAAGGGAGAAGGGATTTATTATTCCCTGTAGAACCCTAAAAATGTTCAAGAAACTGATCTTGAATCTCTCTAATACCTACAATTCTATTCCCATTTCCCACTTTTAAATAGTGAATGTTGTTTCTATTTCTGTTTGCAATGAGGGAGTTGTGAAAAAATTTGGTCTTCCTATCCCCTTCTCTGAGCCATTTAATACGGGAAGATTGTTTAAAGAAAGATTCCTGATCATCTAGAGCTCTAATCAATTCATTAATGGCTTCAGACTCCTTAACTTTCAAAAGAGAAGACTTGGGCACAATTCTCATTTGATCTTGAATGTTATGGAGAGTAACTTGACATCTCTCAACTCTGTCATTCACATCACCTACTTGGTCAGAATTTAGACATATAAGGGCTTTTTTTGACCAACTTAAGCTTAGACACTACACAAAACATTGGAGTACCCCGAACTTGATAACCAAGCATCCTCTACTGTCTGAAGGAAATTAGGTTGATTGACTAGAAAGTTTGAAAACCTAAAGGAACCTAACCACTATTGGAGAGTGATCTGAAATGTTTGGATTGTGAATGACACTATAAGAACTAGGAAATGTAGAGCTCCACAGCAAATTAATGAGAGTTCTATCTAGCTTCCTAGCAATAAAGAGATCACCACTTTGCTTGTTGTTCCAAGTAAAACTTAGACCACTAGCATTTAGATCAAATAAGGCACAGTCATCACAGATTTCCTAAAAGCACTCATGCCATACATAGCCGAGGAACTCATGGGTTCTGCCTCATGAGAGAATAGAATCGCATTGAAGTCCCCCACTATAATCCAAGGTTGATTGCCAACAGTTAAGTTAATATTTGACAAAGAAGACCAAAGATTCTTCCTATGATTGAGATTATTAGACCCATAAACACATGTCACAAAGAAAGAAAATGAACAATTTATGGGAGTCACCTCTAAGTGAATTAGTTGATCATTTAAGCTAAGCATAGAACATAAGAAGTAGTCTGGGTTCTAAGCTAACACTATTCTAGCATTTAAAGCATGATCTACATTACTATAATAAAGCCTTCTAGGAAACATCGAGAAGCAAACATTATTTAGAATAGAAGGAGTGTTGGACCTCGCTTTCAGAGCCCAACATTCGAAGTCGTAAGACGTGAGCAAACTCATTTCTTCAACTCATACCCTTACTTTGATTCAATCAATCTTTTTCAAATCAATACCAAAAGTTATAAATTTTATGGAGAGATAGAGAAATGTGTTAGGAAACTATTGCTTCAAAAATAAAGTCATTTGGAGGTCAGATGAAAAAGTTATGGCCAAAAGAATCAAACATGATTATGTCCTCAATCATATAGTATTTATCTTTGGACAATTGGCATACTTTCACTAGAGATATCAGATTGTAGTCATTGTAGGGTGGTTTCAAAGAGGACTTCGAAATCTACAACTTTTATGAAGACTTTGAAGAGAGATTTTTATCATCTAAAGTGTCAAAATCTCGAATTTCCAAAAGTGTAGATGGATCAGACAAAGTGATTCGGTCTAAGATGAATAGACAAAAGAATTCAGTATAAGATGAATCAAACGAAGGGACTCAGTCTAAGATGAATCAAATAAAGGAACTCAGTCTTAGACAAAGGGATTCAGTCTAAGATGAATCAGTCGAAGGGAATCAATCTCAGACGAAGGGATTCAGTCTAAGATGAATCAGATGAAGGGACTTAATCTCAAACGAAGGGATTTAGTCTAAGATCAATTAGACGAAGGGATTTCTATGGGGTCTTCCTCACATCACCAAAAGTTCTAAATCACTTCATTTACTATAGTAATATTATTTGTATTTATATTAAGCTATTCATGTGTATGTTGATATGTAATTAAAGCTAGGCTCAAATTGTGTTTGGAGTTGTTAATGAAATATGATTGCTTGTTGCATATGAGTTTCTAAGTCTTTACATTGCATTTTTAATCTTTTCACGGATGTAAAAATTATGTTTTGACTTCCAAGGAAAATCTGGAACAATCTAGGCTGAATTAGACAAAGTTGTCTTCTAGAAAATTGTAGTTTATTGTTTTATCTTTCCAACGGTATAAAGTATCCAATTTTTGGATATCGAAGTTGAGAGTTATGACCATTACAAGTTAGGATGTCGCAAAGGATTTATTTATTTATTTATGATTTATTTATTTATTTATGTTATTTCTATTTTTATTTTTTTAGAATTGAGTTATTAATTTAGTGGGCATAGGTAGAAATTAGAATTTTGGATAGAAAGATTAACATTAAATTAGAGTATAGTATGGTGATTAATGGATTAAAGGAGTTAGTAGACCAAATGAAAGAAGGGTAGAATTGGAAGGACAACCAAAGAAGATGGGTATTTTTGGAAGAAAAGGATAAAACGTGCCTTGAATGAGAAAGAAGAGAAGAAGAAATTGTGAGAAGAAAAGAAGAGAGGAGAAAAACGTAGAGAAGAAAGAAAGAAGAGAAGAGAGCCGTGAGAGAAGCTAGGGAAGAAGAAAGAAAAGGTGGAAAGAAAAAGAATCAACCTTGTCTAAGGTAAGTTCATCTTTCTTTCTTGCTTAGGTAGAGAAAGAAGTAGAGAATGGGTTGTTTTCAGGGTCCAATAAGGAGATCTTATTCTGGATTCAATCAAACAAACAAAAGAAACTAATAATCTCTTAAGACAAGTTTTCACAACTATTTGTTTTTTAGGTCTATTAATCCCCTTAACATTCCAAAAAAAACTAAATCCATAACATAAACAAGCTAGAATAGACTCCTACTTATGTTTCCTCCTAGATTTCCTACTTGTTCTAACAGTGAAATTACCCTCTGCCCCTCCCTTAAGACCATAACTACAAGGAACCAATTCAAAACTAGGAGAAGAAGGAGTAGTACTTACTTGATTAACAGTAGGAAGGTTTGGATCCTCAAGGTCTCCACTAGATTCATCTTCCTTTTGGTGATCCTTTCTTAATTAAATAGTTTTACAAGAAGTACTAGCATCCTTATCACCTTGTTTTTCCTTCTCTGCCTCTTGGTCCATCTATTGAGATCCTTGGTCCAAACTTTGCTCAATATGAATCTCAGGAATTGTTTTCTCCTTAGGACTTTGAATTGTCTTCTCTGAGATTGAATCCTACTCCTTCCTTTGTTGATTTGTACTTTGTGGTATTGTCTCCTTCTCTTTCACCAACTCTTATTGCAATCCTGTCTCAAACAGCCTCCCTGTAGGTGCCCATTCCTTCTTTTGTGCTTAGTACTCAGGTTTCCTTTCATATTCAATCATAATTTCCTTGAAGTTTAACTGTCCTTCTTCATTGTAAGTGGCCAGTTAGAAAGAGAAAGGCCATCTCCTCTGTAATTTTAACTCCACACATATCCTTGCATACACTATTTTGGACATCCTAGCAGTCTAAGTATCTATAAGTAAAGGATGTCCTATAGCACTTGCTATTTGTCCCATCCTTTCTGTGTTCCAATATTCAACAAGTATATTGTAAAATCTTGCCCATACCAGAGATAACCTAACGTCTTCTTGCTCCCCACCATTCAGACACCATAAAAATAATGGTTTACCTTGGATGTTCCAAGGACCTTTTTCCATAACCATATTTAGTCCCATCTTAGAGTCAGATTTAAACAAGAAATTATTGGAGCTTATGATTAAAATTTCCTTAAGCCCATACTTTGCCCAAGACTTTGCTAGTGCTCGCTGAACCCCAGGAAAAGTAGGACACTTACCAATGAAGAAGCCTATTAGTGTTTGTCTGAATTGTGTCGTTCCCTTCTTCACTAACTCTAGAGTGGGTATGATGTAGATATGGTCCTCCTTGACCTCCGGAGGATAGTAATTCAGAGCTTTATTTTGCGAGGACTCCTATATTCCTTCTGAAACTACGAACTTCCATGTTTTGATGCACTCCGAAGTTTTAACCTTCGGGGGTTGGGTGGATGTTTCTAGTACCGAGGTCTATTAAGCTAAAGGGGTTTGTATTGCTAGGTTTAGGGTACAGGGGGCAATTTAGGAGATGAAGCATTTATCGAGAGAGGGTATGAGATATTTAGGTTTTTGTTTTTGGTTTCGATTAAGGTTAGAGAAAGAGGGGTTATTGTGGGAGCTAGGTGAATGGACAGAAAATGGATCAAGGGGATAAAAAAGGTTTCATGTTTGGGTTGGAGAAGCAGAAGAAGAAGCCATGGAGGGAGGCTAAACTCATCAGTTCTCTCCGAAGTTATAGGTGTCTCAACTCGCCTCTCTCTCGCAGTCACTTATCTACTCACGACTATTATACCCGTAATGTCAATGAATGCATGTACAATCATTTTCATGTGCAAAAAAAATACCTATATTCTCTTGTTTGTGTATATCATATTATGCATAAACATGAAATGCATTTTCTAATCTCTCAATAATCTCTCATATATATATTGTTCTAGCCTCAACGTGGGTAATGGGATGTTACATCTAAACCCAAGCAGACCCGAAAACCGATTATGAATTTGTTTGGGTGTGTTTTCAATTTTCAATTGAATTTTTTTATTAATTGCATTTGTGTTGTGATTGTGAATGGATTGGAAGTTAGAATGAAATTGTGAACAGATTTGTGATTTGTCGTTGGTTGGATAATGGATTGGAGTTGAATGAAAGGAGTTTGGTTCATTGTTATGGTTCAGTTGATACTTGATTTATCTTAAAATTTTTGGTCATTGAAACTTTGAAATGCATGTTTCATTATTGTGGTTCGGTTGATACTTGATTTATCTTAAAATTTTTGGTCATTAAAACTTTGAAATGCACGGCATGCATCATGTATGATTTAAAAGTTAGAAAGTCTTTGAACTTAAATTAAAACCTTAAAACTGAGAATGTAAATTGTAAAGAATTTAAAGTAAATAACTATTTGAAATATTCTTAAAATTATTGAAATTGTATTTAGAAACTGGGTAAATAATTAATTGTGTATAATAATAATTTGGAGGTGGTCGTGTGGAAAAGTTAAAAAGAAAGTTTTCTAATTGTAATTATAGTATAGAAAAGTAACAAAAAAGGTAAAAATCTGTATCTCTAATTTGTCTTTAATCTTTATCCCAAAATTAGTCCATCTCATCAAGTCTCTTACATATTCACCTTTATTTATCCCAAAATTAGTCCATCCTATAGTCTTTACATATTCAAAATCCTATTTTCTTATTATCCATTTTTATCTCATTTATAATACCTTGGCATTATATCTTTGGATAAGTGTGAAAGTTTTTTAGTTCATCTTAGTGAAAAAAATTGCTCAGCTTATGCATTCCATTTCAAGATATTTGTTAAAGGCAAGATTTTATGAAGATATGTCGATGGCAATAATCATATTCCTGAAAAAATAAGAATAAAGATGAACATGCTAAGTGAAGTTAAGGATGTTTAAGTCATGAGTTGAATTTTGGGATTTGTTGAGCCATCATCTTAAATCTTTGAACCTTTAAGACTACAAAGCATAACAATGTACTTCTATTTTAAACTTAGCATGAATTTACTACTCTCCAATAGGAAAGTCTATTTATTTCTGAATTTTACTATAGTTTCATGAATCTTTACTTCTTTATGCTTAATATAAAGAGTTAAAGACGTTTTTTATGCTATATTGCCTTATGAAGGACTTAGCACTGCTAATTTTGTCGATGAAACTACTAAGGATTAATTTCTTACAAAACTAGTAACTTTATTTATTGTTACAGATAAATGGAAGGAAGTTCAAGTACTCGTGATCGAACTACTTTAGGAAGATATAATAATCCAACTTGGGCTCACATTGCATTTGTCCCAGGTATAAAGAATCATACAATTTACTTGTTTTGTAACAAACATTTGAAAGGTGAAGGAATCACTCAATTGAAGAAGCATTTAGCTGGGGTTAAAGGAGATGTAGAGCCCTGTCAAAAAAGTAAGCTATGATGTGAAGTGATGAATGAAAACAATGCTTAAAGATTATCAACATAAGAAAGATAGAAGGGAAAGGTTGAATTTTGAAATTGGTAGTGGAAGTTCATTTGTTGGTTTTCATGGTGATTGTGAAAATATTAAAGGTGGTAGCAATAGTGGTAGTGTTCCATCCCAGACCCAAGAAAAAGTGAATGTTACACCTGGACCTGATGTGAGGAAAAGAAGAAGGTAGGTAACTAGTTTTTTACACCACGAACAACTCCTAGAGCCCAACCTTCAATTCGTAGTGCAATGCAATCAAAAGATACGACTCATAATGTCGATATGGCAGTAGGTAGATGGTGGTATGATATAGGTTCATCATTCAATGCTTCTCAGCCTTATTATTATCAACCTATGGTGGATGCAATAGCCTCTTACGGTCCGTGATACAAAGCTCCTTCGATTGAAGACTTAAGAGGTAAACTTTTGAGTTGTTCAGTTTCTGAAATTAGAAGTTATTTGGCAGAAAGAAGAATGAATTGGGTTACTTTTAGGTGTTCAATCATGTGAGATGGTTGGACAAATAGGATACAAGAGCCTATTATTAATTTTTTGGTGTATTTTGCAAATGACTCAATGTTTTTTAAGTTTATTGATGCATATGGCCTGATTAAAAATGTTGATATTTTGTTTGAGATATTTGATGAAGTTATGAATTAAGTAGGGCCATAAAATATTGTTCAGTTCATTACTGAAAACGAGGCCACTTATAAAGTGGAAAGAAGAAGGTTACAGAATAACTATAATTCTTTTTTGGACTCTTTGTGCTGTATATTACATTGACATAATGTTGGAGAATATAGGGGATCCTAGGCATTTTCTTATTATTGATGAGACTATGCAGAAAGCTAAAAAGGTGACCAAGTTCATCTATAATTATGAATAGGTGTTGAATTTGGTGAGAAAGGAATTTACCAATAGTAGAAATTTATGTCGTCCTGCTGTGAAAAGATTAACAACAAATTTCTTATCACTTTAGTTTTTGTTATGATGAAGAAATAGTTAAGACAAATGTTTATAAGTGATAAGTGGGTTACATCTCGGCATGCTAAGTCTAATGTTGGTGTAACATCCCGTTACCCATGTTAAGGCTAGAATAGTGAATTATGAGAAATTTATGAGAAATTAGGAAAATGCACGTCATCCATAAGTTAAATGTGACATGCACATTTTTTCACATTCATATGATTGTACATGCATTCATTGACATTTTTGGGTATAATTGAGCTATTAAATGTGATTTGGCAATTTTGGTATATTGAAGGTATTTTAGAATTTTTGGTGAATTTTGGAAAAATATTGATTTATGGACTAATTATAGAGTGACATATGGCAATAATATATAGGTGACAAGTAGCTAATTTGTATTTGACAAATGGCTTAACTACAGTGTGATAAATGTAAGTCATGCAAGATTGCATGTAGCTTATGTCTACGTGTGGTGTATGCTAGGATTAAGAAAAGATTATTGTAGCTTCTGGTATTCATCAAAAGCATTCAGCAGAGAACTTTGTTTTTGTCCATCATCGATTATTGAATTGCTCTTGTTGGTTGTCTTTGAGTTATCCTTACTGCTGGGAATAGCTGAATCAAGTAAATAACTTGATGATGTTTTTACGGTGTAAAAAATAAACATGCATGTATGGGTTTGAGAATTGTGGTTACGGTGATGAATAATTTAAATTGTGGATTTGAGAGTTAGAAATTGTTTACAACTGTATTAAATAGATTTTGGAATGAGAAATATGGAAATTTACGTAAGTTGATGAAGGAATAATGTATTTCTGTTATGGTTTAAAAGATTATGTAAATGGTGATGTACTATTCATGCATGAAAATTTTATGAAGTGTTAACATAGGTGAATTTGAATGAGTTTGGATTTAAGGGAAAAATCTTAAGTGATGCAGTGTTAAAGGAAACGGTATGTAAATGCAAAGTTTATATTAAAATGAGGTTTTTGTTGTAAATGAGTGAGTCAAAGAAATGAAAGTGTAGGAATTAGTGGTTATCCGAATATGCTCTGTTTTTGGTGGTAGTGTGTAGTTTTACACTTTGAACTATTATAGGAGTTAAATGAAGTGAAATGTGTTAATGAACATAAAAAGTTGTGTATCTGACGATAGTATGAGAAGTGGAACATTTACAGTCGAGTGAGAAAGCATAAATGAAGGAGTGTTCCGCATTGTTTAGAAGATCTGGTGAGTATAGAAATGCATGATTTATAAGTTAGAAGGGTTTAAGTTGGAAAAGGGTTGTGTTTATTATGGAGAAATTCAATGAAGAAGAAGAGAGAAAAGCAAACAAACATAAAAAAAATAAAAAATTATTAAAAAAAAGTCAGCAAAGTTGCGAGATTAGTGAAAGTCACGATCATGCTTTTGCACGACCGTGACTTCGAGGATTGATGTACTTTCAATTTTTTAAAGGAATTATTTCTGAACATCCTTCAATCTTTTTGTTATAACTTCTTCATCGGATGTCCAAATGACTTGATTCTTAACCCAATAGATTCATAATACATTGGTCTACATCTCTAAAAAAACTATAGCTTTCTGAAATGTATTGGTTGATTAATTTAAGGTGAAATATTGAGGAGTGCTGAAGTATGATAATTAGGATGATTTCATTGAACATACTTCGGTATTTTGGTTATATTTTGACCTGTAGTTATCTAAATGGAATGATTCTTAATTCAAATTAAAATAGAGACATATGACTACAAATTTTCTGAAGAGATCAAATTTTAATTTAGTAACTAATAATTTCATAATTTGATTGGAATTTGAGATAAGAATTTTGTTGAAGTTTCATAGAATAGTACAGAGTAAATTGAATATAACTTATGGTATACTGAACCAAATTGTATGATCTTGGTGTCATTAGAAACTTAAGACATTGGAGAACAATGTTTTAGAAGGAAGTGTCATTTACCTTATCAGATTAATTATGCAAATTTGACCTATAAGTATGTTAGAGAAATCTGAAGTGGTCAATTAGGTTATGAAATTGATTTCACATTTTTTATTACGGTCCAAATTATAAGTACAAATGGTATTAATGAGGGCTTTGATATCTGAATGATATAGTGACAAGAATCACAATAAGATACCCAATACTGTCATTGAACATGCATTGTACATACTTTCTATATATTAATGTGTATAAAAGAATATTTATACATTTTTGAAAAAGTGTGCTAATTGTAAATGTGTTTTGTATGATATAGAGGAGCTGATTGGATGCTAGTAAGACATTGTCGAACCATCCAGGCAATAGCATATTGGAGCGTGCTGTGAGTCAACCTAGATGATTTTCCTAGGATTGATTTGATTTGATTTGTTTAAACTTTTACTATTATGAGTTGTTTGTGATATGTTATGCATTCAAGACTCAAAGTCGGAGGATTTTAATGAATGAATATATGTATGTATTAGAAGTGTTCCGATTTGATATGAAATTCTGAATGATATTTAAATTCTCAATGAAAGTTGAATGTCAGACTAAGGTCCAATGATTACGAAATTCTAACTGTGCATCCAATGATTGTGATACATGGTAAATCCTGTATGAGGTGCATTTCATAAATACATGCTCAGATAAAGGCATTGTGACCAGAGTTTCCAATATGAAAGCGCTTACATGTAGAGCTTTGCTTCATGATTTCTGTTCTACATGTAGAGCTATGCTCTGTGATTTATGTTTCTAACTAAGCCCAATAGGGTAGTATTTATTTCTATATGTTAAAGGCACTTGGTCACAATAATAATAACGAATGTGGAGTCTCATATGCATTTATATTGACATAAATATGTTCTAATTCACAATGATTACATGATATGCCATGTTAATGTGAGTATTTGGAAAATACATGTTCTGAATGAATATTTGTGAAATATGTGATTTATGTATATGACTTGGGTGAAATCATAGATGATAGTTCACTCATTAAGTTCGTAAAACTCATAAAAATTGCAATGTGGCTTTTCAGGTATGAAACAGGAGACCTAGTTCTTTAGACAGGACTAAAGGACCCTTTTGCATTAAGTTATGGCTCAGAGGTCTGTCAGCTGTCACCAGAAGTGTTGTAGCTTTTACTATGTAGTTTTTGCTAGAACCTGTAAGTGGTTTTGCAAATATTTGTTTAATGGAAACAGTGTAAGCTTTGTGATTGAATGAAATGTTTGGTTTTAAAATTTAGTGACTTTTTAGTGTGTTAGATGATGCCATGTGTAAGTTGGCTATGTTTTTGCTCTAACATACCATTATCATAGGATATATACTTGATTGCCCTTTGGGTATTCGGGTATTTACCTCATGGTAGTGGGATATTGCATTTTTGATATTAGAACATGATTTGGCATCTTTAGGGATACAATATAATCCGTAGTGAGAGATTCAGACAGGGATCATAACTTTTGTTTGTTATATTATTATTATTAAATGATAATTAAAATTATAATGATACTAATCAGGCATATGAATATCGTACCGTACTGGTCGATAGCGGCCGGAAACCGATACTAGTACGGGTAAAAACATACCGGGGAAAAATTTCAGTGGGTACCGGCCGTTTTCAGTCGGTACCAGCCGGTACCTAGGTTTTCGGAAAATACCAGACCATTCCATAAAAATTCAAATTCTTCAGGCACCATTTTGCAAAAAACAAAAATTAAACCTAAAACAAATGATCAGCCTCGCCAAGGTGAGACGCCAAGAATATGGCTAATCTTGCGAGGCCGAGCCCTTGCCCTCGCGAGGCTGACCATTTTCAGCCAGTCTCGCGAGGGCGAGCTCGCGAGGCTGGCTTTTATTTATTTATATTAATAAAGTAAATTTCCTTCTTAATATTTTTAAATTTATAAATGGTAATTATTTTATTTATGTGATTATTATGATTAGGTTTATAGTTCAGTATATTACTTATGATAAATAAATGTATTATTTGAAATAAAATATCTATTATTAATTTATTATTCATAACATTATTATTATTAACTGTTGTTATTTATGTAATTATTTATTTATGAATTTTTAATAATAATAATAATAATTTGAGTACGGTATTCATAACTTTGGGTCTCTCATGAATACAAATTTAAATATAATAACAATATTATTAATATTAATAATAACAACAAAATGTATAATACTAATAATAATAAGAATAATAATGATAATGATAATAAGAAATTAATTATACTAATATTGATAATAATATTACTAATAACAATAATAATAATAACAAAATTATAAAAATAATAATTATAAGAATAATAATAATAATGATAATAAGAAATTAATTATAATAATATTGATAATAATTAATATTATTATTGTTAATATGCGAAGGAGAGGGTACGAGGGTTTGGTTGCAAGAGAGAAGCAAGGACGAAAGACAGGGGTACTTTCGGAGGAGCGAGTGTCTTTTTGTTCCAGAGACAGGGACAAATTATTTTTGTCATTCGATTTTCGAATTGACAGAAATCTTTGTCCCTGTCCTCCGGAGATAGAAGACAGAAACATGGGGGCATGAACCAAACAATCAAGGGAGACATGATTCTTTTGTTTTGTCAACTGTCCCCACTCACAAGGACAGTAACCAAACGCTACGTAAGTGGTGGGGTGGTAGTAGTAATAATAATAATAATATTATTATTTTTAATGATAATAATAATAATAATAATAATAATAATAATAATAATAATAATAATAATAATAATAACTAT
>JAOSBK010000008.1:32244341-32256304 GCA_027568895.1 Erythroxylum shatona | reverse complement strand
TTATTTATAAACTAATATTTATTTTATATATTATTAATTATTAAATCAAAATTTATTTGAAATTTATATATTTTAAAAGTATATTTTAAAATTATTTATATTTATTAATAATTATTAAATTAATCTTAAATATTAAATTAAAATGGTGATTATATCTAATTAAATGTAAAATAAAATGGAATGTGAAAAATAACAATTCTAAAAAAAATTCAAAATTTTAATAAAATATGAAAATTTGAATTATTTTCATTATTTTACAATAAATTATTATATTTAAATAATTATTATATATAGATATATATTATATATTGATAATTATTATATATAAAAATAATTAGAATATAATAAAGATATATATATAAACTAAAATAAATAAGATATAAAAACTAAATTAAATAATACTGTATAATATAAATATAAACTATTTTATAATTTTTAAAAAATTAAAAAATTATTATATAAATTTAAAAAATTAACCAAAACAGATATTAATTAATATTAATATTATATTATATCAGAACTCATCCAGTACTAACTCCCATGTGCATCGATAACATTGTTTATGTCTATCTTTTATTTGAAACCTTTTTCCTACTGTGATATAATCAATGTTGAGGTGATGTGAACAATGAATGCAAGGCACGGGTGCTGCGTGTACCTTTCCTTTCGAGGTCTCCGCAGCTACGATGACTAGAGTTCACGGCAAATAGAGAGCCCGAGTGAACCTTTCACGATACTCTCCATCGACATGTGAAGCTATATATTAGTTTAAGAGTCCTAGTCCGACCTTTATCTAAATGATAAATACATTTATCTTTTTAATTATTACCTTTGGCCTAGTTCCCTAATACATTGAACTTTTACTTAAATTCTTTCTTAGTTGTTAAAAATATAACAATTCCTCGACCAATGGTTGCATTGCACCCATATGTAACTAGATCATTTTAATAAATTTAACAACTCTTCATTAAAACGTCTCAAATACTAATAGGATTAAATTAAAAGTATGTTAAATAAATAGGTTAATAATAAAAGATTAATATTAAAAATAATGTTCTCTTATTAGTATTTATTGTAGTCTTATATCTTTTAGATATTTTAATTGCATCCTAAAATTAAAAAAAACCTATAAGATAACTATAAATTAAACGTTGTATTTTATAACTACACTAATTTGTTAATAACTGTTGGATTTTATTAATTACATTAATTAATATTTCACTAATTTGCAATTTTTTAGTAGGGCTAAAACTTAGTTGAAATAAAAAAATTGTTTTAAATTAAAATAAAATGTAAAAGGTTAGATATTTATACTTATAGTTCTTAAGAAATCACATAAAATAACTAAAATACAAATAATGTTAATTTTATTATATATCATCACATATCTTCTTCACTTTTAAAATGTTAACACAAAATTAAGAATTATAGGGTTCAAATTTTTTTATCCATTTGAAATGATTTTTGACATAGAAAATAAATTGCAATAGATAAAAGGTTTTAAAGTAAATTAAAATATAAAACGTGGGTTATTTAGAGTTATAGTTCTTGAAAAGATTTGAAAAACTTTCATAAACACAATGTTGATTTCACTACATATCATCACATATCCTCCTCATTCTTAAGATTTTAACACCAAATTAAGATTCCTATAAAGTTCATAAATTTTTTAAAATCCAATATCAGATTTTTCAATATGCTACTGGATTTGATAAATTTTATTTATAATTATTTATATTATATGTTTGGTATATGCAGTACACTTTCATGTTGCTTCTCTTACAAATTATCATCATCACACCCAGTCTGAAATTCCGCATTGAAGCGAGGTCTGATAGTACGCAGCCTTATCCCTACATAAAAAATCTATTATTAATTTTACATTTTAAATATTAGAAATAATGCGTGGATTGAGAAAATAAAATTTTGCATTTTTAAATTAATTCTCCATATTTTCTAATAAAAAAATGAAATCTTATTAAAATTTAAATTCATAATGTATAGATCATAGGAATGAATATAATATTACCCCAAAAACAATTATTTGATAATAAAATAAAGAATGATTTAGAGAGTTCTAAACTCTCTACTTTTAAATGTTAATTTCTCTTTTTATTTTTTCAATTAATAACTTGACTTAATTTAAAATATATCAAATTAGTATAAAACATGAGATAAATTTCAAAATGTATATAGAAATATAATATTTAGCACTACTTGACAAATATAAATTTGTACTCAATTAAAAATTAAAAAATTGACAAAATGAAAGAAGATGGATTGTTTTGTCGTATGTAACACGAGCCCTCGTTGATAGAAAATGGACTCCCTTGGATAGAGCTAACATACTAATAAAAAATTGAGATAAAAAATACACACAAAATTTAACATGGAAAACTCCTTAATGAATATAGGAAAAAACCACGAGCAAGAATTAAAAACTTTCCACTATAGAAAACAAAGATTACAAGAGAAAGATCTCATAGTCCACACCTGGAATTAATACACAAGGTTATAGGAAAGAGATTTTGGGGAGTGGAAAACTTTAAGTATATGTCTCCTTATTTAGCCTCCATCGAGGCTTTTAAGTTCACTTACTTCCAATATGGGACAAATAACATCCAACAAACTCCCACTTGGAAATTTAATTGAGAACCAGTCAATCTCCACACCATTCTTTTTATCTCGCCATTTCTCTGTTGTCTACGTCTCTGCCAACCCATACAAGGATGTACACCATATGAATTTGTTAGTGTTGATTAACTTTGTTAATGCATCTGCTAGGTTCCCTTTTATGTGAATTTTCTGCATGTCCACAACTTCATCTTCCACCTTTTCATAGACAAAATGATATTGAACTCCTATATGTTTAGTTTTGGAATGAAAAGTTAGATGCTTTCTAATATGTAAGGCACCCTAACTATCACAATATAAAGGGTTTTTCTTTTGTTGGTGCCCAAGCTATACCAAAAACCTTTTTATTCAGATCGATTCCTTACGAGCTTGTGTAGCTGTCATATACTCAACTTCTATTGTAGATATTCTTACAACTGTTTGTAGTTTAGATACCTAGCTCATAGCTCCCCCTGTAATTATAAACATATAGCCCATAATGGATATTCTTCTATCAAGATCACCTATAAAATCTGAATCAACATATCCTTTGACAATAAATTCAGATCTGCATAACATAGAGCAACATTTGAGATCACTTTAATATATCTTAGGATCTTCTTTACAGTCCACCAGTGTTCTCGACTAGGATTCACCATATAATGACTAACCACTCCTACCGCATGTGCAATGTCTAGTCTTATGCAAATCATAACGAACATTAAACTTCCCACAACTGATGCATACGGTACTTGAGACATCTCCTTCCTCTCTACTTCACTACCTGGCTTTTTCTTGAGGATAACTTGAAATTAATATGAAAAGAGGAAGAGATTGACTTACAATCTAGTATATTGAAGCGTCACAAGATTTTCTTCAAATAATCCCGTTGGGAAAGTCAAATCTTCATGTTATTTCTATCTTAGTAAATTTGCATCCCTAGAATCATGTTTGTTAGTGCTAAATCCTTCATTTCAAACTCCCCAGCTAACTGAGCCTTCAAATCTTGAATACGATATTTGTTGGGACTTGTAACTAACATGTCATCAGCATACATCAAAAATACAATAAAATCATTATTACTAAACCTCTTAAAATATGCACAAGGGTCTGCACTAAATTGGTTGAATCCACAGCTCATTGTGAAGGAATCAAATTTTTTGTACCAACATCTTGGTGCATGTTTTAAACCATATAAAGATTTGTTCAACCTGCAAACCAATTTCTCTTTCTCTGGTTCTTCAATACCTTTTGGTTAATGTATGTAAATGGTTTTTTCAAAATCTCTATGAAGAAATGTAGTGTTTACATCTAACTACTCTAAATATAGATCAAATGTAGCACACATAGCTAGGACAATCCAAATTGTATTAAGATGAACCATAAGTGAAAAAATTCCAATAAATTCAATACTTTCTTTCTGAGCATATCCTTTTAGTACCAACCTTGTGCTATACCGCTCCACCTAATCATCACTGTTACATTTGATCTTATACCACTTGTTGCCAATGAGCTTTCTCCCTTATGGTAATGGCATAAGCTTCCATGTCTTATTCTTATGAAGAGCTTATATTTATTTCTGCATTGCTGCCATCCAAAGTGATGCATCCTAGCTATTGGTTGCCTCTAGGAATGTTAATGGTTCTCCATCTTCTATTAAGAGATAGTATGTAACTTTGCCCTCTATAATATAATTAGACTGCCAGGTTGGGGTTTTCCTTTGACGAGTTGGCCATTGAACTTCTGTATTTTTTCAAATTCAACTAGTTCTTGCTCCTCGTGATCTGATATAACTTTACTATAATCTTTTTGTTTAATCTCTCTTTCTTCCTAAATTGTTACAACCTCAAAATTTTCATTGGATGTGCTACTTTGATCTTTTTCTTGTAGTTTATCTTTCGCAAATATGATATATCTGCTAATGACGAGCTTATGGGCAGTAGGAACTCACAATCGATATCCCTTGACTCTATTAGCATAACCCATAAATCTACATTTTATAGATTATGAATCTAGTTTCATGATCTCTTGGGTATTGTACATCACAAACATAAGACTTCTAAATGTGTGTAACTGAGAATAATTTGCTAATTTACTGGTCCATATTTCCATCGATGTCTTTAAATCAATCGATCTTATTGGTGATCGATTAATCACATAGTAGGCGGTCTTCACTTCTACCCAGAAATACTTTGCCATATTTGCAATTCTTAACATGGCTCTAGTTCTTTCAAGTATAGTTTTATTCATTCACTCTTTCACTCCATTGTGTTGAGGGGTGTGAGGCATCGTGAATTGACGTTTAATGCCTTCTCGATTACAAAAGTCAATAAACACATCACTAGTATATTCTCAACCATTATCAGTCATAAGGCACTTATTTTTCTTCCCTGTCTCTACCGCAATCTACACTTTAAAGGTTGTGAAAGTTGGAAATACATTTGCCTTTCTCTTAATAGGATACGCTCAACATCTTCTTGAGTAGTTATTAATTAAAGTCACAAAGTACCTTCCTCCGCCAAGAGACATAACTAGTGCTTCTCATACATCAAAATGAATCATTTCTAGAATATCTTTACTTCTAGAATTAGATGCATTAAATTTCAATTATGCTACTTACTTGTAACACAGTACTTATAGAAGGATAATGATAACTTCGTAAGACAAGGGTGTAGTTTCTACTTAACAAGTATCTTCAATCATTGTTTTGACATGTGGCCAAGTTTATGGTGCCACAACTTTGCATTTTCTATAGAACTAACTAATGTAACTAATGCATTTGCTTCCAAATGTGTCTCTCTATAAGCTTGTATAAGTTTGTAGCTATCATTTTTGTCTTCATTACTACACCCGCTCCTTTGATCATCTTCATAACTCCATTTTGAATGTAGGTCTTGTACCCAATTTTATCTAATTGTCCTAAAGACAATAGGTTTTTGTTTTAGTCTTTCACATGTCGCACATTTTGTATAGTGTGAAATGTACCATCAAACATCTTCAAATTGATGGCGCCAATCCCAACAATCTCCATTTTGATCACCTTCATAGCTCCGTTTTGAATGTAGGTCTTGTACCTAATTTCATCCTATTGTTTTAAAGGCAATAGATTCTTCTTCAGACCCTTCACTTGTTGCACATTTAGCATAGTGTGAAATGTACCATTATACATCTTTAAATTGATAGTGCCAATCCCAACAATCTCCAAGATGTACATAGGAATGATCATGCCTTCTAACACACTGGTACCATCACTAGTACTTGGATAATGCCTTGTAATATCAAATTTGGTTAACATTGCTTCTATCACAATTTAGCTCTTGTAACATAAGAATTGGCTCTCACTTTATTACGTGAAAAGGGAACCCGCCTTGAGTTACCTCCACTTAGTATATATAATAAGACTATAGTACACTAAGAAAGTTCCTAAGAAAGGCTAGAGGGGGCCATAAATGGTCCAACTTAAAATCTAATCTCCTTAGACAAAACTTTTCCCATACATGCACTAAATGACCTCATATACAGGTAAAAAATGCCTAAAATGACAACAAGAACTCGAGAATAAAACCACTCTTAACCTGCAAGAACACCAAAGAAAAACTCGCTTTCTAATGCAGAAGATTAGACTATGTTGAAACTACAGAGCATACTTAAACAAACTAATAGTTTTAGATTGCACTATTTTTTTTGTAGGCAGTTTAGTTTGTATTTAGTTGTTAATTTGATTGTTTAGTGCGTGTTTACGTTAGTTATTTGTGTTTTAAGTGTTTTATAAGTTAGAGCTTTTGTGCTTCAATTTTATATTTTTGAGGTACCTTGATATGTTTGCTAGTGTTTCAGGGCAAAGAGTGAAAAACGAAGAAAATTCAGAGAATACTTGGGAGCTAACCTAGGGCCACAATCGACGGAAGGATGATGGTGGTGCCACGATCATGGAATAATCTGCGATGATAGTAACATAAGGTCAAAATCATGGCCACGATTGTGCCACTAAAGGCCACGATAGTGACCTAAGTGTAGACAGACATAGGGATGCTTCCGGTTTTAAGTTTTCGAGGGACTTTTTGGATCTTTCAGACCTGGAAAAGACCCTAGGGTTACCCTAATTGAAAAGACTATATAAAGGAAAGAGATGTAACCCTAAAGGGAGCTTCATTTTTTGCCACTTTCGGAAAACCCTCAAGGAGAGAAAAAGAAGAGAAAGAGAATAAGAGAAAGAGGAGAAAGGAGCGGGTATTTGCAGCTGCTGCTCTCCTGAGGCATCCAAACCCCCATTCTATTGTGTATTTCTTTCATCTTGTTGTTTTTTCTTTGAATATAAAGATGAATATGAATATATGTATGGATTTGATTTGATTAAGATGTTTTAACTTTTCGTCAGGATTTAACCTTGATTTAATGTTAATCTAGTTATTATTGTGTTATTATGATTGGTGTTATGATTGATTGTGGTATTTACATATTTCGATAACAAATCGAGAGGGTGAATAGGAAAAAAATGATTAGATTAGGTTAATGAGAGTTAGGCGATCAAATTGACCATGCAATCAATCTAGTCAGTTATTATATGGAGAGAAATCCCATGTGAGACCTGATTGTTTATCAGAGGGCTTAAGATCTAATTAAAATTGTGGGTCTTTTGTTAATTGAGAGATTGCAAATCTCATAAATTAATTAGAGTTAATAACTTAGGGTGCGTGATTATAACTCAAGAATGAGTGATCCCCCCTTTGATAATCTAGAACTGACACCCCGTTAACACATAAATGGCTAGGCTAGCATTAATGATAGGAAGAATCCCATCTCCTATAATATGGTAATTTTTCTTGATTGATTTCCATTGTGAATTTCGTGTTGCTCAATTTTAATTCCTTTTGTGTTAAATTCTTGAATTACATTCCCACTAATCAAATTCTCGTGTTTAATTTCTTGTTCAATTTTATTTTCATTTTAATATTTTTTTAGGCTTAGATAACCTAGGATTATATTAGTTTACCCTCCTCGTGGGATCAACCCTTCACTTACTACAAATCACGACCCGTGCACTTGCAATATTTGAGGGCTATAAAAATAGTACAACTTCTAAACCTTAAGCTTTGATACTACTGATAGGAGATGAACTCTACCCAGATAAAGTAAACACGCCAATAAAAGAAATTGAGATAAAAAAAAAGAAACACACAAAATTTAACATGAAAAATCCCTTAACGAATATGTGAAAACTACGGGCAAGAATAAAAAACTTTCTACTATAGAAAGAAAAGATGACAAAAGGACGATCTTACAATCCACACCAAGAATTAATACACAAGGTTAAGGGAAAGAGATTTTGAGGTGTGGAAATCCTTAAGTTATATATCTCCTTATATGGCCTCCATTAAGGCTTCTAAGTTCACTTACTTCCAATATGGGACAAATAACATCCAACATTATTTACATATTTCAAATCGAACGTAAAAGGGAAAAAACAAAGAAATGCGAAAAATATCTCATTTCGGTTTCATGGCTTCAAACTAACTTTCCGAAGCCAAAACAAGCACAATTCTACCAAAGCCTTCACGAGAGTCAATCCTTAAGACATCGTTAAGGCCTTCTGTAGCTTTCTTAACACGTAAATCTCTGAATAGGTCAAAGTATTTGTATATTCACGATTTGCTTAAACAGCTACAATTGACCTTAACCATATATATATAGTATCCATATCGGGCTTTCCTATCTCAAGCTTAATATGGGTTCGGTTTGCACTGACTGAAGTCTATTTTCTTCAATAGACTTCAGCTCATTAATCCAGATTCTTTATTAGGTCACTTTATCATCTTTATCGTAGTCAAACTTGATTAACTTAACCGATAATTTATTAAAACTGTTAAAATGCAATTAATTGTTTTCAAGTCATAGGAAAATATCCAACATGTTTTAGAAAGGTTATTCCTATCAATACTTTACTAATATGAATAACCTACCCTTCCTAAAGGCTCTCTTATCCTTCCTTACGATTGGAATATTATACTTAAACGAGAAAGAAAAAAATCATTCTTAAACAGGTAAAATTATAGCCTATAACGGCGCCTTCATTATTTATACTTAGGCTTATAATAGATAGATTAAGGGGGCCACGAGCTTTGTTTAGAAGGCAACAGCTGGGCTTCATGAGTGGCTTTACGATCAACTTATTAGTCAAATATCCTGCTTGGAAACCGCATCTTGAAAATCGGTGCATACACTTTTATGGTAGCAGAAAAGAACAAAGGCTTTTGACCGTCCACCTTCTACAAAGAGACTTTTCTAGCTTAAGAATAACAAAAGCCACCACTGCAGGGAATATAATTATAAAGATTTCTACAAAATTGTACATTAGCCATATGATAGGGATTATTGGCATTCCTTTCTGGAAGTCACTTCTGAATGATCAGCAAAGGTTAGTGCCTGTGTCATTTCCCAAAATTTATGTACATTTAATCAGTAAGCATGCTTTACTTACCAAACCAGAATCCAATGAAGTAGTATTCAACCGGGAAAGACCAATAAAAGTTAACAAACATCCGTAATCTCCTTTTCATTTTCTTCCAAGCAATTATATGAAGAGAAAACTTGTGAATCAAGAATGAAAATCCATTTGGATGTCCATCTAGTGGCAACTATGTGATATTTTGTGAATCTAGTGGCAACCTTGTCAGACAGTATGAAGATTGGCGCTTTGGCTAAAGTATAGTGGTTAATGCCTATTTGCTAGTCTATTGAAAAAAGTTGGACTTCGTAACTTTCTTCCCCTCACCACCTCGCACAAAACCATTTTCTAAGTGCCACCACAAAGCATTAGGCCACGTACTGTTGCATATAAAATCCCTTTTAGTGCACCAAAAAAGAACAAACAAACGCCTCATTCTCTTATTACATGCTCCATCCTCCTTCCACAAACACTCGTGAAAATGGCGGCCCTAACAATCAGAGACGAGTCGGACTACGACAGCAGCTCCTCCTCCATAACGGTGCCAGATTCTAGCCGGAGCTGGATGAGTAATCTCAGTTTTGGCAGTCGCCGGAGCTCCATTTCAATCACTTCTTCTTTGGTTGACACTTCACTTTGTGTTGCCCACAAGCCACACAAAGCTAACCAGGCGGCTTGGGAGGCCATCAAGCGGCTACAGACCGCAAATGGCCGAGTTGGGCTTGAACACTTTCGTCTCCTTCGCAGACTGGGCAGTGGTGACTTGGGAAATGTCTATCTTTGTCAGATAAGGAATCCTGTTGTAGGCTTGCCGCAGTGTTTTTATGCCATGAAAGTGGTGGACAAAGAGGCACTTGCTATAAGGAACAAGTTGCAGAGAGCTGAAATGGAGAAGGAGATACTTGGTATGCTTGATCATCCTTTCTTGCCTACACTGTATGCAGAGTTTGAAGCTTCTCACTACTCTTGCTTGGTTATGGAGTACTGTCCTGGTGGAGACTTATATGCTGCAAAACTACGTCAGCCTGCAAACCGCTTTAGTATATCGTCTGCTAAGTAAGTATTCCAAGTTAGTAACTTCTAGCGTTCCCAGTCTTTCTGTATTCCTAAAGAATCACTTAATTTTTTTCTGGCATGTATACGTAAGCTGACATTTGGTGTAGTAAAAGCGATGCTTTTCTGTTTCTAGCTGATCAGATGATTTTTTGGACATGTATCGCTTAAAAGTCGTAGTTGATAGTGAACATGAATGAAATTATATATGCTTAAAGAGGTTGTTGTATATCATCTTGTACAGGTTTTATGCTGCCGAGATTCTCTTAGCGCTAGAATATCTACACATGATGGGAATAGTTTACAGAGACCTGAAGCCTGAAAATGTGCTAGTTAGAGAAGATGGTCATGTCATGCTATCGGATTTTGATCTCTCTCTCAAATGTGATGTAGTTCCGAAGCTTTTAAGGTCTCACCACAGCTGGGAATATGGTCAGAGTAAGGAAACCTGTTTTTTACAGTCCTGTGCTACACCTATACGGCCTGTGTTCGCTTGTTTTTCTGCCTCCGGCAAAAGACCAAAAATTGCGGTTACGACGATTGTAGAGCAAGTGGACAGTGATCATCAGCCAGAACCTATTGGAAGAACTCCAGAATTGGTGGCTGAGCCGATTAACGCTCGATCGAAGTCGTTTGTAGGAACACACGAGTACTTGGCTCCAGAAATCATCTCGGGGCAAGGACATGGAAGTGCAGTGGATTGGTGGACTCTAGGCGTTTTTTTGTATGAGATGGTGTATGGAAGGACACCATTCAAAGGTGAAAACAACGAGAAGACACTGATTAACATCCTTAAACAGCCATTAGTATTTCCAAGACTTGGTGTTAGTAACAGCAAAGAGTTTGAAGAACTTGTGAAAGTTCGGGACATCATTGCCAAGCTTCTTATCAAGAATCCCAAGAAAAGAATTGGATGTCTAAAGGGTTCTGTTGAGATCAAAAGGCATGATTTCTTCAAAGGTATTAATTGGGCTTTGATTAGAACAATGAGACCTCCTGAAGTCCCAAGTGATCTTTGCAAGATCAGAAGTAGAGCTCACATACCAAAACTAAGCAAGAAAGAAAGAGAAGCTCCATATCAGATTCCTCGTCATTTTGATTACTTCTGACTGCTTATTGTAAATAGAAATGGGTAAATGAATAGTAGTTTATGTTAAAGAAAGATTAAAAAAACAAAAAACAATGTTTGATTTTGCCTCTTTTTTTTTTGCTAGTGATGTGAAATATTGTTATTACATAATTATCACGGTATGACCATGATTCTTTAAATTGCATGCACCGGTTTATTTCTATGTGTAATTAATGACAATGCTTGCGTGTAAAAGGTGAGGGATTCCATAATTGTGGTAATGTGATTCTCACCCGAACAGAAGTCTATGAGATCATGTCATGTGGCGGCAATTATGGCAGTACTTCTCAAATGATGGTAAATAAATATTACATTATCAAACTTTGTTTTTCTTTTTAAATTTTTCTTCTACCTTCGTTACTTTTTCACTAATCCACTCCTTTGGCGTATGTGGCAACGCACTCACATGTCCTTACATAGATCAAAGGGCTGTGCAAGTGCAACAACAAAATAAAGCTCCTCCATTCCTCAATGCTAGTAGCTTCAACTTTGCTTTTTGTGCACAGAATATTATAAAGCCTGTGTTGAAGTTTTTTCGTTTCTTTATTCAACAACATTGAATTAAGTCAGAGAAATTAAGTATCCCAAGCATCGAAATAGAACTTTGGGGCTTGGCTACTTAATACTCCTTTCTATCTAAAATAAATGTCATTTTAGAGAGATTTTAATTATTTAAAATAAGTGTCGTTCACGATTTTTCATGCATGTTTATAATTTTATTTC
>JAOSBK010000008.1:32200102-32214644 GCA_027568895.1 Erythroxylum shatona | reverse complement strand
ATAAAATAAAAGTGCACACTCAAGGATTAATTTAAGCACAAAATCAAGAATTAGGAGTCAAAAAGTATAGTAAAGGCTATGAAAGTTTTGCCAATTTATATAATAAACTTGGACTCAATCAAGGAACCACCAAATTTTTCTTAGTCGAACAATGTAGACACTCAGTTGAAAAATCAAGGTCCACCTGAATTTTAACAGTACAAGTCTAGTACTAATCATTCAAAATTGGACAAGATCATGGACAAGATCATGAGCATGGATGAGGCACAGAAGAGGATGGAATGGAATTTTGAGCAAGTAGCTAAGAACCATGCCTCTTCTACGCACAAACTAGAGGTTTAAGTGGGTTAACTAGTGAATGCATTGTCTACAAGAAGTATGGAGAGTGTCATAATTAATACTGAAGCAAATCCAAAGGTGCAACTCAAGGCAATCACGTTTAGAAGTGGGAAAGAGATAGAACAACTAATGGAGAATCAAGTTTTTGGCTCTAAACTTTTCTGTTTACTATTTGTTATTTTTTATGTCTTTTATTGTATTTCTCACATTGAGGACGATGTGTTGTCTAATCATTGGGACCTTTATGCATTAACATATTATATGTGTGTGAATTTTGCATATCATATTTTGTTACTTTTGGATTAGGTTAACATTGTGTGAACATTTTGTTGCATATGTGTTAATTGTGTGAATATGTCAATGGCAAGAGTTTGATGGAATTAGTTTAGCTTTGAATATGTTCATTTAATTTGTAAAGGCATATTGACATAGGAATTTTATGTCTTTAGTATCTTTGGATAAATATGCATATTAATTAGGATATGATACATATTCTTCACTTTAGGAAATTTGTTGTGTACATTTATAATTGTAAGTCAATTGAATTGGTAACCTTTCATAAGAATGATTGAATAAAAAGAAATAAGGTAGGCTACGAAAGTAATTTAAAAATGTGTTAAATAAATAGCTATTATGTAGGCCCTTTTTGAAAATAAATGGTTAAGAATAGACATGGTAGCCAGTTAAGCATGTGATATAGTTGAGTAACTGGGGGCATTCATAGCAAAAAGTTTGTCTTTGTGTCAAAAGGCTATAATGACATTCCCACTAAGTGAAATAAAGAAGTGACCTAGTTAAGTAACAAGGGGATATTCATGACAAAATGCTTGACTTAGGGTCAAAAACTAGGTTAACATTAAAGAAAATTAAAAAATGATGTTTCAATAAATAAAATCTACTAATCTTTGAAAATAGCAAAAATTTTCATGAAAGGATACCTAGTGATAGTTGCCTTTTTGATTCATCACTAATTATAAATGTATGTTTACATATGTTATAGGTGTATGAATAAGGTGCTAATATTTTGATTGATATGTATATTCAATTTTAAATATTTAAACATAAAAGGAATGGGTTAGCATGTTGGCAAATTTTGAATGATTCATGTTTGCGGTTAAATTGATTATTTGTTTTTGTTTTTGCTTAAGGAAAAACAAAAGTTTAAGTGTGGGCATGTTGATGGTTAGAATTCATACTATGTTTTCCTAAATGTTTTACAGTGTTTTCTTAGTGTTTATTAGATTATTATCGTATATATAGGCTTAAAGTTGTGTTATTGTTAGCGTTTGTTTATATTCTCAATGTTTGTTTAGTTTAGAGCATGAATTCAATCTTAATTTTATGTTTCATTAGGTGTTTGATGTGTTTATGAGTGTTAGAAATTAGGTAATTAAAGAACCAAGAAGACGAAAGCTATAGAAAGGGTGTCACAATCGTGTTCTATGGGGCTGTGTGATATCTTATTTTTCGGTATATACTTAGGGTTTAACCCTAGATTAAGTTTTCATATACATGCATAAAAATAGCATTCATACACAAATTTATATTTAAACACATTACAAAAATAGCATATGCGCTCAATTGGCTTATTCTGAGGTATGAAGGAAGTTAAGTGAATATGATGTGATTTGGTATGTCTTGAATTTTGGTACGTTTGGATTTCAATTAATAAATTGGGATTAAATGTTATTGATTGAGAGATAATTGAATTAAATGTACATTTTGTTTTAAAAAAGTCAAGTGGTAAGAAAATTTGAAATGGAAAATGTTTGTAAAAATGGTTAGTTGTTTGATATTTGTGTAATTGAACTGAGTGAGATCATGAATAATAGTTCATTTGCAAAACTCATCAAAAATTGCAACGTGGCTTTTCAGTTACAAAACAGGAGACCTAGTTCCTAAGATTTTCTAGAGGAACATTTTTGATTAAGATATGGCTCAGAGGTCTGTCAACTGACATCAGAAGAGTTATAGATTATATTTTATAGTTTCTTTAACATATATAAATTTTGTATAAAGGATTGTAAATGTTTGTTTCAATGACTACAATGTAAGCTTTTGTTAATGAATGAAATGAAGTGTTGAGATTTTAAGTATTGTATATTTTTTATGATGCCATTTAAGAGATTATGTTTCATCTAACATATCATTGTCATAGGATAGGTATTTGAATGTCCTCTGGATGTTCGAGTATATAATCTGTGGTAGTGGGAAGTTATAATTTTTGTATCAGAGCATGGTTTGACATCCATAGGGGCATGTATGAGTATTGAGACATAATAAATAGTGAGAGGCTCAGTTAGTGATCACAACTATTTTTGCTATAGATCATTTGCCAAAGGAGATCAAATTAGAGAGTCAGCTGACATGGAACCTGTAAGAGTCAATAGATAGTCTCCTATACCTGAATTTGCACAAATACCTCCAAAAATTTGAGAGAGGAGGGAAAGGAGGTATGAAAAACTTCGAAAGTAGAGGGATGTAGACTTCTAGGGAAGTACAGACCTTGGTGAGACACAAAATTGGTTTGAAAGAACTGAAAGAGTGTTTGGTCAGATGGATTATGAGTCGGATGAGAGATTTGATTATACAGTCTCACTTTTGTGAGGTCCAACATATCAATGGTGGATGACTATACCAGGAAGGGCCACCAAACCTTATAGTTTGACCTAGGAATATTTTATGAAGGTGTTTAAAGAGAATTACATTCCGAAGATTTATCTGGACAGGAAGATGAAAAAATTTCTAGATCTGAAATAAGGAAGTCTCTCAGTATCAGAGTATGAGGTAAACTTTAATGAATTAATGGGGTATGCAACTGCATTAATCTTAACTAAGGAGGACAAGTGTAGGAGGTTTGAAGATGGGTGAAATATGGAGATCAGAATAAGGCTAGTCATTTTTAATTTAGGTAGTTACGAAGCTCTGAGCAGTCTTGATCAAAATTGAACAGTTATTGAAAGGATGGTCAGGGAGAGTATAGACAAGAGTCTAAAGTGAAGATATAGAATGAATCTTAGGTTGATTCTGGTAAAAGTTTTAGTAAACATCATAACAGATCGTCTCGATTCTAGCTAAATCGAGACAATTTGGGTTTTAACTAAGAGGTGTCAGACTAGTAGACATAGAGGATAAGTGCCCTCTAGGCAGTCACAATAGATGCCTAATTGTGAGTATTGTGGTAAAAAGTATGGTGGTGAGTTTGGAGGTTATCGAGAGCTTATTTCCAATATAGCTCTATTGATAATCAGATAAGAGATTGTCCTGAGACTTTGGGACCACAGTCTAGAATGGGAAGAGGAATAATGACTGAGATGGCAGTCTAGTAGAGTAGAGCTATTGTATCAGTACAAAGGGGCAGAGGTAGAGGCAGAACACAATCAGCAAAGCCTAGTGTCAGGACTAAAGTACGAAGTAACCAACTATAGTCCTAGGCCAAGGTCTATGCCATCACCAGATAGGAGGCACAGAACTCCCCAAATGTGGTAGCAGGTGTGTTGAATGTTTTTAATTTTGAAGCATTTGCATTAGTAGATCCAGGATCTACACATTCATTAATCACACCACATCTAGCATCTAGAATGAATTGAGTGAGAGAGATACTAAAATGTGGTCTAATGGTGCATTCTCCGGTAGGTAGTGTTACAATAATTGGGGAAATTTTTAAGGAGTGTATTATACGAATCGATCAGGCGGAGTTAGAGGCTGACCTGGTAATATTATAGTTGAAGGAGATAGATATTATTCTAGGCACCGATTGGCTCACTGCTCATATGGTCGTGATGAACTGCAATACTAAGGACGTGATCACTAAATCCCCTAGTCAGTCGAGAGTAGTGTTTCGAGGTATTAGTCAAGTAGTGCTAGCCAAGTTGATTTCTTTAATTAATGCCTTGAAGTTGATACGAAGTGGATGTGAGGCTTATTTAGCCTACATGACTGACACCTATACTGGGCAGACAGTTCAGGAAATTTCGATTGTTAGGGATTTTTTGGACGTGTTTCCTAGTGAATTACTGGGGTTAACCCTAGAAAGAGAAATGGAGTTCACAATTGACCTTGTTCTAAGTACTGCTCCTATATCGACTCCTCTATATAGGATGGCATGTGTGTAACTGAAGGAGCTCAAGGACCAGTTGCAAGAGTTGTAGGATAAGGGTTTCATCAGACCCAGTGTATCACTTTGGGGAGCTCTAGTGTTGTTTGTGAAGAAGAAGGATGAGACATTGAGGTTATATATTGATTGTAGGAAATTAAATCAAGTGACAATGAAGAATAAGCATCCTCTACCGAGGATAGATGACTTACTTAATCAATTACAGAAGCTCGGGTGTTTACAAAGTTAGACATGAGATTAGGTATTATCAATTGAAGATAGTAGAGGCTGATATATCGAAGAGTGCATTTAGAAGGAGATATAGGCACTTCGAGTTTTTGGTTATGCCATTTGGGTTGGCTAATGCCCCAGTAGCTTTTATGGCCTTAATGAATAAGGTATTTCAACCTTATTTAGATTGTTTTATGATTGTGATTATTGATGATATTTTGGTGTATTCGAAGTGTAAAGAAGATCATTTTGAACATTTGAAATTGGTTCTACAGATAATGAGGAAGAACCAATTGTATGCCAAGTTCAGTAAGTGTGAATTTTGGCTTGATCAGTTAATATTCTTGGGTCATATTGTGTCTGGACAAGGCATATAGGTAGACTTGAAGAAAATAGAAGCATTATTGAAGGAGGAAGCTCCAAAAAATATGATTGAGATTTAGAGTTTTCTTAGATTAGCTGGTTATTATAAAAGGTTTATCGAGGGGCTTTCACTGATCTTAGTCCCTTTGACAAAACTTCTAAGGAAAAATATGCCTTTCAGATGGAATGGTGAATGTCAGAGGAGTTTTAAGGTGTTAAAGCATCAGTTAACCATAGCATTGGTATTAGCTATTCCATCTGCATTTGGAGGATATATTGTGTACAGTTATGCTTCACACTAGGGTTTACAATGTGTACTAATGTGATATGGCAGGTTAAAAGCATATGCATCAAGACAGTTGAGGTCTCATGAGTTTAATTACCCAATACATGATTTAAAAATTACTGTATAATATTTGCTTTAAAAATTTAAAGACACTACCTATATGGTGAAACTTTTTAGGTATTTATTAATCATAGAAGTTTAAAATATTTATTGAGTTAGAAGGAGTTAAATATGAGATAGAGGAGATGGATAGAATTGTTGAAAGATTATGATTGTATAATTCAGTATCATCATGGAAAAGCTAATGTTGTAGCTATGCATTAAGTAGGAAGTCCAGTAGCAATATTGCTCAAGTACAGTTATCGAGGTTACCAAGCCGAGTTTAATTGAGAGCACTGAATGTTGAATTAAATTTGGGGCATAATGAAGCATTGATAGCTACATTAAAGTTGAGACCTATATTGCATGAAAGAATAAAAAAGGCTTAGAATAGAGATCTAGAATTGGCGAACTTAATTAAGATGTTGAAAGTGAATCTGGATTCTAAATTTGAAATGAGAGATGATACATTGTGGTTAAAGTAAAGATTATGTGTGCCCGATGTTGATGATTTGAAGAAAGAGATTCTAAAGGAAGCACATGTAACAGCCTATGCTATGCATCCTGGTACGACCAAGATGTATAACATGCTAAAACAACATTTTTGGTGGCCAAGGATGAAAAAGAAAGTGTTTGAATAAATGGCTAAGTGTTTGACTTGTCAATAGATAAAAGCTAAGGATCAGGCTCCTATTGGTATGTTACATTCCTTGCCTATTTTGGAGTGGAAATGGGAGAGAATCACAATGGATTTTATTATGGGTTTGCCTAGGACTCCGAGGCTACATGATACCATTTAGGTCTTTGTTGATAGATTGATCAAATCGGCTCACTTCTTGCCAGTGAGAGAGAATAACTCACTAGATTAGTTAGCTCAGAGATATGTGAATGAGGTAGTGATGTTATATGGAGTTCCAGTGTCCATTGTATCAGACAAGGATCTTAGATTTATCTTGAGATTTCGGGGTAGTATATAAATAGCAATGGGAACGAAGTTGAACTTCAGTACTGTATTTCATCCACAGATAGATGGATAGAGTGAGAGAAAGATTACAACTACTGAGGATATGCCAAGAGTTTATGTATTAGGAGTTTCAAGGAGTATAGGATTAATATGTGGCTTTGATTGAATTTGCTTATAATAATCAATATCACAGTAGCATTGGTATGGCGCCATATGAGGCATTATATGGGAACATGTGTCAATCACCTTTAAGTTGGGATAAAGAGGGTCTAAGAATTGTTGAGGGCCCAAAATTGATTCAAGATACTGTGGATAAAGTGAAATTGATCCAAAGTTGAATTAAAGCAGCACACGATTGATAAAAAAGTTATACAGATCTGCACAGGAGACATATGGAATATCAAGTTGTAGATAACGTATTTTTGAGAGTATCGCCTTGACAAGGAGTGCTGAGTTTCAATAAAAAGAGCAAGTTAAGTCTGATATACATTGGTCCTTATGGAATCATTGAGAGAGTTAGACCATTGGCTTATAAGTTAGCCTTACCGGATGAGATGTCTCAGATTCACAATGTGTTCCATGTCAGTATGCTGAGGAAATATCAATATGATCCTACACCTATGTTACCAGTTCAAAATTTTCAAATTACAAGTAATCTGAGTTATACTGAAGAATCGATAAAGCATAATTAGCTATCAGAATAAACAATAAGAAATTGAGTGATTCCATTAGTGAAAGTGTTTTAGAAGAATCAATCGAGTGAGGAAGCCACGTGAGAAATGGAGGACCATATAAGAAATTAGTACCCCAACCAATTTGACAAATCAGGTGAGAATTTCGAGGACGAAATTTTGTAAGGGGGAGAATTGTGATATCCTATTTTCTGGTATATGCTTAGGGCTTAACCCTAGATTAAGTATTGCATATACATGCATAACATTAGCATTCATACACGAATTTATATATGAACACATTACAAAGATAACATATACACTCAATTGACTTATTTCGAGGTATAAAAGAAGTTAAGTGAACATGGTGTAAATTGTGATTTGGTATGTCTTTAATTTGGTATGTTTGAATTTCATTTAGTAAATTGGGATTAAATGTTATCAATTGAGAGATTAATGAATTAAATGCCCATTTGGTTTTTTTCAAAAAAGCCAAGTGGTAAGAAAAAATTGATTTATGGAAATTAAGATGATTAAGCATAAAATTGAGTAACATTTGGCATAGTTAAATTAGTGACAAATGGACTAGTAATTAAATGACAATTGGATCAATTAGTATGTGATCAGTAGGAGACGAATGGCTACTAAATGTGTGGATCAGTGGTAGCATCTTGATTAGACAAATGTAATACATGCCTTATGACAAATGCTAACATTAGAAGGTGACACCTAGCATGTGATGTAGCAAGTTTTTGCGGCTGAGTTTTGCTACTTATGTCCATCGTTCCTTTTACCGAAATAGCTCCTTCTTTTCTTTTTAATTTTCTTTATACCCTAGCTAAGTTTCTACACCAAAACCATACGTATATCCTTCACCAAATTGCCAAGAAAACTAGCTGAATGTGATTTTCATTTTTGCTGTCTGAAAATCACCTTGTTCTCACTATAAGTTTGCGTTGATTTTTTCTTGCATGGGAGGATTGGTTAATCTGAAATTTTGTGTTACATTGGAAGCCTAATAGGTAAGTAACAATCTGAGTTTTATGGCATGTCAAATGATATAAGAATGATGCTTGAATTGGAATGAAATGCATATGATATTGGTGAAGATATGTGCTGGAAAATGTTGATTGAACTTGGAAGTTTTCTAGCTTGCTTTTGGTGGATGAAAACTGTTAGATATAGATTGATTCATAGATGAATTAGGTCCAGATTTGAAGTATAATGAAGGTGGATTTATGCTAAAGAAAGATGTTAATTAAATGTGCTTGAATTGAGACAGAATTAGACCTATATGCATGATAATGAAAGATAAATTTCTGGTTTGATTTTTGATGCACGAAAGACTAAGATTTGTGAGCTATCAAATGAATAATTTTGAACTAGAATGGGAGAAGTTATTGATAAGGAAGTAAAGTATGACTCAGGTCTAATAGAGGTATAATTGATGAACTATAAAGAGGATATTTTAATTTTGGTATAAAGTGTTAAAAAATCTAGAAAAGTGAACGAAGATTGTTGGAATATGTTAGCTGTAGTGTTTTCACTGAACATATATTGGTATTTTGGACATAACTTGATTTGTAGACATCCAAATGGTATGAGTTTAATTTTATATTAAACTAGAGACATAACTTATGTATATATATTGTTTATAAAGGAATCGAATTTTCATTATGTCTCTAAGAGTTTCAAATTTTGGCTTGAAGTTGAGTTTTGGATTATGTCATTGTTTGAGAACAGTCTGTAGTATTTTGGGTACAACTTGCATAATACTGAACCCAATTGTATGAATTTCAGTTCATTAGAAACTTAAGACTTATGGAAACATTCGATTAGGAGCATATATTTCCTATTTAATTCATTTACCTAGTCAAAATGGCCATGAAAATTTGACCAAAAATTCTATTTTGAGAAGAGCTGGAATGAAACTTGAATAAGAGGTAGTGCACGATCGTGTACAAACATGATCATGACAGAAAGTGAACATTAGAAGGTTGCACAATCATGTACAAGCACTATCGTGACAGAGAGGAAACACCAAGAAGTGCACGATCGTGCATAAACATGATCATGACAGTGAAGGTGTATAACTATTTGGCAACTTTTGACCCTTCACTCTTCTGACCATAATTTATTCTTTGGACTTCCGATTGACTTGAAATTTGAACCATAAGCTCCTCACACATTTCCCTTCACTCTTCTAACCATAATTTATTCTCTGGACCTCTGATTGACTTAAAATTTGAACCATAAGTCCTCACACATTGTCCTTCCTCCTGACAAAATTTCATTTTCATATGAATTCATTAGGAAAGGAATTGCAATGATTGATTGATGATGTTAATAATCAATTATATTGAGCTATGAACCATAGTGCATGATGGAGTAATGAAGTTAGAATAAATTTGTATTATTGAGGTATAAACCTAAGCTCAAATTAGACATATATGAGTTTTGAAGTATGAATGATCATGAGATGTGAATAAGGGAAACATACCCAGAATAGTGATTGGACATGCATTAAACATGATATATGCATATAAGTGCACAAATGAATAAGTATTTGATTGATCAACTTTGTAATGTGAATTATGTGTGAATTGTATGATTTTAGATGCTCAAGTTAGATGCCATTCAGACATTGTCAGACTATCCAGGCAATAGTATAAATTGGAGCATACTATAAGTCAACCTAGATGATCTTCCTAGGATTGGTTTATTTTGCTTAACTTCCAATTATTGAACTATTTGTGATTTATATGTGAATTCTGGACTTTAATAGTCCGAGGAGCTTGATATTTGGGACTGTATCAGAAGTGCTTTGTTTGCAATTGAATTTTGAATGATTTTATAATACTTAGCGAAAGTTAAATGCCAGACTGAGGTCTGATGAATATGAGATTCTGTTTGTGCATCATAAATGAATGCTATTCATGGCATATTCTGTTATTTGATGCATGTCATAAAATGCATGTTTAGATAAAGGCGTTATGATTAGATTAGTCAGTCTGAAAGAGCTTTAAGCTTAGAATTCTGCACGTAGAGCTTTGCTCCATGATTTCTATTTCTGACTGAGCCTAATGGGCCAGTATCTGTATCTGTATCTGAAAGGTTCTCGGTCAAAACAAATAATAATGAATCTGAAGTCTCATATGCATATGCATATGCATTTGTATATTTATGATGATGAAATATATGATTATGAAATCTTTTATGAAATTTTGATGATAAAGTGATGTACCATAATAATGTGATTGATTAGGTTTTACATGTTTTAAAATAATGTATGTGAAGTGTGTGTCATTCATTATGTCTTATTGAAATGGAAAATGTTTGTGAAAATGGTTGGTTGTGTGATATTTGTGTAATTGACCTGAGTGAGATCCTCAATGATGGTTCACTCATTGAGTTCACAAAACTCATCAAAAATTGCTACATGGCTTTTCAAGTACAAGATAGGAGACCTAGTTCCTAAGATTTCTAGAGGAATATTTTAGATCAAGATATATCTCAGAGGTCTATCAGCTAACATCAGAAGAGTTATATATTGTATTTTGTAGTTTCTTTGACATATACAACCTTTGTATAAAGGATTGTAAATATTTGTTTCAATGACTATAATGTAAACTTTTTTCAATGAATGAAATGAAGTGTTGAGGTTTTAAGTATTGTATATGTTGGATCTTAAAACAATAGCATACTAGATTTGGTTGAATGGTAGATTTCAAAATTGGACAACTAGTTGAAAGAACCAAAATAAGACAATCTCATTACAAGCTTCGGCTAGCTCATGAAAAAGAGGAGAGAGCGAGTAAAAAATGCAACCCATTATGCTTTTTTTTTTCAAAAATGAAGAAAAATACAATAAATGAGAGATTCTCATTTTTTTTAATATGGCTAGATGAAAAACAAAAAGAAGCAAATTGGAACCTCTCAATTTCGGTTAAAGATGAAATAAGATAGTGATGTGCATCCAATGCATCACTTCATTCTTTAATCAAAAATAAAGAAGCCAATAAATGAGACCATCTCATTTGTTTAAGATGGCTATATAAAAAGACCAATAACCTAAATAAGACCCTCTCATTTTCGGTTATGAGATGAAATAAGCAATACGGTACATCAAATGAACATCTTCCTTCTTTAATCAAATGAATTCTAAAAGGTTACATGCCATCATTAAAAAAACATTCATTAAACCATTTAATGATAAGTTCAGTACTCCATTTAATGATGACTCCATTAAATTATTTGATGATGATGAAGCATTATAAAAACCCATCTTAAATGTACAACTATCCATTTAGTCTATTTAACCGAAATTTGCCCTCCTTTTATCATTAATAACTTTGCTTCAATTAAATTAATCTAATTAATCAAATCAAACTAATGTTTAAGCCAATATTAAATGTTTATTTGGGCTTCTAATTAACAATTAATTATTGTAAGCCCAACATTTAATCATAGGCTTTAAAACCCAATTTAATTAATTCTTAATTAAATTTTTCTAGTTTTTGTATTCCAAATCTAATTCAATCACTTCTTTCTTTTGTCTCATTTTTCTTTCCAGAAATCTCTATTTATTTTTCTTACTTTCCTTGATAACCTTCCTAGAAGCCAAGTATGGAATCTAATTAGACTTATATAATTTAAGCTCTAATAAGCCCAAAATTAATTTAATCTCATTAGAATTAATTCCAACTTATTAACCAAATGTCATTCCACTAAAGACAATTAGTTGAACTCTTGAATTACTAAATATTATAAGAATACATGTTTCTAATTAGATGTTTAATTGCAAACTCTATTATGAGCCATATTATAGCCATCCGCACAATAAAGAGTAAAATTACTATTTTGCCCTTATGTTGGTTTTTCTATAAAATTACCGTTTTGCCCTTATGTTGGTTTTTCCTTCTAGATCTCTCATTTTACTCTATATGGTCATTAACATACAAGATCTCATCTTGGTGCTAAGACTTGATAGGTAGCTAGTCTATCATCCTAGTAGTGCCAGTTTAATCGCCAATCTCCATAAAACATCTAGAAGTAATGATATCACTATAAACTTTTTATTTAAGTGAATGTTCCCTGATACATATTTCAATTAATAATTCCAACATGCAAACACTAGATTGATACTCTATAAAAATCCATTCTGATTATATCAAAAGTTATAATGAAACACATATGAGTTCACTATTCATCAAAATTGTGGTCCATAATAAACAAATGCTAAAGTGTATGTTTTAAGATTAAAGAAATGACCTACTTTATTCTTTAAAAACATGCGTGATTCTAGATTCATTTAATAGTGCCATTACTGATAGTCAACTACTATCATGATATGAAACTCATCATTTCCTTGAAGTAAACTCTTTTACTTACATGGAGATAAATTGCAACATTAGTGTCTAAACCATAATCAAGCAATCAACTTGATTATTCAACAGTGAATCAACTAATTTAGACTCTAACAATATACTTATTTCCCATACATATCTATGTATATGTATATTACTTACAAAAGAATCTATGTACCTTATGACTCGTTATAATATGCTTATACAAATAAAACCAAACTCTTTTGTTTTGTTAATAATAAATATTTTCATTACAAAATTGTCACTGGAAGAAGATTAAGTAATATGTAAATAAACTTGCTTTCCAGGGCACGATATTTACATAACTCCAATAGTATATTCTTTATGATGCTATTTAAGAGATTATGATTACTCTAACATACCATTGTCATAGGATATGTACTTGAATGTCCTCTGAATGTTTGGGTATATACTCTATGGTAGTGGGATGTTACAGACTACATGGCCCCTATCATTATCGTACCTCAAGAAGCATGATCATCACAAAAAGGAAAACATTAAGAACATGATCATGACTCCTAGGTCATTATCGTTATAGAAGATTTTCGTATGCAAATTTTTTCAACTATTTTAGGGTTTAGAATTGTTTTTAGAATTGAACAAAGTGGGAAAACCCTAGACATGACGCCAGGACCCTAAGGTACTGTAACATCCTGTTACCCATGTTAAGGCAAAATTAATAGATGAGAGAGATTGCTGAGGAAGTAAGAAACACATTTCATGCTTATGCATAATATGGCATACACATACATATGAATAGTAAATTTTCCTGCACATAAAAAATAATTGTGCATGCATTCATTGACAACTTCCGGGTATGAGTTATGATAAGGAAAGATTTGGAAACAAAAGTGGTAGTTGATCTGGAAAATGTTCACTGAGTGTGCTTCGGTATATTAGCCATAACTTTTTTTTCTAGTTATCCAAATGAGAAGATTCTTTGTTTGGATTAAACTAGAAACATATGACTACATTTCTTATGGAGATACCGAATTTCAATTCTGTCTGAAGACTTAGTGAAGTACATAAATTACATGGAGTTTAGCGCTTGAAGATTTTGGAGTTTTCAAAATGTAAGTAGTGAATAAATCCCTTAGGGTAGGAGACTTATGAAAGAAAGTTGATGAATTACTATCATCTGCACGTAAATGGCCCTTATAAAAGTTATAGATCTTTTTGTTATCTTTCCAACAATATATAGTATGAAAACTTAGATATCTGAGCTGAAAGTCAGGGTCCTTATAAGGGGAGATGTTAAAAGCGAAGTTGTTTCTTCTGTCTTTTTGCTTCTTCTGTGATGACGTCATCTTCTTTTGTGTTTTGCTTCGTCTGAGTTTCGTTTTTTCTGAGTTTTCTTTCTTCTATGTTACTGTTCATGAACTTCGTTTGTGTTTCTGTTCATGAACTTCGTCTGTGTTTCTGTTCATGAACTTCTTCTGTGTTTTGCTGACGCTTCTTCTTCTGTGTTCTGCTGACACGTCTTCTTCTATGTTTTGTTGACGTGTCTTCTTCTGTATTTTGCTGACGCGTCTTCTTCTGTGTTTTATCTTCTGTGTTTTATTAACACGTCTTCTTCTGTATTTTGCTGACGGGTCTTCTTCTGTATTTTGCTGACGTGTCGTCTTCTGGGTTTTGATCCTTTTGGGTTTTACTTCTTCTGTGTTTTGCTAACGTGTTTTCTTTTGTGTTTTGTTGACGTGTCTTCTTCTGTGTTTTGCTGACGTGTCTTCTTCTAGGTTTTGTTTCTTCTGGGTTTTTGCTTCTTCTGTCTTTCTTCGCATGGCCATAACTTCTTCTATAGGAGTCTAAATGAATTGATTCTTAAACTATTGGACTCGTAAGACATTACCCTACATCTCCACCTAAAAATTATAGCCATCTGAAATAAATTAAGAAAGATTAAGTGAAAACATGAGATAGGTACAATGAGTGTACTCTTCAATAATATAAACTAGGGTTATTCAACTGAATGTACTTTAGTATTTTGAGTATATCTAGACTTGTAGGATTCCAAATGAGACGATTGTTGCTTTGGAGTGAACTAGAGATATAGGCCTACAATTGTCTCAAGAAGTATAATTGTGATTCAGTCTATAAGATATTTAA
>JAOSBK010000008.1:32138984-32174988 GCA_027568895.1 Erythroxylum shatona | reverse complement strand
TTAAGGAATGGATTGTTTGATATCAATGTATATGAATTTGAAAAGTATGAGTTGTTAAAGAAATGAAGGTGTTCTTATGAATGCAAATATGATGTAAAGGATATGTCATGAATTAGGTATGATTGAATGAGAATTGGAAAGTTGTGTAAGTATGGAATGTTAGGAAAGGATGGATAAATGTTTGATTGAATGAATTTAAAGTAATCGAGATGTCTTAAGGAATTGATCTAATCAACAATAAGTTATGTACAAACTATAATGAATGAATGAGCAAGATTTGTGAAGAAGGATACATACCTAGTGAAAATCAATTGAGCAAGAATTGAACATGAAATATATACATATGTATGATTGAGTATTCATTTGATTAAACAAGTTAGTAATGTGTACATATGTGTGTATTACATGATATAGAAGCACAAATTGACCGAACACATCTAGACATTCCCGGACCATCAAGGCAATAGCTATCTGGAGATTACTGTGAGTCAACTTAGATGTTCTCTCACCATAACCTAGTTTCTTTGTTTAAAATTTAGTTATTGAATTGTTACTCATATGATTGTGATAATTCCAGACCATCAATTGTCTAAGGAGAATGATATTTAGGAATGTATAGGAAGTGTTTTGTAAATGTATGTGAATATGAAAATATGTGTTCTCAGCTGCATGTTGAATGCTAAACTTAGATTTGAAGAATGTGATATATGACTCAAATATATCGAATGGGAAATAAAGAATGCATCATATGTGAGTTGTTGCATCTCAATACATTGAAAGGCATGAACAGATATATGGGTTATGGCTGGAGTGACCCAAGTGAAAAAAGAGCTTAAAGCTCATAAATGTGCACAATGAGCTGCAGGATCAGTTATTAATGAGCCCAGTATCCATAATAGGTACTGGACAAATAGGCGCTCAGTCACAATAAAAGAAAAATGGAAGTGAGTCTCATATGCATTTGTATCTATATCTTTACATGTGTTCATGAGATTGATTGCAAATAAATGTTGAATTATGTTGATATAATTATGTGTAATGCTTCTGTACATGTTGATGATATAAAGAATTGAGATACATGATTGGATTGTTCTAAAATGACTATATGAGGTCTTTGTATTCATATTATGCTTGTTGAAATTTGATGTGTATATATATATATATATATATGATTTGAATTTGGATGAGGTGTTATACTAGTTGAACTGTGTTTTATACATGTGATATTTATGTTCTGTGTGAGTGAACATCGATGATGGCTCACTCACTGAGTTCGCAAACTTATCAAAATTGCATCGTTAATTTTTAGGTACTAGAACAACCTAGTTTCTAAGACAATCTAGTAGCAACCTAGTATTGTCGATAGGATATTTTGGTGTAACATTCCACCTCATGTAAAACGTCTTACAAAGAGTAGCAAACTCTTAGATGTTGTTAGTAATGTATATGTGTGGATTATGTACTGTAATGCTATAATGTATGTTCATGTTTATGAATATAATACAAAGCTTTGATCTTCTTAAATACTTGTATTATATATAATGCCTTAATAAGTGAATATGATTGCTCTAACATTCCATTCTCATAGGGTATATTCTCAGATAATCTATGGATATTCAAGCATAAGCACTATAGTAATGGTGTGTTACGAATATTATGTTGTTAGAGATGGAATGCTTAATCATCCTAGATAAAAACTTAACAACCAAAGTGAAAAGGTTTGGTGAAAGGGTGTCCTCTTGTATAATGCCTTTAAAACCTTTGAATGTATTTAAGGGAGTCCCATTAGTCAAGATGTTATAAGTTGCTAAGGTGATGCATCCCTTAATCCAACTTAAATAGGGAGGAGGAAAATCAAAAGCAACCATACAACTTACGATGAAGTTCTAGTTTATCATATCAAATGCTTTAGAAAAATCAACTTTAATATACAACTTCTTATAAGCTTGTTAAATTTATAATCTTTCATCGATTCTTGTACCAATAGTATATTTTCACTCATGAATACTTTAAACATAAAAGAATTAGTATAATTAATTAAACCTATAAGAGAAGCTTTCAATTTGTTGGCCAAAATTATAGAAATCACTTGGTATGAAGTGTTGCAATATGATATGGGGTGATAATCCTTCATGGAGCTTAGATTAGAACACTTGGGAATAAAGAAAAGATATGTTTCATTCATTTCTCTAAGTATTCTTAAATTAATGAAAAAGGTTTAGATAGATTCCACTAGTAAGATACCTATGATACCCTAAGTAGCTTGGAAGAAATAAGCACTAAAACCATCAGATCTAGGGGTTTTGGCAAGTATTCATATTGAGTAATGTTTATTTGATCTCAATCTCAGTCACTATCTTGATAAGGAGTTTTACCATTTGTAGATTGATTTTTCCTTGATTAATAAACTTAGGTTTCAATTTCTATTATCACAAGTAGTATTAGGCCCCGATAGTCTCTTAAAATAGTCTGAAGTGTTAGATTCAATCATTTCCTTTCTTGAATGGGAAACTCTATGTTCATCTTAAATCATTGTATTTTTTTTTTCTATAGGTAACAATTAAGTTATAGAAGAATTTGGTGTTAAGATTCCTCTCTTTAATCCATTATATTCTAGACTTTTGCTTTATTATGGAATTACTCATTGTAAGGGCTGAGTTGTATTCTCGGATCTTGGCTAATTCAATAGCTTTAAGACTCTTACTATAAGGGAATTTGTAACAATACTCTTGAGCTTTTTTAAGACTTTCCTTGGCAAGCTATAAATTCAAACTAGTTCCTAAGTTAAAGGTTTTTGTAAACCACTTTGAAGCCTCCTAACAAGCTTAAATATAATCATTAACTGATAAGGTTTAAAACTTGTCACTTTAGAATTCTAGGCATATCTGACCACTTATTCAAATTCCTCTTTCTTAGTTAGACAATAGAAAAATCTAAATGAAGCCTTTGTGTCGGTAACTAGATTGAGTTTTAAAATCTCTATCTAGGAATGATCAAAACAAATTGGTTCTCCAAAATAAGCATCAGAATATGAGAAACTTAAGGGCTAATGTTAATTGACCATAACCTTATTAAGCTTTTTCTTTGTGAAATATAAACCTACTATTTATTGTTCCATGTGAAGATTTTTGCATCATATCTTAGATAAAACATTCATAGAGAAATGACAACTTCTTTCAATTCCTTCTTTATTCCTCTTGCATTTATTCAATAGCCCTATGCTTCCAAAGGAGTGAGCGTACAGTTGAGATCCCCAAACATTATCTAGGGATGGTTTATAAGGTATTAAATTTTTTATGTCCTCCCAGAGCCCAAACCAATAGAACTCAAAATTTGCAGTATAAAATGTGGAACTATCAGTTTGAAAAGGGAACATTGCAAGCAATAAGATAAATATATTTACTGAATAGAGAAGAAGGAGTTCAACATATATACCATATTTGAATTTTAAGCAATAACAATCGTATTCTAGTGTTAAGAATGATTGGTAATAATTTCTCATTTAGCTCCTAAAAAGTTCATACATATCTCAAGGTGGTTAGCTTTTATTTTAGTTTCCAATAAGCCTAAGATCATACGCTTCTTTTCTAAAAAATTTCCTTGATAAATTGACTTTTGAGAGGGTTATTAATCACTTTGACATTATAAATCAAAATAGTCATAGGTTAGCTTTAGATCAAAGGTTGGGAGACTTTAGTTTTGCTTTACCCCTCTTTCCTTTCAGACTTTCTTCTCTTGGTAAAATTTGTCACCAAGTTCTTGTAATCTTCTGTGTTAATTAAAGATTGAGTAGTTTTAGTAAACTATATAGTCAATATTTCTTCCTTATGGGGTAGTACATAGTTAGTAGAATTCTGACTATTATTTTCAATTAATCTAGGTTCAGGCTCCTTTTCTAGAGACTGAGACTTACCTTTATCTTCCTTTGGTACATCTTCTATTTCAATTTCTTGAGGCTGGACCTGAGGACTAGGAAATGTTTCCTTAATGGTATTTACCAAGATAAAATCAACCACTTTTTTATTTTGAGATATGATTTTCGAGTTAAATATGAGGAGCTCATCTAATGTGAGAGTGTTTGGAATTCCCATAAATTTAGCATAACTCCCTATGTTAAAAATTCTCCCAATAGATCTCCTATAGGTGTAAATTATAATGTGCTTTCTAGGAATTAAAGTGTGTTTTTAAGTGTTTTCTTCAGTGATAATCATATTTTTAGGACTTAAATTTATGTTCTTATTAGTGTTTTATGTGTTTTGTTTGATTGTTATTGATTACTCAAGAATTTGATCTTAATTGTATGTTTTAGGGGATGTTTAACTTGTAGATGATGAGTGGAGACAAGAAAATTGAGGAAATGATGAAGGAATTAGAGTGCATGATCGAGTATGAGGGAAATAGGAATTTTAGTGAAGCCTTTGTCACAATCATGCACGCCATTCACGATCTTGATAGAGAAAATGTTTAGGAAGTTGGCCATAATTGTGTATGAGGTAGATTTCTAGGTCATGAGATTTTTATATTTTTAATGATTTAATGTTATTTTGGAACAAAAACATGTGGAGAAGTCCTAGAAAGAACCCTTAGATGATCAAGAGTAAAAAAAATGACAATAAAACATCAAAGATGCAGTTGATAGAACATAAAAACAAGAGATCAAAGAGACAAAACCCCTAAAGAGCATAAACTGTAGAATGTTTCCAACTCAAGGCAAAAGAAGAGAAAACATTCAAAATTCACTACTATTTTTTCCTTATTTTTGAATGTTAATTATGAATCAATTGGGATATATGATGGATTACTTTTGGGATTACTCCTGAATTATCTATTAAACTTTTACATTTTTGATTTAATATAACATACTTTAAGATATTTAATGTTTTATATTCAATTTAAATCAAGAGACTATGTTAAATAATTTATTTTGTGTTGTACATCAAATTAATAGGAAATTAAAGAGAGACCTTAATTGTTTATTAGTTATATATATAATTGCTTTAAATCCAATTAGATATTTACGAAGAGTTTGATAAATAGAGAGGTCACAATTTTATTTCTATCTATTTAATTTAAACTATTTGGTTAGATCTTGAGAGAGGATAATCATAATTATTACAAATTTAGGGTCAAGTAATGTTAACTCAAGAAGGTGAAATGAAAAAAAATAGAATAGCAGCAAATTCCTAAGTCTTCATCATTGATTAATAAACTATTTCACTACTACTTATTTCATCATTTAATTATCTATTCTTTTATTTTTTGCTTAATTCTTAGTTATTTCAACATGTTATTTACTATAGACAAGGTGTATAAAATTTTTAGGTGACTAATATAATCCTCATGTGAATGACACTTTTGATATTATAAGATATGATCCAAATACTTATGGTAAACAAATTTAAAATAAACTTTGACAAGTTGTTGGAATTATTATCAGGGATTAGTAGCTTATTCAGTTTAAATTATTTTAGTTAAAGGATTATAACATTTATCTTGCATATGTATAAATATAAGAGCAACTAGGAGTTCAAGTAAACTCTAATATACATAAATTTTTGACATCACCAAGAAAGAGAGAGAGATTCAAAAAGCAAGATGCCAAGAAGCTATAGAGGCATCAATGTTAGAAGAAAGAAACTGAGGAGGAAAACAAAGAACCGTCATGGTCTTTATGAGATTGGGGTTTGTTGCAAACTAATTTGTAATTTTGTGAACTAGCCAATGACAAACTTAATGCTCATTTGTCTAATTTCTTGGAGATATGTGATAAGTTTAGGCATAATGGATTATCAGAGGATGCAACCAAGAAAAGGTTATTTCAATTCATGATTCACGGTTAAAGATCAAGCCAAGACATGGTTGAATTCTCTCAACCCAAAAACTAGGATGATATAGGAGCATTTGGCACAAGCCTTTTTGGCTAAGTACTTCCCCTCAATGAAGACTAGAAGGATTATAAAGGGGATAACAAATTTCTAGCAAATTTAAGGGAATCACTATACAAATTGTGAGAAAGATTTAAGTAGTTACAAAAGATCTAGCCATATCACGCCTTACCTAAGGAGTTGCTTCTATAAACATTCTACTACAAAGTAAATCCACCCACTAGAGATACCATTAATGAAGTAGCTAAAGGTTTATTAATAAGGAGCATAGTTGATGCCATGCATGACTTTTTGTAAGAGATGGCAAATAAGAGCTATCTAAAGACATTAAAGAGGACCAAATAGCAACAAATTTTCAAAGATTATAAGGGAGTGCTTGCTATAGATTCAGTGACAGTGCTACAAACTAAAACAACAAACTTGGCCATATAATTATATAGACTAAAAGCCACTTCTTCTATCTTACTTAAGATACAATATAAATATGAATTGTGTGGTTAAGAAGTATATATTATAGCTGATTGTTTTCTAATAGACAGTGATAATATGGAGCAGCTAAACTATTTAGGAGGGGGTGGTAACAACCCCTATTCTAATACTTATAATATCATGTGGAAGAACCACCCAAAATTTTCGTGCTCTAATAATGTAAGGAATCAAACGATAGCACAAGGCCCACTAAGATTTCAACAAAACAAGCTTAGTTCATTTGAATAAAATATAGATAAGTTGATGGATATGCTAAATTCTAAATTCATAAACCAAGATGAGAGCTAAAAGAGGATGGAATCTAAATTTGATCAAATTGCAAAGAATCATGCATCTTCCATCCATAATTTGGAGGTTTAAATGGGTCAATCAGCTTATGCATTATCTATAAGAAGTGTGAGGAATCTTTTGAGAAACACAAAGTCTAATATAAGGAAGAAACTAAAGGCCATCACACTTAAAAGTGAGAAAGAGATGGAAAAACTAAGAAAGAAGAAGGCTAAAGCCCACCAAAAAGAAAGCCAAGAGAAAGAAGATAAGAAGGAGAAGCCTCCATGTATCCCTCCCCCTCCATATACCTTAAAGATCCTATTTCTACAAAGCCTAAAGAAGAATAAAATGGATGTGTAATTTCCAAGGCTTGTATTGAAGTTGGAGAAATTGCAATTTGAATTGTCTTTTGTGAAGATTTGGAGAATATGCCTAAGTATAGAAAGGTTCTTAAGGATACACTATCAAACAAATGGACTTAGGAGGACTAACATGGTCACCTTGATATAAAAAAATGTAACTCTATAATTACTAACCATAATAAAATTAACCTTGATGAAGGTTATAAGGTGGTGAGGAAAAGAAAAAGAAGGTTAAACCCTTACATGAAAGAAGTGGTTAAGAAGGAAGTAGTGAAGTTCTTATATGCGAGTATTATTTACCATATTTTGGATGGTAAATGGCTTATTCTAGTATAATATATTCCTAAGAAAAGAGGCATAATGGTAATGGAAAGTGAAAATGGTGAGTTGATCTCGACTTGCGTAGTTATGGGTTAGAGGGTTTGGATTGATTATATGAAGCTTAACATAATAACTAAGAATGATCACTTACTCTACCATTTTTGGATCAAATGATTGAAAGGGTAGCTAGACATATAATCTACTATTTCCTTGATGGATATTCTAGATACAATCATATTATCTAAAAACTTAAAAGAAGAGTCTTTATGGAACATTTGGTTATAGATCGATTCTATTTGGGATTTTTTATGAACTCGCAACTTTTCAAAGGTACATGATGTCTATCTTTGCAGATGTTGTTAAGGACATTATGTAAATCTTTATGGATGAACTTTTAGTCTTTAAGGACTCTTTTGATCATTGCTTGAGAAATTTAGATAGAGTTCTTCAATGATTTTTAGGATCACATTTGGTTATAAACTAAAACAAATGTCACTTCATAGTGCACAAGGGTGTAGTTTTGGAATATGAGATATCATGCCAAGGTATAAAGATGGATAAAGAAAAAAATGGAGATCATTAAGGAGCTTCCACCACTAAACAATGTCAAAGGAGTATGAGGTGTTTTAGGAAATATAGAATTTTATCGTCAATTTATCAAGGACTTCTCTCTGATTACTAGACCTCTAACTATTTTATTTTTTAAGGTGTATCATTTAATGTTAATAATAAATATTTACTTGTTTTTAATAAGATGAAGGATCCACTCATTACAGTAATCATATTGACGTTGTTGGATTGATCTTTACCATTCAAAGTTATAAGTGATGCTAATGATTAAGTGGTTGTGATAGGGCAGTAGAAGGACAAAAGGTTGTATATTATCTACTATACAAGTAAGGCATTATCGAGAGTCTAACTTAGTTACACCACTAGTAAGAAGGAGTTCTTAGAAGTTGTACTTACGTGTGACAAATTTTGACCTATATTTTGGGTCTAAAGTGATCATCTATATAGACTATGTATTGTTGAGATATCTGCTTGCCAAGGAAGATGCAAAGCTGAGACTGAGACTTATCTAGTAGGTATTACTTCTTCAAGAATTTAACATTGAAATTAGAGAGGAAAAGGGAGCGAAAAACTGGGTGGCAGATCATCTATCATATCTTAACAAAGGGAAGGTACAATATGGTGAAGAAATCAATAAGCAATTCCCTGATGATATCCTTAATGATGACAAATTATCTATTGGTTCATGGTTACATAAAATTAAGTTGCATATGTTATCCTTCCCATTGATTTATCGTATTAACAAAGAAAAGTTTTTATATAAGTGCATATACTATTTATGGGATGAAACAATATTGTATAAATCTTACACTGATGGGATAATTAGGAGATGTGTTTTGGAGGAGGAGTGATAGTTATAGGATGCATGATATTTTAGTAGGCATTTTAGTATGTTTATAGTTGCTAATTAATTGATTCATGCATGTTTAGTTTTAGACTTATATTAGGTGGATAGATATTTATGTTTTGAGTGTTATGTGGGTTAAAACATTCTATTGAGCTTTAATTTTATGTGTTTATTAGTGTTTGAGATCAGATATCGAAGAAAGGAGAAGATTTGGAGTAAGTTCGGTGGAGGACTCAAGGCCAAGATCGTGGCCTACGTGATGACAAACACGGACTGGCTTCACAAACTTAAATTTTCACAAGTTATTCCGGACCTTTGGACCCAAGTAAAACCTGGTTTTTACCCTAATTATTTAAGGAATATACAGGATAAGAGAAATGACCTACAAAGAGAGGGCCTCCATTTGCCACTTTGGGAAAAAGCTAAAGAAGAGGAAGAAGGAAGGGAGAGAAGGTGGAGCTTCTGCTACTGCTTCAACCTCTAGTCCTCCCAAGTTATCTTTTCTTTTGTCCATCTTTTATTTTTTTATTTGATGTATAAAATCGAATTGATGACGATAAACCATAGTTTAAGGATATTTTAACTTCATTTAGGGATTTATAGTTGATTTAATATTAATCTAGTTGCTTTTGTTGTTAATGATGCTGGATGTTGTGATTATTTGTTGTAATTGCATGCTTCAAAAATAAATCAAGAGAGTGAACCAAATGCAAAATGATTAGGCTAGTTAATAAGAGTTAAACTATCTAATAGACCATGCAAATAACCAAATCAGTAATTATACGGAGATAGATCTCATGTAAAGAGCTATTTGTTTATTGGAATGCTTAAGAACTAATCAGGATATGGGGTATTTTGTTAATCGAGAAACTACATGTTTGATATCTCAACTTAATTAGGGTTTATGATTTAGGGTTTAGTAATTACAACTTGAGAGAGACTAATCCACCCATTGAAAGTCTAGGACTGACATCACATTAACACAAAAGTGACTAAGTTAGTATTGATGATAGGAGAAATCCCCTTTCTTATAATTTGTTAATCTTCCTTGTTTGAATTTCAATTGTCAATTAGTGGTGCTCAAATTTGATTTCTTGCATTAATTTTGAATTCTCATTTCAATCACTCCATATTCAATTGTTTACTTTTCTGTTTACTTTTTATTTTCATTGCAATTACACTTTTAGGCCTTAAACAAATTAGGATTCAATTAGTTCACTAATTCCTCGTGGGATCGACACCTTATATACTATGCTATGACCATGCACTTATGAAATATTAAGGGTTTTATAAGATTAAAACTTGCCTAATAAGTTTTTGGCACCATTGTTAGGAAGCTAGTAGGATTGATTGAATTCTTTTAGTTTAAGGAATTTTCACCTCTCTTATGTAAGTGCAATTTCATGAAGACAAGAGTCACTCAGAGTTCAAGCAGGATCACCAAAACTCTAACATTTGACAACACTTGATTAGAAGGAGCAATCTGAAGAGTATGATGCCAATAAGAAGAAATTAAAGAAACGACTGCAAAAGAATACAATCATAGAGACCAGCAGTGAACTTTGATGGATTTCATAAGACCAAGATTTAATGTTGCAAACTAATGCAACATTCAACCATTGATGCAAGTAGCCTCATTCGAGATTAAGCCAACTTTACTGAACATACTGCAAACCAATGTACAATTTTTTGGGCTAATTAATAAGGATCCTAACACTCATTTAGTGAATTTTCTAGAAATATGTGATACTTTCTAATATCAGGGATGTTGAAAGATGTCATTAGGATGAGCTCTTTCCCTTCACATTACAGGATCAAGCTAAAATATGGTATATTCTTTAAATCCTACAAACATCATAACTTGGGAGTAGTTGGTGCATTAACTTTTGGATAAGCAATTCTTTCATAAAGATGACAAGGTTAACAAAGGAAATTGTGAATTTCCACCAAAACTATGAGGTTCATTATATGAAGCGTGGCAGCATTACAAGACTTGCAAAGGAAATGTCCTTATCATAATATAAGGACATTCTATCATGGAGGATCTCTTATATGGAAGACAGTTGAGGAAGAGAAGGAATTGTTCAAAGAGATGGCAAGTAACAGCTATTTTTGGTCGTCAGATAATAGTAGACAATAGTCAACTATCCTAGATCATAAGGGAGTCATTGTTGTCAATTCAATAACAACAACGTAAGCTGATATTGACAATTTAACAAAATAGCTTAATAGCCTCTAAGCCTCTTCATCACCCCCATCAAAGCAATTCAGCATAGATCCAAATTATGTAAGCAAAATAACCATTTTATTGCTGATTGTTTTTTAATCCAAATGACAACATAGAGCATCTTAACTACATGGACACATAATTTGGTCGATGAGGCAGAAACAACACTTATTTTGAAAATTACTATCTTGGGTAAAAAACCACCCAATTTTTTCTTGGTTAAACAATTCAAGAGGTTAATTCCAACCTCAAGGGTCACCTAAATTCCAATAGGAAAAACCAAATTCTATGGAATTTAAGTTAGACAAAATATTAGACAAGCTTGTGAACATGGATGAAGCTTATAAAAGAATTGAAGGCAAATTCAAGCAAGCAACTAAAAGCCATGATTCTTCAATTCATAAATTGGAGGTTCAAATGAGTCAATTGGAAAATGCATTGTCTTCCAAAAGTATGGGGTGCCTCCCGAGCAATATTCAAGCAAACCCAAAAGAGCAACTCAAAAAAATCATACTTTAAAGTGGGAAGGAACTTAAGCAATTAGCAGAGACATAAATTATGCCCCAGTTAGCGGAAAAAAGACCAAGAAAAGAAGAAAGACATAGACATAAGTGAGTACCTTCCTTACATTGCCCCTCCATCATATCCACCTAAGATCCCATACCCTCGATGATTATAAAAGAAAAAGTTGAATTCATAATTTGCAAAGTTTATAGAGAAATTAAAGACTTTACAAATTAATCTATTTTTTGTTTAGGAATTGGAACATATGCCTAATTATGCAAAATTCCTAGAGGACATTTTAACAAAGAAGAAGACTTAGGAAGAAAATCAAATGGTAGAACTAACCAAAAATTATAGCTCTATTATCAGCAGTCACATGCCTTCTAAGCTGAAGGATCCTGAAAGCTTCATAAAACTTATGTGGTTAGTGAGTTAGAATTCCAAAATGCTTATGCAAATTATTCACAAGTATAAACCTTATGCCTTTGTCAACCTTTATAAAATTGGAGCTCAACAATGTGAAGCCAAATTCAATGCTTATTCAATTGGTGGATTGATGCATAAAGAAACTGTTTAGCATGGTGGAAGATGATGAAGTAAAGGCAGACAAGTTCATTATTCCTATAGATTTCTTCGTATTAGATTTCAAAGCGGATAAGAATTGTACATTAATTATTGGAAGACCCTTTATGAATAATGGAAATGCAATGATAGATGTTTATGAAGGCAAAGTGCTCCATCGGATTGGTGATGAGCATATGGCATTCATTATGAGCAAAGACTTCAAAATTTTGAAAGAAAGCAGCTCTTGCATGAAAATAATCATAATGGATGAGTATATCAAAGCACAAAAGAAGGGCTACATTAAAGAATTAAGCTACAAGGAACAAGTATATAGAGTTTGGGAAATATTTAGAAGTCCCAATTCAAGAATTTAAAGCAGAGGAGTGGACGATGATGATTGCAGAAGAAGATGATCAATTCACCATTTACATGACAAAATATTTGATTACATCGAAGATTTATGGGATTTCATTATTCTCGATTATGTTGATAGTTTGTTTTTGAAAAGGACATTACAAAAATAACTTGGATCCTTCGATTCAATTACTTATTTCCTTTTCATTATATTCTAACATGTAGCTTATCTACAAGCTATATAGATGAAATTGGGCAACAAGGGTGGAAGCAAGCCACTCATAATTGATCCCGGCTAAGTTTCGAAGGAATCAAAGTCAAGCTAATGATAATAATTTAGCACGTTTGATAGTTAGAATGAAATTATTGTGTAGTTAAATTTGTTTTAAAATATAAAAATAAGCTTTTAATGATGTGGAATGCTTAGGATTGCTAACTCTCTTATTCCTTTAAAGGCAATTTCAAGATAAGACAGTAATCTTGGGTGTTAAACACAGTTGGTTTCAAAATCCAATCCCATCACCACCTCAATCCCCATGACAAGTATTTATGCTCTAGCCCTTATCCTTTCATTTCTTTCTTTATTTTTCTTAAATTTTTGTATTATTTTATTTTGAATCCCACCCTGTATGTTATTTTTTCTTCTCATGCTGAAGACAATGTGTTGTTCAGGTGTGGGAATGTTACATTATGTGAATTATATGTTTTTATTTTAATTGTGAATTTTGTATATTATATGTTAGTTTTGTTTAGGTTTGCATAATGTGACTCATGTGAATGTATCAATGACTAGGACTTAATAGAATCAGTTTAGCTTTGAACATAGTCTTTTAGGTTGCTAAGATTTATTAGCGTGTGAAATTAGTGTCCTAGGTTGCTTTGGTTAAATAAGCATGTTAATTAGAATATGATGTTAGTTTGTTTACCCTAGGAATTTGACACATTCATTTATAATTTTAGGTCAATCGAATAAGTAGTGTCATTAGTATCTTTTCATAAGAATGATTAGCTAAAGAAATGAGGTAGGCAAGAAAATATATTTTTAAAGGTGTGTGTTTTGTGTAATAAATAATTATTCCTTTAGCCCTTTTTGAAACAGATTAGGTTATGAGTAAAGCTAGAGGCCAACTAAGAAGGTGATATAGCTAAATAATTGGGGTCATTCATCACAAATGTGTAATGACATTCCAACCAAGCTGCATAATAAAAACATGACCTAGTTGAGTAACTGAGGGAAATTCATCACAAATTTTTTCCTTTGCATCAAAAGGCTAGGCTCATGTTAGTGAAATTTAACAAAAATAGTGTGTTGTTTAATAAATTTTGCTGATCTTTGTGAATAGCATCACTTCTCATGAAAAGCTACTGAGGGATAGTTACAATTTTGATTAAATAACTAATAATCAATATATGTGTGAGTGATATGAATGAATGAATTCAACATTGAGTCTTGAGCAGTATGTATATTTAGCCAAAAGTAATTAGAAATAGATTCATAAGTTATTAAGTTAGAACAACTTGAAGGATTGTGTTTGTATTTAAATTTGATTTATGAAGTTCAATGCCATTGTACCATTATTGCATATGTGTGTGTTGTTATTGATGTGTTTATGTTTTGTTTGTTTTGTTATTGCTTAAGGACAAGCAAAAGTTTAAGTGTGGGGATGTTGATAATTGTAGGATGTATGATGTTTCTGTAGGCATTTTAGTTTTCTAGTTGTTAATTAATTGATTCATGCATGCTTAGGTTTATACTTATGTTAGTTGGTTAGATATTTATGTTTTGAGTTTTATATAGGTTAGAGCATGTTATTGAGCTTCAATTTTGTGTGTTTGAGGTTCATTGATGTGTCTGTTAATGTTGAGATCAAATATTTAAGAATGAAGCAGATTTTGGAAAAAACTCGGTAGAAGACCCAGGGCTATATGATAGGAGCTGATGTTAGGCCATGATGTGGCCTGTGCAATGACATACAGGGACCAGCCTTCCAAACTTAATTTTTCACTAGTTATTTCAAAATTTTGGGCCTAGTAAAGCCTAGTTTTTACCACAATTAGTCAAGGAATATAGAAGACAAGAGAAATGACCTAGAAAGAGAGGACCTCCATTTTTCACTTTGGGAAAAAGCTAAGGAAGAGGAAGAAGGAAGAGAGAGAAGGTCGAGTTTTTATTGCTGCTTTAACCTCCAATCCTCCCTAGTTATTGTTTCTTTTTTCCATTTATTATTTTATTCATTTGACGTATGACATGGAATTGATGATGATGATCCTTGGTTTAAGGATGTTCTAACTTCTTTTAAGGATTTATACTTAATTTAATATTAGTCTAGTTGCTTTTGTTGTTTATTATGGCGTTGTGATTATTTGTTATAATTGCATGCTTTAGTAATAAATCAAGAGAGCAAATCAAATGCAAAATGATTAGTTTGGTTAATGAGAGTTAAACGATCTAATAGACCATGCAAATAATCAAATCGGTAATTATACAGAAAGAGATCTCATGTGAGGACATGGTTGTTTATTAGAATGCTTAAGAACTAATTAGGTTATGGACTGTTTTGATAATTGATAGATTACATGTTTAGTAACTCAACTTAATTAGGGTTTATGATTTAGAGCTTAGTGATTACAACTTGAGAGAAACTAATCCACCTTTCAAAAGTCTAGGACCGACACCGCATTAATGCAAAAGTAACTAAGTTAGCATTAATCATAAGATAAATCCCCATTCTTATAATTTGTTATTCTTCCTTATTTGAATTTCAATTGTCAACTGGTGGTGCTCAAATTTGATTTCTTGCATTAATTTTGAATTCTTATTTCAATCACTTCATATTCGTTTGTTTACTTTTTTGTTTAATGTTTATTTTGATTTTAATTACACTTTTAGGCCTTAGACAAATTAGGATTCAGTTAGTTCACTTATTCCTTGTAGGATCGACAACTCATATACTACGTAATGACTCGTGCGCTTGTAGAATATTGAGGGCTTTATAAGATTAAAACTTGCTTAACAAAGAGACATTAGAAATAATAAAAACAACAACAACCAATAAAAATCTTGCTAAAATGCAAGATCTAAGAGGTCTATTAATGTAACACCCCATTACTTATGGGAAGGTTAGAATAATAAATATGAGTGAATAATGAGAGTTTAGAAATGTTGTGCATGCTCATGCATAATGTGACATATGCATATATGTGGATAGGGAAGTTTTGCACTTGAAAATAATTGTACATGTATTCATGAATAATTTCGGGTATAATTAGATTGAGTTGTGATTTTTCACTATTTTGAGAATTTTGAATTTATTATGCTAAAAATTCTATTGGATAGTAAGAGTATTGTATTTGTAAATTTTGGTAAATGTAGGCATAGATCTTAGAAAAGTATAGAAAATAGGAAAAAGATATCAAATGAAGAATTGGAGATAGTTGGATTGTAAACATGAGAGTTAAGGGAGTTAGTTTCAAAAGAAACTAAGTTAGAGCTATGATGTGAGGGAAGTGACAAGTATCACTTTTCCTTGTACTTTTGCTAAGAAGTAGGCTACTGTTCTTTGAGAATTGAAAAGGGTAAGTTATTTGTCTAGGTTCATTCTTCATTGGGATCATCTCCAAGTTCTCTTTCCATACACAGAGTTTTCCATCGAACCTCTTCAAAGAGATTCCTTGCTTTTCCTTCATATACCAAACCCACTTTGCTATTCGTGTCTTCTACCCTAAGAAAAACTAGAAGCTGATCATTGTCCTCAGTGAAGTACGTAAATTGCATGAAGATTAGGGCTTGAAGATTTTGGAGTTTCCAACAGGTAAGTAGTCAATAGATCCTTTAGAGTTGGTGATTTATGAAAGAAAGTTAAGGAGTTACTGTCATCTGCATGGAAAGTGACATTTAAGTGTATATTCATAAATACTGGGTGGTTGGGAGGAAATAAATTTGGTTATAGTGTAAAATTAGTTTTTGAAAGATTTTTAGTGTTTTGGTGATGTAAAAGTGAAGTTGGAGTTGAAATAGAAATAGCTTGATCTGAAGCTTCCGTGAAACTTCTGTACCAATCTAGATAGATTTGTTAAAATGGCCTTTATGAAAGTTATAAATCTTCCTTTTCATCTTCCCAACAGTATATAGTATGTAAACTATGGACATCTGAGCTGAAAGTCAATGTCCTTGTAAGGGAAGATGTTCAAAAGTGAAATTTACTTCTTCTGTCTTTTTGCTTCTTCTATGATGACGTCATCTTCTTCTGTGTTTTGTTCCTTCTGAGTTTCACTCCTTCTGTGTTACTGTTCATGAACTCCTTCTGTGTTACTGTTCATGAACTCCTTCTGTGTTTTATTCCATCTGTGTTTTGGTTCCTTCTGAGTTTCGCTTCTTTTGAGTTTTCTTCCTTTTGTGTTTTATTCCTTCTGTGTTTTGGTTCCTTCTGAGTTTTGCTTCTTCTGAATTTCGTTCCTTCTGAGTTTTATTCCTTCTATGTTTTTGGTTCCTTCTGAGTTTCGCTTCTTTTGAGCTTTCTTCCTTCTGTGTGTTTATTCCTTCTGTGTTTTGGTTTCTTTTGAGTTTCGTTTCTTCTGAGTTTTCTTCCTCTTGTGTTTTTGGTTCCTTTTGAGTTTCGCTTCTTTTGAGTTTTCTTCCTTCTGTGTTTTGGTTCCTTTTGAGTTTTGTTTCTTCTGAGTTTCGTTCCTTCTGAGTTTCATTCCTTCTGTGTTTTTGGTTACTTCTGAGTGTTATTCCTTCTGTGTTTTGGTTCCTTGTGGTTTTCACTTCTTTTGAGTTTCATTCCTTCTGAGTTTTATTCCTTCTATGTTTTTGGTTCCTTTTGAGTTTCGCTTCTTTTGTCTTTTCTTCCTCTAGTGTTTTATTCCTTATGTGTTTTGGTTCTTTTTGAGTTTCGCTTCTTCTGAGTTTTCTTCCTTCTGTGTTTTTGGTTTCTTCTGAGTTTCATTTCTTTCGAGTTTTCTTCCTTCTGTGTTTTGGTTCCTCCTGAGTTTCGCTTCTTCTGAGTTTCGTTCCTTCTTAATTTTATTTCTTCTATGTTTTGGTTCTTTCTGAGTTTTGCTTCTTCTGAGTTTTCTTCCTTCTGTGCTTTCTTCCTTCTGTGTTTTGATTCCTTTTGAGTTTCGCTTCTTCTGGGTTTCGTTCCTTCTGAGTTTTTTTCCTTCTGTGTTTTTGGTTCCCTCTGAGTTTCGCTTCTTCTGAGTTTTCTTCCTTCTGTGTTTTATTCCTTCTGTGTTTTGGTTCCTTCTGAGTTTCGCTTCTTCTGGGCTTTGTTCCTTCTGGGTTTTGTTCCCTCTAGGTTTTGTTCCTTCTGTGTTTTGTTCCTTATGGGTTTTGTTCCTTTTGTGTTTTGTTTCTTGTAGGTTTTGTTCCTTCTGGGTTTTGTTCCTTCTGGGTTTTGTTCCTTCTGGGTTTTATTCCTTTTGGGTTTTTGCTTCTTCTGTCTTTCTTCGCCTGGCCATAACTTCTTCTATAGGAATCCAAATGAATTGCTTCTTGAACCATTGTACTCGTAAGACATTACCCTACATCTCCACCTAAAAATCATAGCCATCTGAAATGAATTAAGAAAGATTGAGTGAGAGACGTGGAATGGGTACGGTGAGTGTGCCCTTACATTATATGAACTAGAGTTATTTCATTGAATGTACTTCAGTGTTTCGATTATGTCTAGATCTATAGAATTCCAAATGAGTAATGATTGTGATTTTGATGGTTTTAGTGAGGCATAAAACTAAGCATGAATCATACTTAGATGAGTTTTGGATATAGGACTGATAATGTGATCGAAATAAAGGAACAATACCCGGGATTATCATGAACATGCATTGTACGTAAATTATTTCATACACATACATCATTGGATACTTATGATTGAAGAAATTGTGATACTGTGAATATTATTTGTTATAGAGGAGCAACTAGAACGTCAGCCTCCAGACGTTACCGGATCTTCCAGGCATTCGCTTCGGGAGAAATTTGTGAGTCAACCTAGATGATTTCCTAGGATTGATTTACTTTAAAGGTATTCGATTTGTTAGCTTCCAATTATGAATTGTTTATTATTTGATGTAAATTCCGGACTTAGAGTGCAAGGAGTTTGTTGTATGGATATATGTATTGGAAGTGCTTCGATTTGATTTGAAATCTTGTATGATATATGTGAATTCTCAATGAAAGTTAAATGCCGGACTTAGGTCCGATGATAATGAGTTCTGATTTAAACAGCACTTGTGATTATCTGATATGACGTAATCAGTAATTGATGCATTTCATAAAATGCATGCTCAAATAAAGGCATTGTGACTTGAATAGCCATTTGAAGCGCTTCCACGTAGAGCTTTGCTTCGTGATTCTGATTCTGTACGTAGAGTTATACTCCGTGATTTTGTTCTGACTGAGCCCTATGGGCCAATATTTGCACAAGTATGTGTTAGGCACTCAGTCACAACAATAATAATGAATTTGAGTCTCATGCATATAGCATTATAAGAATGAAATTCTTGAATGATCTACAAAGCAAAAATGAGTGATTAATTGATATAAGTTGTTTGCTATATTGAACTGTGTGGTCATATGAGATATTATGCTATGGGAATATCAAGAATATTAATATGATCTGAATGAATATCTGTGAAATATGTGGTATGTGTCTATAATCCGGTGAACTCATCAATGATGGTGCACTCATTGAGTTCGCAAAACTTACCAAAATTGCAACGTTATCTTTTCATGACCGAGAGACGACTTTAGCTACTGAGAGGCTCCACTACCGTGTAAATTATGCTTTAACAAGGGCAGCCATGATTCAAAGGTCAGTCAGCTGGGATTTTTGGGATGGCTTAAATAGATGGTCATGTTTTCCTCTTTCATGTAGCACATTTGTACTAGCTTTTGTTAATGTACATGTAAAGAGGATCGAAAGACACATATAGATTCTTGGTTTGAGAAATGAAATGAAAAAAAAAACATGGATTTAGAAATATTGTGATTTTCCATTGATGCTTAATAAGTGAATTATGATATGATGCCATATCAAGTGAGTGTAGTGGTCAAACGTAGTGTGCCCTTATTCTAGGGTATGTCCCGGAATGACCTCCAGACGTCCCGTTGCATATCCTGGGGTAAGGGGTGCTACACATAAAAAGTATGCAAATGATGGATTAGTCCATATTTTAACTCAAAAATAATGATAGAATCATAAGCTATTGTAGAGTTTGATTGGTAGCCATGCCATGATTTTGGTTTTTTCACAAATTGGAGCATTGCACTACTTCCATTTTTTTTTCTTTCCTTAGCCTTTTTGTAGTCTTTTTGATCTCTGAAATAAAATGCAGATTAGGTTAATTTGAAGATTACATAACAAACATACAAATTAGGAACTTTCCAAAAATTGCACTAAATTTGACAATGTTATCAGCTACACAAATTAAATCCCAAACTTATGTCACAAAAAAGTATTCCTATAAAGAATTCCAATTTTAACCATTATGAAATGGGGGATTTATGATAATAAAAATTAGCAAATTGAATTCATCAAATATTAGAAGTGAATTATTATCGAAACTAAACTTACTCTATGGTCACATTTATCATTAGAACTACGATTGACCATTGATACGAAAGAAAATTATTTTATTATTCAAATATTCATTGCAATACTTAATACAAATCCTTCCTATAATTAGTTAATTAGAAACATGTACTCTAATTAAACTTTATTGTTCAACAACCTCAAATATGTTATAAAATTTAATTAAATAATAACTTTAAGAAAAAGAAAGACCTATGAAACTAGATAACATAACATATGCAGTTGCAATTAATCCAATTATATATTCTTCCTAGAAGCTAATAATTTATGATATAGCAAATTATGAACCCTTTGTCACTATAAAGATTAAAGGGATTGGACGTTTACATTCAATATTTAATATAATAGTCAATTATGTCAATCAATAAGATAATCAAGCGTATTAGAAATCAACTAAATTAAACATAATACATAAGCATAGAAGAACAATACTACAATAATCATAATACATAAGCATATAAGAACAATTCAACAATTGAATAAACAAAATAATTTGCACTATGACTTAAATATCTCACAACGTATAAAGTTCCAAGGGCTTCAATCCTAAGGACTTCAACTCCCTTTAACCAATATATATAAATTTATCAATTAAAAGCCATAGTTTGTCTCTAGCGTCTATTGAATAAAAAAAGAACATAAAACTAATGATGAAGTTGAAAAAATAAAAGAGAGGTTTTGTCCCTCACCTCTTACCCCAAAGCCAAATATATGTTTGAATTATCCCACATTTTTGTTAATTTTATCTCCTTATTTGAATTATGACCTAAAAAATCATAACCCACAGATTACTCTCCAAATCTAGTCAAATTGGGGTCTAAAAATCCTAAAAACTACAAAACTATCAAATTATGAATTAAATTTTAGAAGTTGTAACCACTATTGAATGTGTCCACGCCTAGTCATTAAGAATATTGTTATTAGTTCACATATATTTCTCTAGCTACATCTCAATTTATGGCTTTTTTATTCCTTCTAATTTTTCCGTATTACAAAAGTGAATATTTTATATTAAACTAAATTAGACACAACAAAAGAGAAATAGGACAAAAAATAATAATGTTTAATAGCTCCATCAAGAATGAAAATATACATATAAGCATATTAATACATTTTCCTCAAACAAAATTTCAAAATTAAAATTTGATTTAAAATTTTCAAAACAATTGCCTTTTTATTGTATCTATTGATACCTTAAATGGGTATATGTATATGTGACCTAAAATCTCAAGAAAAGGTCATGAAAAGTTTCACATGTGTTGCACTTCTTATTGTGGTAGAGCTTACTTACCTTAGACAAGAGTGCCCACATTTCTCTTAATCAACTTTACCAACATTCACATCTAAAAGGTCACATGTTCATAACTCTTTCATTTTAGATTTTGGAAAGTAACATCACTCTTAAGGACTTATAAGATTGGGTTTGCTTAAATTTTTTGATGCAAGTCCCAAACTTGATATTATTGATGACTTAAAAAGTTAGTGCTTGTTATGACTAATTCAACTTGAATTTATTATTTTAAATAAATAGAATAATTGGAGTGATGGCCAATTATTTGTGGGGATTGGAATTTCTCTTTTAGGTATTAATTTAACTTTCAAAAGTCCCTTCTATTAAACATTTAAATTTTACTATTCACCTAAATTTATTGTTATGCTTTTATGGTAATTTTTTAAAATAATGAAAAATATAGAAATAAAAATGCACAAGTAAAAAGATTGATAAAATTTTGAAATAATTAAATGTTCAATAAAGGTCAAAGCAATGACTTAATTGATTATTTATAATACTTTAAAATAAAATAAAATAAATGATAATCAAAATCAATAGAAGTAAAAAAAAGTATACAAAATAGATGTTATAATTATATGGATGGATACTTGTTAAAATATTATCACCTGTATATTTTTTATTAATAATAACCATCTTAAATTTTATTATAAAAATACACAAATTATCTAAAACTATATTGAAAGTAGCACAAACTTCTCTTGAAGAACACATGTGTAAGAAACTTAACATTTTTTGACATTTTAAAATGACTAGGCACCTCCCCTCAATTTAAGGAAATGAAATGACTATAATGCCCATTTTCTTTAACTTTTTACTTTTAGCTTTCATTCCTCAGGAAGATAAAGTTCCCAATTCAAATTAAAACAACAAAATTAATAATTAGAGTTCTTCAATTGCATAGCTATTTAGTGCATGCAAAGAGGAATCAAAACTTATTACACATAAGGTATAATATTTAACATTTTTGTTAAATATTATAAACTCTTCATTAACTAATGGATTCTCCCACACTTCAATTATTGTAAGTTTTGAACTTAAGACGATGGTTAGTGGTTTAATTATTTTAGTGCCATATATAGAATCCATCATACATTATTTAAGTGTATTTGATTCAATTTTCATTAATGTTATTCATATGTATTCAATTAAGTTTTCATTAATGTTATTCACATTCCTCTTAGAATTTCTTCTATTAATGCTTTGAAAAACTAAGATATATTAGAAATTTTTGGTACATCATGTGTCCCATGATGCATTTTTAAATTAGAATGATCAAGCATTTATTTTTAATGACGTTGAGATTGCTGAGAAATCACAATTTTGTTATGTTCAGATGGCCAATCCTAAACTTCTTATCATTCAAATGATTAAGGCCTAATATTTTACATGTTATGTGGTAAACATGATCATAGACATAGAGTTTTATATAGTGGTTATTAAGCTTTAACACTAAAGTTCAAATACATTGGAGACAATGTAGATGTGGAAGCTAGTTTGGAATTGAGTTCCTGTTAATGTTAAAAGTTTTTTAGATTTGTTGAAAGGCACTACTACCCAAATGTAATAAAGGTTAGTTACAATTTCCCTAAAGTTAGTTTAGTTTGAAGGCTCTTAGGATGACACATAACCATGATTTATTGGAAAATATCAAATAAAATGAAAACTTTAAGAAATAATGCAGTGATGATATCCTTTGATCACAAGTATGAAATGGACGGCAGCACAGAGAATGAGAGAGTTAGGTCAAACCCAACATACAAAAGTAGGAGACAATATGGTTCATGATCATGAATATATTCTTATAGACATTAGTTACACTAAAAATCAGCTAGATCTTAGTAAATTGTGCTTTAATGATGAAGAATATTTGCAAGCTAGGGAGAGTTCAAAGAAATATGCTAAAAAAGTTAAGGCTTGTTCATGATGTTGATAATATGGTTGATGATGGTGGAAAGTATAAAAAGATCAGTCTATAGTGATCCTAAGTAGATTGTTGGTATAGGTATAGTGGATGTAGAAGTTAGTGAACCTCATTTTGAGTATGATAACCAAAATAAGGAGGTATTCGTCATAATCACTGTTTTAAAAACTGAACCGGTCACCGAATTGGACCGGACTGGTTGATTCGACCGGTGACCGGTCGGCTATCCGGTTCGGTTCACTCCTAAAAATCGGTTCTTAATTGAACCAGTGGGAACCGGTCAAAACCAATTAATTGACCGATCGAATCGGTCTGGTTCGACCACTGGTTCAATAAATTTTTTATTTTTTATTTTTTAATATTTTTATATTATTTGGTATATTTTGTATTTTTTAATATTATTAATATTAAATATAATTAAATATAATTATTGTATAATTATTACGTCACACCGGTTCGACCGGTGGTTGAACCGGTCAAACCGATGACCAGTAAAGCTTCCGGTTCGATGTCCGGTCCGGTTTTCAAAACACTGGCCATAATATATATTGATCTTGATGGTTTTGTTAGTTATATAAAAATTATAAAGGAAAAAGGGAATATCTATAACCAAATTATGGACCATAAAAGGATTTTAGAAATGAATTTGAGAACCTAACCAATTCAACATTGTTTTTGTTTTTTCCTCATAAGACGTTCATAAAACTAATTCTCAACCTTCATAAAGAAGTAGAACTTAAGTATTTAAGAGGAACACAAATCAAATTTTCAAATAACAAAAATGCTTGAAGACCCAAGTCTTATTTATCTTCCATATTGTGCACTCATAAGACGTTCTTCTTGGATTATTAGCTTTGCAAGAAGTATGAAGTGCAAGCTTTAGACTATGACAACACGCTTTTTGTTTTTTTCAAGAATGTTGTTGGTTGATTGAGTACTAGCTAAGGATAGGTATGACAATGGATCAAGCTCTCCTGACCCTAAAAATTTGCGATTTGAGCTCAAGTTTGCGTCTGAACAATTATTTGAAAAGACATCATTTTAGTTAAGCATTTAAGTCGTTCAAACTTAGGCTAGCCCCTCAAACCTAAACTCAATCCGAATCAGACTGGAAGCCCCATCAATTTGGACTAAGCATAGGCCTAATTAACATGTCTAACAGAAGATATGCTCAGATTGATGGTTACTACTCATCTTTCTTCTTTGAGTTGCAAATGTAATTGAAAGTTGTGAAAATGTAACTAACAATTTTAGTTTGTCAAATTGAATCTCTCTACCCTTATAAATCACTCTCCCCTTCATAATATCGACAACTCGATGAATTGTGTCAAATAGGTCAAGGGCTAAAAATGGTAATAAATTAGGCCACATTAAATTAGACATTTTTTAAATCCAAACTCAAGACTTAATTTGACTAAATTAGAATTAAAAAGAGACTATTTTAATAAAACTTAACAAAACAATATCATTTTGATCAATTGATTTTTAGTTCATCAAACATAACAATGTTATTTTGTTAAACTTAAAACAAAATAATGCTATTTTACCTTAATAATTCTCCTAAACCCAACTTTTCTTTTCTTTTTTGATTCGAGAAAATTACATAGGCAGATTAAGCAGGCACATCTCTCCGAAGGCTCAACTAGTGCACTATCCCACGGGCGGACTAAACGGGCGCACCTCATCATCGAGGATCCAACTGGCGCTCCATCTACGATTAAAACCTCGGTTACCTCAGGCTCTTACAAGAGAGACTAACATGAAATCGAACCTAAAACTTGATCAAAGCTAAACCCCGCTCTCAACCATCTAGTCACGCCCCTTGAAGGCCCCAACTATCTAAAGTCTAATTAACTTAAACTCTAATTTATTGACTTCAAATCAACTCGAGCCAAATAATTATTCCTATTAAAGATCGATTGTTGTAACAAATTAGTTATTTTATGTTTGAGTTATTTGTAACTTTACCCCCTCTTTTTAAATTAAGATACTACATTATTTTAAAGTGCCAAAAAGTGTTAACCCTAAGGGTTTAGGTGGAGCAAGATTTAATGAATGCCAGAACCAGGCTTTGGCGCTTTGAGGTCTCAAAAACAACAAAACCATCTGGTTCCACATAATCTGCAAAAATGCTTTTACTTCTTGGCAAGTTATCATATTATAGCAAACTGAACCTAATGCATCAATGTCCAGAAGGTTGCTGTATACTGATAGATTGTTCAAAGAAACAGATCACACATTCACGAAGGCGAATAAACTTAGTGTCTTGTCCTTTTTAACAACAAAGCTGAAGAGTTTTGATGTGATAAAATGAAGTCACATGTGCAAGCAAAGAAGAAAATAAAGACTGCGAGATAATACTGCAATACAAGAGTGAGAATGCGCATGATGAATCAGAAAATGATGTTCATTGTGCTTTTGCTGCCATCAGTCAACCATGATGAACAACAAGGACATAATTGCTTGCCAGGCTCCCCGCCGAGTATCAAAACAAGCAGCAAATATACATATAGCAGAACTGCCACAGGCTTCAAAATTCATATTTGCCTTTATTTGTTTCCTACCACAGATATAGCACATCTTTAAGAAACTTTCTAAGCCAAAAAATCTTACAATTTAAGAGATTATCCTATGTGAAATGGAAAAGGCCCCTAAACCTGGTTCTGGAAGTTTAAAGGGACAACGGCAATGGAAGTACAGGAAAAGGCAGTATGTGTGACCTTTTGTTGCAAGATAAATTGCATCGTACAAGTCCAACTATACATGTACATGATTTTGGCAAGAAGCCATGGTATAACAAGCTCATTCGCTGTTGTAACACGAGCAAGAGCATAGCACTAGAATGATAAAATCTCATTTAAGTTACAGAAGACTCAAAACCTGTCTAAAGAAGTTAACTCCGCATTCTTTTTCTTTGACTATGCTCTTCCGTATTACCCTGCAACAAGAAAATCCATAAAACATTGTAATTTCATCCAGCATTGTGATCAAAGACATGACAAGGTAAAATTTGTGGATGCTTATACTTAACAGCTAAAATCATGAACAGAAATGCCAATAATTCTCAACATCAATTGATGTATAAGTTTGTAATGCTCTATGCAAAGGATGACACCAAGGCTGTATATATCATCCAACAAATCACCTAAACATGGCTTTCGAACACCAAACCACAAGATTGGAAGGTAAGACACTCACTATGATTTTCTTCATTTAATTTATTTCCCAGGTTTCACATGGTATAACTTTTATACGCAAGTAGTCGGGAATAAAATCAAACACAACAGTAGTCAAAATGGACTACAAATTAACCAAGAGGTCAAGTCTCAGACAAAAAATAAAATACGAAAATCAAAAAGCAATGGACATGGAAACAAGATAATGCTACTTTCTCATCTTAATCCAAAGGATCTTAATCTGTCATAAGTGTATATATACCTACATATATGTTATTAAGATGGCATCACAAGGATTCAAAATTTCTACAGTCCAGAATCATCAAGGTTACACACAAAATGTCAAATCAATCTAGAAGCTGGCAGTACGCTATGTTTTAGTATACTTAAAATTTTGGTATTCAAAAGTATTAATACAATGTCTCACTAAATATAGGAAAAGTTCTTCAAATTGAATTTTTAACCAATCAGTCAGGTAATAAATGACATGAAAATCAGATTTATAGAGTCCGTACAAGTAGAAGAGTTAAAATATGAATACATACCCCTTCAGCGACTCCAAAATTATCAAGATGGAATAACACTAGATTCAGTTCTGCATTTAGCATGTACTATCGGACCTAACTCAGACCTATCCAGACCCGCTGTAGATCCATTTGGTGCATTCAGGTACACAGCACCTTTATACATCCATTCTTCTGTTTCGTCACTGTAGAAATCATCAAAAGGTTCCCCACATAATGCACATGCTGTCTGCTCCTCTTCAGCAGGAACAGCCATTTCTTCATCATCTTTCTTCTCTATAATTGTCTCAGTGGGTAAAAATCCTGGAACTGCCTCAGATCCCAGTGCCTCTGCACCACTAAGCCACATACTTCCACTCACAAACCACTTGCGAGAAGGTTTCTGTTTGCGATTCTTAGACATCCGATTCTTAGTGACATGCCAATCCATGTGAGAACTGTGCTCTTCTTGACACTTAAATCTAAGACCACATGTGGTGCATTGTCTTGGGAGGTCAGCATATAATGCACTTACAGCCAATTCATTGCGCACCTTAAGAAGGTCAGCATTGAACTCAAGTCCAATTGGGTCCTACAAATTAAGCCCCACCACCGAGTATCAGAATTCTAGCCAGTCAAAGCAATACTTAAAAAGAAATAAAAAACAGCATGATTCAGATAGGTACCTGTGCAGGTAATGATATGAGACCTTGAGCCATGAGAGAATTTATCAAACCTGGAAATGCACCTCCAGCTGGCTGGTTAGGTGCAAGTTGACCAGCATTGTGAGCAATAGTAATCAATTGCGAGGGTGGAGGGCCAGGAGGCAGTGGTGGTTGAATTCCCATTTGCAAGTGAATGTTTGGGACATTGTTGATTGCCAGTGGTAATTGCACTACAGGTACATGATTTGAAGGAACAATACTTGTAGCAATATTAGCCCCTTGCATTCCATATCCCTGACTAGCTGGAGGTGCTAACTGGAGAGATGGCATTGAAGCAATGGAGGAGGGGGGAAATTTCTCTCCCTTCTCAAGAGGTGGATGATAATTTGAACGAAAAGGATGAACTCGAACCTGGTTTTGTTGAGTCAAAGCATCCCGTTGATTAGGCAATGGTAATTGTTTTTTAAAAGTATGCTCTTTGCTATGGAAATTGTTAAAGTGTTGGTCAGGAATAAATGATGGCTTAGGCAACCCCTGGTTCATTATAGTACTGCTGGAATTTATTGGATCGAACTGATTATGAATTTCATTTTGTGGTGGGAAAAGAGAGTGGATAGGTGGTGGGTTAGACTTGTGAACATTTACTGGAGGCCGCATTGCAGTTGATGTTGGCATAGTGCCTGACCAGGTCCCGGATCCATTAGAGTCAACATTTGAACCCAATCTTGATATCATGGCAGGGGGCCTAACAGTTACTGCATCAGAATCTGAAAATTTGTCTGCATTAGAAGCCAAATAATCTCTGGAAGAGGATATATCACTTCCAGGAAAGGGTATATGTAAATCCTTCCCCCTTCCTTTAGTATTTGATAGATGTCCTGACTGAGGGAAGTGATTAGGTGAACTCCAAGTTTCTTGATAATAACCAGATCCTATATTCTGATTTCTCTGAGTCTGATATCCAGGTATGTTACCTGTTGACAAACGACCAGACTGCAGGGACCATATGATAATTGGATTACTACGTATGTCTGTTCTCTAAATTAACATTAAAAGCATAAATGGAGACACAAGAATCACATGACATAATATATTAAACATCAAAATACAATTAACAAAAGTTAGTCTCTTTCAAGAGAACTTAAAAGAGAGCAAATAAGTGTCATCAAACACTCACTCAGAAGTGTTTGCCCATTTCAGATAAGTAAAATAGATATGTGTACTGAAAATGTTAACATACAATGCGAAACTTCACAATAAAAACTATTTCAGAAATAAAGAATGTGGTAAGTTGCCCAGTAAGACTCCACATGGATAAATAGAAGGGAAATCTTATACTGCACATGGAGGTTTGTGTTTGAATAAGTGGAATTAGAAAAAACAAACCATCACCACATACACTGGGGAGAAAGCAAAGACAGTTACTAGGGCAGATGATTTGCACATCTAAGTGATAGCAAATTATCCAAATTAACAAATGGACGTCGTTAAATGATAAAGGAAACACCAAACATGTTGAGAAGTTACAGACCCAGAATTGGTGCAATTTCACAAGACTTAATACGATATGATCAGAAACAGTTGCTTCTAATATCAGACTCCATGAATGAAGAACTTACCCTTTCAAGTCCAGGCCTTGCCCTTATATTTCCAAAAGGTGGAGTGGCTGATGGCAGGAATTCATTATTTGGACCACGATCTGCTAAAGTAGGGCTCATGTCTTCCCAATCAAATTCCTCCTCTTCTGTACTCTGCCAAGATCTTGTAACTGTAGTACTGCTAATGCCATTCACATCTAAGCGCTCAACTTGCAAGGGTGGTTTAGTATTTGTAATTCTGTTTCCTTTATCCTCCCCATATGCATCTATCAAAGCCCTTGGTCGTTTTAGATCAAGTCCATTGCTGAGGCCGTAAGCTATAGATGTTTCAAATCGATTACGATTGTCACCAGAATAGTTTTTATTTTTCCATTCATTAATCTCCACATTTTTTCCAATGCCTCTGCCAGCTCCATATTCAAATGCAGCAAAGTCATCAACTCCAGAAGCCAGGGGCCTGTCGACACCAATTCTTGCAGGTGATAAGGGCCTGGTAGACCTAGAAATTTGAGATGGATGGATCTTATTAGCCCCTAGGGCAAAAGATGTACGACCTCCACCTGTGGCTGTGTTTATTCTTTGAGCTCCAACCTCCTCCATAGGATCAGAATCATGCACATCATAATCTATTGCAGGTTTTTGGCCATATTTCAGAGTTGAAGCCGCTCCTCTTGCAAGCTGAAAATTCCGCAAGTTAACAGCAAATTTACTTCTCTTATTCCACATCCAAGAGTGCACATATGGAAACATAGTAGAAATTGTGTCTAATGATCTAAACTGGAGAGATGAGTCTAGATATACCATCCTAAAAGCATATTTAAGCTATAGAATCCAATGAAAACAAAGGAAAATGTAATGCAGTGTTATACAAGTTAAAGGGAACATGCATTATCTGAACACTTAATTCATCAGTTATCTCCAACATTCTTGAAAACATTAAAATTATAAAACTGACTAATAGTATGTTTCAACAAGATTCTTAAGCTTAAGCTACAAATAGTCTCCCAATCGATCATTTCAATGTCCAACAACTCAAGTGGTGTACATAATTTACAGAAACATTCAAAACATGGAACAGGATATTAGTTGTAATCATCAGCAAAAAAAACAGGGGAAAAATATAAACTTTCTGCTGAGCATACATTATCTACGGTTGAATGTTCTAATTGACGCAAATACTTCGGATTAACATGTATGCCATGTGTAGGTCTTGGCGACTCAGATGCCCTCAAGGAATTTAAGCTTGATGAACGGTTATTAATTTCTGAAGAGAACTCCAGTTCAGTCTCAATCTTACGAAGCACAGAGGGGGGGAAAACAGTTGACCATGTGCCAAAGAGGTGACGCATAGATTTATACAAATTAGGCTGAATTTGCCGATATGCCTCACAGAAAACCTGGCCAAGCCATTAAATAACAAGTTCAATATTGTACACTAAAGCAAACTTTTACAGTAGATTAACTAAAATTGGGCTATACTGTATTTAACTCACCTCAGGCAAACGGGGAGAGAAGTATTTAACATATTCGCGGCCAATGTTCTTAACTATGCTGTCCAAAAGATACAAAGAAGGCAATTTTTGATCAACCGGCACCTGAAAGAAGAAAAAAATGACTATTTAATCCAAGTTTATCCCATTTTCCTACATTTCCCCATCAACCAAACAAGGGAAAAGTAAAAGTAACGTGGTAAACTTTAAAACTTCAAAACATTATTCAGGAAAATTTTCCCAAATTCAACAGCCACACAACTGGTAAACCCTAATGCAAATACCAAATGGCGAACAAAACCAACTGACCTCGACAATACGAGCACAGATGGCATCGGCAATTCCTTCGGCATGTTCTCGCTGCTCGCCAGCGACAATAGTCAAATCGGTAATGATAGGCTTGGAATTGAATGTCAATTCAGAGAGGAGAAGCTCGTAGAGCTGCACAACATCGCCGGTGCTCAAGGGCGGAGGGACGATGTCAGTGTCGTCCCCGGAAACCCTAATTTCCTCCTCACGTTGCTTGACGAGAGCACGGAAGCGATCGAGAATGGTGGGTGGGGACTTGTGAGAGAGATCGTTGGGCAAGGGTTTAGAGGCAGTGGTGAAAGGGATTTGCCGAGGGTTTTCTCGGGAAACAAGAAGTTTTTGCGAATCCATGGGAATTAGGGTTTTGAATTACAAGCATGGAATTGGGGAGGGGGAACACAGAAGAGTTTGATACTGACAGAAAGGACTGAAGGAAGAGAGGAAATAAAACATTTCAAGGGCCTATAAGGAATTTCCTTCTAAGACGGAGCTTTGGGGATTTTATGTTATTATTAGAGGAAATGCTTGCTTCTGCCATTTGAATAATAATACCTAATACCTTTTGTGGTCTATGAATGGTTATTTCTTTGGGATGGTATTAGACTCCACCGGTTCAGGACAAGTTCTTTGTTAGGGATGACAGTGAATCAGACCAAATTCGGATCAGGTTTTTGTTAAGAATTACAGTGGACTGAATTAGGCTCAGACCAATGGGCTCAGTTTTAGGCCCGATTGGGTAGTATGGGTCAAGTCCAAGGCCTAAACTCGATCAGGCTCAAGTTGCCTTGACTTTTTTATCTTTTATATTTTGAAATTTTTAATAGAGCTTTGTTTAACTAAAAGTGTAAAGAATGAATTAAAGTTATGAATTTCAATTGATTAATAAAAATTGAGATTTTATAATGATTGAATATATAAAATGTATATATATTGACCAAACGAATAAGAAGAAATCAAATTTATTAATAAAGGAGGATGGGATTATAGGAAATGAAAGAAAAAAAGTATAATTAAAGTGATCAATTGAATTAATTGAAGTTACAAATTTCAATTGATTAATAAAAATTGAGATTTTATAATGAACAAATATATAAACATACATATATTAATCCAATGAATAAGATGAAATCAATTTCATTAATGAATGAGGGTAAACTTATAGAAAATGAAAGAGAAAGTTTATAATTAAAGTAATCAATTGAATTAATTAAAGTTAAGATTTTTAATTGATAAATAAAGTTTGAGATTTTATCATGAATAAATATATAACCCGTACATATATTGATTAAATGGAAAAGATAAAACTAAATTCATTAATAAAGGAGTATAAGATTATAGAAAATTAAAGAAAAATATTATAATTAAAGTGATCAATTATATTAATAGAAGTTGCAAATTTCAATTTATTAATAAATTTGAGATTTTATAATGAATAAATATATAAAACGTACATATATTGATCATATGAATAACATGAAACCGAATTCGTCAATGAAGGAGGATAGGATGAAATAAAAGGAAATGATTATAATTAAAGTGATTAATTCAATTTATTGAAGTTAAGAATTTCAATTGATTAATAAAAATTAATGAATTAATATATTAAACTTACATATATTAGTGAAATGAATAAGATAAAACTAAATTTATTAATGAAAGAGAATATGATCATATGAAATGAATAAAAAAGATTATAATTAAATTGATTGATCAATTAATCAAAGTTACGAATAAAACTCATTAATTAATAACATAATTTACAAAAATAATTATCCAAAATTTTAAATGATATAATTTTAAAAAATAATATAAAATCATGAAATAATGTTCTGAAGTAGGAGTCTTGGACTGTAAGACACTAAGAGTAGACTGTGAAGGCCAAAGACTGGAGAGAATGGAGACTAATGAGACTGAGAGAGTAAATAATTGTTGTAGTCAGAATTGTCAATAGTTTGCATCACTTCTTTTAAATTTAGAAACATTATATTTAGAACTATAACATTAAAATTAAAGGAATATTAAGAATATAGTAATAATTAATAAATAATTAAATATACCTTCATTATTGAATATTTTATCAAAATAATATCTACTTAATTGATGAGTATGAATATATGTATGACTAGTTAACTCCGTGTCAATACCTGTGCCTATATTAATATACAAATTAGAAAAACAATATAAGGTAAGATAATGTAAAAATAGGTTATATATATATATATCATCTAACCAAATTCGGGCACAAATAAGGGCTTCCGCAATATGAGGATGAGTCAAGCATAATGAGAACTATTAACCCGACTACCAATGCTGAAAGCAAACTCTAAAGCAAAAGTAGGTGAAAGAATTGCTAATAAGTATTGTTTTACTTACAAGATCAAAATTTATTTCTACTACTCTTCTACCATAATAACACATCGAACTGCACACCTTTAATGCCTACCACACAAATCTTCTGTCAAATATTTATCCACCATATTGTATAAAGTCCTAGCCCTTTTTTCTTTCATGAATTTTGTAGGTGAAAGTAACAAATTGCTTTTAGAAAATTATCTCAAACCTGAAACTGAAACTAGAGATGACCAACCTAAACTACTGTGATCTCAATCTTGAATTTTATCCATTATAAATTGATAATAATTAAACAAATCATACAATAATTGTTTAATGACATCTACATGCTTTTGAACTTAATCACCATATAACACATTATATATAAAATTAACCCCCTCCATTTTGTACCTTGGATCTAGCACAGATAAGATTGCAATAATATGTCCAACCATATACCAATAAGAATTTAATTTCTCCATCATCTGCTCTTCTATAACCCAAATAACCTCATAGAATCAAACATCCCATCAGATAAATTTTTCTTTATCTCACACATAGTGCTAAAGCAATAATACAAAGTTGGATATTTTATTTCTGAGAACAATTTAGTCGTAATATACGATAATTCCAACTTCACACAAAGTTCTCTAGCCAACTCCCATTGATCTTTTGTAGGCATGCAAGTGTACTGAGAATCTCTTTGTCTCAATCTGGTAAACATATCAATGTATTGGATCGTTGACTCCAACATCTTGAAGGTTAAGTTCTATCTAGTTAGACAATCCAAAACTAACTTCTTCATATTTGGAATGCATTATTGTCATGTAGTTTCTTTAAATTTCTTAACTCTTTTTAGTGTTGCACTCAAATATACTACATTATTTCAAATTGAATCTATTGCTTCCTTTATCATATCCAACCTATTATTAAAAATCAAATTCTGAATATGCACAAAACAAAGCATATGGAATAACTTTCCACCAACCAACAAGCTCGTAACCTATATCTTATTCTCTAACTTTTCAGTCATAACATCATTCGTGCTCCTATTGTCAACTATTATGGTAAACAATTTGGTGTTGATATTATAATATATCAAACTGTCTCCCAACACAGTTGTCAACCTTTCACTTGTATATGGTATCAACACATGAATAAACATATCATTTACAAATATGAACAAAATCAATCATAACATAATTAAAAAGTAAATGATAACAATATTAAAGACTATAAATTACCTCAAAAGTTTGTTACATAGAGTCCAGTCATTGTCAGCATAATATGTTGTCACCACCATATAACCTTTCTTTTAGCTATCGACTATCCACATATTTATTGTAATGACAATTCATCATTTAATACTCGACAATATTCTTAAAATTTCTTTCTTCTTATTCTCATATATCTTTATAATGTTCTTCTTCTAAATATTTTAAGTTAGAACCTTGAAGGTCGGTTATAGTGTATTGCAAAACATCCTAAATGTTTTGGTATCAGCTATAGATAATGGATGCTCATCATCAATTATCATAGAAGCAATAAAAAATCTTAATTAGTTGTTGTCATAAGATGTTACAATCATTTCATTCTTCCCTCTCATAAGGTTATGGGAAAAAATGTTTGACCTCTTAATACCATATTTTTCTATTACATGAATTCGTATGTCATTTTAAATGAGAGGTTACACCGTTTGAACTCTTAACCAATATCTTTTAACAATACTTACATTTGGCTTTTTTCTACTCCATCCAGTCTTATTAAATTGATTCCAAACTTTACTTTTCAATTGACTTGGACTTTTATCTTTACTTAGTATGGGATTAGAAGTTTCCACTTTTATCTTCGATACCAGATTACAACTCTCCACTAAAGGAATATGCTCATCCATCTAAAACAATCAATATATAAATATATATTTTATTTATAATCATAATTGATAATTCATAAACTTGGAAAGAATAGGACATAAATTATAATCATAGATTTAAAGTTTATCAATTATCACTTATCAGTCATCAGGTGTATGTGATTGTGTGAGTCACTGAGATCGTGTAACACAACATAAACAGATGTTTATGTATTTTTGCAGACTTGTGAAGTCACATACACACTCGTGTATGTGATTGTGTAAATCATTAATATCACGTCACACAACACACACAGGTATGTATGTGTTTATAAAGACTTACATGATCATATATATGGGTGTGTATGTGACGATGTAAGTTTGTGACTATGTAAGTTCGCAAAACTCACTGTGACTTACACGATGACCTACACGCAGATTTAATTTGTGATGCTCACCATCAGCACCTTTAGACTCTCCAGCCACCAACTAATCTCTCCCAGAAGCCTGGTCGATGGTAGTCCCACGAGTGAGCCACACGTGCTTGCCATTTACTTCATGCATAAGCTTATGGCAGTTCGTGTATCAGCGTTATGTTGTCCAATAATAATTAGGATTTATATGCCCAATATTTCTAAAGATGACCATCTTACATATGATCAAGTAACTGATGGAAATGGCTGAAAGATAATGCTACGTTATTTTTCACGGATTCAGAACTAGAGAGATACTGAGGTGGACATCGTCACTACAAGAAAAATTAGTTTCAGCAACTATTATTAATGGTTGCTAAAAGTAAGAAAATGGTCGTTAAAAGTTATAGCGACCAAAATCGGGTTGGTCACAGGTGGTCACTATAGGGTTGTTACTAAAAGTG
>JAOSBK010000008.1:32111170-32138884 GCA_027568895.1 Erythroxylum shatona | reverse complement strand
GTTTATGTACTTTGCTAGAAGTAGGTCACTGTTTTCTGAAAGTTGAAAGGTTAAACTATATGTCTAAGTTCATTCTTCATTGGGATCATCTCCAAATGTTCTTCCCGTCCACAGAGTTTCCTTCTAACACCTTCTAAGCGATTTCTCTGTTTTTCCTTCCTACACCAAACCCACTTTGTTATTCGTGCCTTCTGCCCTAAGAAAAACCAGAAGCTGGTTATTATCAGTGAAGTCGTAGATTGCATGAAGTTTAGGGCTTGAAGATTTTGGAGTTTCCAACAGGTAAGTAGTGAATAAATCCTTTAGAGTTAGTGATTTGTGAAAGAAAGTTAAGGAGTTACTATCATCTGTATGGAAAGTGGCATTTAAGTGTATATTCATAAATACTAGGTGGTTGGGAGGAAATAAATTTGGTTATAGTGTAAAATTAGTTTTTGAAAGATTTTTTAGTGTTTTGGTGATGTAAAAGTGAAGTTGGAGTTCAAATAAAAAAATAGCTTGATTTGAAGCTTCTGTGAAACTTCTGTACCAATCTAGATAGATTTGTTAAAATGGCCATTATGAAAGTTATAAATCTTCCTTTTCATCTTCCCAATAGTATATAGTATGAAAACTATAGACATCTGAGCTGAAAGTCAGGGTCCTTATAATATATAGTATGAAAACTATAGACATTTGATGAAAGTCAGGGTCCTTATAAGGGAAGATGTTTAAAAGTGAAATTTACTTCTTCTGCCTTTTTGCTTCTTCTGTGATGACGTCATTGATGATGTCATCTTCTTCTGTGTTTTGTATTGGCTGAGTTTTGTTTCTTCTTAGTTTTGCTTCTTCTGTGATGACGTCATCTTCTTCTGTGTTTTGTTCCTATGAAAACTATAGACATCTGAGCTGAAAGTCAGGGTCCTTATAAGGGAAGATGTTTAAAAGTGAAATTTACTTCTTCTACCTTTTTGCTTCTTTTGTGATGACATCATTGATGAAGTCATCTTCTTCTGTGTTTTATATCGTCTGAGTTTTACTTCTTCTTAGTTTTGTTTCTTCTATGATGACGTAATTGATGATGTGATTTTCTTCTATGCTTTTTATCGTCTGAGTTTTGCTTCTTCTGTGATGACGTCATTGATGACTTCATCTTCTTCTGTGTTTTATATCATCCGAGTTTTGCTTCTTCTATGATGACATCATTGATGATGTCATCTTCTTCTGTGTTTTATATCGTCTAAGTTTTGTTTCTTCTTAGTTTTGCTTCTTTTGTGATGACGTTATCTTCTTCTGTGTTTTCTTCCTTTTGAGATTTGCTTCTTCTGAGTTTTCTTCCTTTTGTGTTTTATTCCTTCTGTGTTTTAGTTCCTTTTGAGTTTCACTTCTTCTGAGTTTTATTCCTTTCGTGTTTAATTCCTTCTGTGTTTTAGTTCCTTCTGAATTTCGCTTCTTCTGAGTTTTCTTCCTTCTATGTTTTGGTTCCTTCTGAGTTTCACTTCTTCTGAGTTTTCTTCCTTCTGTGTTTTGGTTCCTCCTAAGTTTCGCTTCTTCTGAGTTTTCTTCCTTCTGTGTTTTATTCCTTCTGTGCTTTGGTTCCTTCTGAGTTTTGCTTCTTTTGAGTTTTCTTCCTTCTATGTTTTATTCCTTCTGGGTTTTGTTTCTTCTGTGTTTTGCTGACGTGTCTTCTTCTATGTTTTGTTGACGTGTCTTCCTTTGTGTTTTTATTTCTTCTATTTTTGCTTCTTCTGAGTTTCGTTCCTTTTGTTTTTTTCGCCTGGCCATAACTTCTTCTCTAGACACCCGAATGAATTGATTTTTAAACCACAGGACTCATAACACATTTCCCTACATCTCTACCTAAAAATCTTAGCCATCTAAAATGAATTGAGAAAGATTGAGTGAGAAACGTGGAATGTATATAGTGAGAGCGCTCTTAAAGTTTTATGAACTAGGGTTATTTAACTGAACGTACTTCAGTGTTTCGATTATGTCTGGATCTATAGGATTCCAAATGAGTAATGAATTGTAATTTCGATGGTTTTAATGAGGCATAAAACTGAGCATGAATCATACTTAGATGAGTTTTGGATATAGGACTGATAATGTGATCGGAATAAGGGAACGATACCCAGGATTGTCATGAACATGCATTGTACATAAATTATTTCATACACGTGCATCATTGGATACTTATGATTGAAGAAATTGTGATATTGTGACTATTATTTGTTATAGAGGAGCAACTAGAACGTCAATCTCCAGACGTTGCCAGATCTTCCAGGCTTCAGAAGAAACTTATGAGTAACCTAGACGGTTTCTCTCAATTATTGTTTGCTTATAATTGTGATTTGAATAAGGAATGAATGAGATTTGATTGTGGATTCCGGATGAAAGGTCCGATGATTGTGCAATGGGGGTTGAGATATTGAAGTGTTGGTTGAATGTGAATGTGTAGACCTATGTGTTTTATCAAGTGAATAATAATGTTACGTGCATTCCATTCATGCATGCAAAGTCAGATAATGGAAGTTGTGACTAGAGTAGCTAACGATCAAAGCTTAAACCTCAATGTGTGGAAATGAGCCTCGAGCTCAAAAATGTTTAAGAGCCTCAAGCTCAACATATAATGAGCCCTTTATCCTCCATCGATAAGGGACAGTTATTAATGAGCCCAGTATCCAAATGGATACGGAACAGTTCAGGCACTCAGTCACAACAACGTAACAATTGGAAAAGAGTCTCATGATCATTTCATATTCATTTGGTTATATAAGTTTGATTGATTGAAATGCATAATTTGCTTTTGCTTAAGTGAAAATGTAATACTTATGTGAATTGCAAAATTGTGAAATAATTGTTATGAGAATTGATGTGTTACATGAATTGAGTGAACCATCGATGATGGTTACCTCATTAAGTTCGCAAAACTCACCAAAATTGCAACGTTGTCTTTTCAGGACCGAGAGACGACCCTAACCACTGAGAGGCTCCACTGTCGTGTGGATTGTGTTTTAACAAGAGAAGTGATGGCTCAAAGATTAGTCAGTTGGGATTTTTGGATGGCTTAGATAGAATTGATATATTTTCCTCTTTCATTTAGTACTTTTGTACTAAGTTTTGCGAATGTACGTGTAGAAAAGGTTGAAAGACATAATGTAGACTTTTGATTTGAGAAATGAAATAAGGAAAAAGTTGGCTTTAAAAATATTATGATTCTTTATTGATGTTTTAGAAGTAATAAATGATACGATGCCATTTGAAGTGACTGTAGCGATCGAACGTAGCTCGCCCTTATCGTAGGATATGTACCGAAATGACCTCCAGGCATCCCGGTGCGTATCTTGGGGTAAGAGGGTGCTACAATTAATTCGTAGCCTTACCCCTAACTACTAGAGAGACTATTTCTAAATTAGAAATACTAAAAAATTATCAAAATTCTACTTATGGAAGGTATTATGGAGAATAAAAGATGGTAGCTAGATTATTGGAATGCAAATTCTACAGGTAAACTTATTCAAGGATGCTCATGAGTATGTGATGTAATGTGATACATGTCAAGGCGTAGGGAACATTTTGAAGAGAGACTATATGCCCCTTTTTAACATCTTTAAGATGGAAGTATTTCATGTATGGGGACTACATTTCATGTGACCTTTCCCATCTTACATAGGGAACATATATATATTGGTGGGAATGGATTATATCTCAAGATGGGAAAAATTAGTGGAAACTCTAAATAATGTTGGGAAAGTGGTGTAAAAGTTTATAAAATCAGATTTAGTATATTTGGAGTGTCAAGAGCAATCATAAGTGATGGAAGAGCCCATTTCTATAATAAATCATTTTAAGCTCTTCTTAAAAGATACAGTGTTTACCATTAAGTGGCCACGTCAAATCATCTACAAATAGGTGGCCAAGTGGAGATTATTAACCATTACCTACAGAGAATCTTAAAGAAATGGTTCAAGTAAGGATTGGACATTAATGCTTAAAGATGCTTTATGGCCATATTGAACCTCCTTCAAGACAACAATTGGTAAAACAACCTTCCGAATTATGTATACGAAGGTTTTTCACTTGCAAGTAGAGTTTAAGTATAGGGAATATTAGGATATTAAGGCTTAAATTTTGATTGGAATATAAATGGTAAGAAGAGACTCCTACTACTGAATAAGTTAAAGGAGTTAAATGTTAATGCTTATGAGAATTCTAATTTGTATAAGAAGAAAGTTACAAGATGACATAATTCCCATATAAGAAAAGAAAAGGGAATTTAAAATTTGAGATGTGGTTTTATTATTTGACTCATTATTGAAATTGTTTTAAGGAAAGCTCAAGTCATATTCAAATGGTCCTTCTAAGGTGACCCAAATATTCAAACATGGAGTTTTAGAATTGGCGAATGATAAAAAAGGAAATATTTAGGGTCAATGGACATTTATGCCAACTATATTTCTAAGGAGGATATTCATATAAAAGGGAAGTAATGTCTTTCCTTTATTTTGTTTGAAAATATTTGAACTGAAATAATCAAGATAGTGAACTTAAAATTAACATATTTTGTTTTAGTTACGTTTTTTACAATTTCTTGTGTATTTTGTGCATTATTTTTGTAATTTTTGAGTGAGTTTGATTGATGGATGTTTATGGCTTGAGTCTATCAAATGGTTATGGAAAATAACAATATGAATAATCATGTAGGTTTGTAAGTGATACCCTCTGTCACAATTATGCATGTCATGCATGATCATGCAAACGATCAAGCCTAAGGCCTACACCCTTGACGATGTATGATCATGCACATAGACAATCATGCAACCATCCTTTTAACTGTTAAAAAACCCTATCCTATTTATTTCCTTCTTTTTTCTTCATCCCCTTATCTTTTCTTCTCTATTTAACATCCCAATCTTTCTTTACTTGATTTCACTCAATTTTCACACAGATTTCACATTTTCTTTCAATTTTTTCATTGTAACACTATTTACCTACATATTTAGTGATTTTCATAGTAGAAGACATCTTTTTCCTAAGTTTGACAACAAATTTTTCTGCATTTTTTGGTGTTTTTTTTGGTTATTTTGTAGGTTTTCATAAAGAATATGACACTAAAAGTTAAGTAACTTACGCAAAGATCCAATCCTAAAGGAAAGATGATAGTATTTGAAAGTGGTGCACATGATTTGATGACATATTTTGGACCTCTATTCCCAATCTTCTCACAAATAAAAGATATGAAGTTCTAAAAACCCCATTTTGAAACTATAGATGCACCTTGATATTTTGATTTCAAAATTTTGAAAGATTTAAGATTAACAGAAAAGGCTGAATTGTTGAGTGCCAGAATTAACTGTATATTGTATATGAAAAATTGACCCTAGAATTCTTCACTACATTAAGTTATAAGTCTAAGAAGCTAGGCAATTTCTGGTTATATTAAGAGGGAACCCATGTAACTTAGATTATCTTATTATGTAGGAAATATTTGGATTCTCTAAAACCAAGATTGTATAATCATATAACGATTTTCATGCCACCACTTATTGGAAGAAATTAATTGGATTAGATGTGTTTGATCCTCAAAATATAGCCAATAATGCCATTAAAAGTCTAAAACTTTTGTTACTATTAGAGAAGTGCTTTAAAGGCAATCACCTTTAGCACTTATTGTACAAATCATTGTATGATTAATAAAGACATTTTTCATTATTTCGATGTTCATACATTTATGGATTTGATGTTGATCTTAAATTGGTTTAATGAAGTCCTTGATACCAAACATGGCAAGAAGGAAATCATGATGAGATCATGATAATGAGATTCCTATCATATGTAATTACATTAGTATCTAAACTTTCCCTAGTCATAGGATTAATGAGATGGGATATCATTAATCCAGATATACTAGCACAAGTTATACTTCTTGACTAGATCAAGCAGTAGATCTCATAAGTTGTAATCCTGAGTTGTTTAGGGTTAACATGTGGATGCTTACTAAGGATAGTAAATACATTGGATTGACCTACTATGAGACAATCAAATGGATATTCTATTCCAGTGTCAATGATAGTCTCATCATAGCAATGGCGCAAGTATCCTTTAACTTGAGGTGTTTAAGGATATCTCAGATATTGATCCTATGCTTTGACTACATTCATCGGTGCCTTTCAGGGGTTACTCATAGGGTGGTGATTGGGTAAAGCTTGAGGTATTTAGAGATAATTGAGTAGTTCATAAGAGATTCATCACTCCTGATAAAAAGAGATGATACCCACAGCCTCTTGTCGGGGTCGTTACTCGAGAGTCTCTAGCCAGCGTAGATATCTATCATAAAGAGAGTCTTCAATGATATATAGAGTCATGAGATCCTCAGGACAAGATCTAATATCACTTGGAATAGAAGTTATATAGTCAATCTAGTGGGAGTTGACACTTTGACCATACTCTGAACCAAGTGAGGTATAAATGGTGAAAGGATGAATTGCATGGCAACATTATGAATGGAAGGGTTCGTAGTCAAACTACTGGCTTTTCTGTCAATTGGGGGTCATGACGTGTTGCTAGATACTACTCTTCACTTACTTGAATTAAGTGTTAATTCAAGTGGCTAACATAACTGGGAGCCTAATGGGTCATGCACATAGGAGATCCTAAGGATGAGTAAAATGGTCTTAGATGGTGATTCAAGTTATAAGAGAGTGTTTCAAAATTATATCGTGATGTGATCGTGGTAGAAAATATTGCATGGAATGGATTATAAACAAGTGTTGTTAGCTGCCAATTTGGTCATTAACATCCCAAAACTTCCATTAATGCATAACTTTCATGGTCATTAACCTCCTATAACTTCCATTAATGCATATTATTCATGACCATTAACTTCCTATAACTCTTTATTAGGGATGGGGTTTATGGAAAGCCAAATTCTGTAGATAATAGAGATAATTTTCATGCATCTTATGTAAGACATAAGTGTGTAAGAAAGGTTCTTTCTTACACACACACTCTTTTTCTCTTTAACTCTCACAAGAGTTCTTATCTTTGGTAGCACAAAGAAAGAATTCTAACCATCTCTTAGTGAGGTTTCATCCTTTCATCTTCATGTGGACTTTCATTAGAGACGGTCTACATTAATCATTATGGTTTACGACAACCCAACGCGGAGAAGATTAAAAAATGAAGGAGATCGTCGGAAAGGTATGTAAACATCCCACATTTCATGTTTTTGTTTTCTATATCTATATGCATGAGTAGATCTGGTTTTTGAGGTTCTGTTTTATTTTTTGCTATATATATTTGATATATATTATGTATGAGATGCATGTTAAAAACCTTATAGTTACTACATACATTCATATGTTATAATTTTTTGTGAAGAATCAAAGTTACAAATGTGCTAAAAAGGATTTATTATTACTTTGATATATGGAGAACAAAGTCAATGTCTACACATCCACATACATCTTTTAAGCAATAGCTACTTCTATTAAGAATAAGAGTAGATATTTAGGCATGAGACTTTTAGTAACTACTTTGGCTTAGTACTATGAGGTTTTTACTAATGGACTAACCCCTACTTTCCTTAAACTATTTAATAATTCATAGTTGAGGAGGGTTGAAATCTTGGAGTCCAATTGTATGGAACTATAAGATCTAAGGTTTAAATCTATAATTAAGCATAGGATAGGACATTTGGGCTCTAATTCAGTGTCACCACAATAACATCAAGAGGTAACATTGAGTAAAGATAATGATGAAGAAGAAGGCTAGGAGATGGTGCTCAACAAAATGGAGAAAAACAATAAGTGATAAATGGTATAATGGACACCATAGAGGCACAATTCAAAATAGTAGTGTGCCAAAAATGCTACTGAATAAAGAAACTATTAAAGTATTTTTCAGTGTAAGGTGTCCAAGTCCTTTCTTCAATTCCATCACCACTATAATCCCCATAAGTATTCTTGCCCTTATTTTCGATTTCTCTTATTTTTGTTGTTCAATTAGTTTTGTATTTTGATTATGCTTTAGTTATGTATTATTTCCACATTAAGTACACTATATTGCTCAAGTGTGGGGATGTATATGTTTTTGCAATTTCATTTGTATGTGACTTTGCATTTGCATTTGCATTGTATGTATTGTCTTCTTATGTTAGAATTGTGTATTTTTTTTTTCATAATGTTTGCATTATGTGAATGTATCAATGGCATGAAATTGAAAGGAATTAGCTTGACTATGTATATGATCATTTAAATTATGAAAAAAGAATTAGCTTGTGAAGTTTATGTTTTAAACTTCTATAAAGTGAATATGCTTGCTAATTATAATATTGTACCTATTCTTTCAATTTGTAACATTTGATTGGATGCACTTACAATTAAATACATTTAAATTTGTAGTCATCATTAGTAACCTTTCATAGGAGTGATTGAGTAGGAAGGCAATTTAAAAAATATATATTGAATAAATATATTAAATAAATTTTCAATTCCTTTGGCTTTTTTTTAAGAAAATTTGGGTTAAGAATAGAGATGGTAGCTAGTTATAAGTTGTCATTTAGTTGAGCACCTATAGCATTTAAGACAAAATATTTTTCTTCGCATCAAAAGGCTAGAATGACACTCAAACCAAACTTGTAAAATTATAACCTAGTTGAGTAATTAGAGCACATTTGTGATAATGTTTTTGCCTTCATGTCAAAAGACTAGGTGATTGTTAATTAAAATCTAAAATTATGGTGTTTTCAATAAAATGGAAAGTATTGATCTTGTAAAATGTGAAGAAATTCCATAAGGTGATATTTAGTTATGTCTTACCTTTTTAATTGGTAAATAAGAATGAGTGCATACTTACAAGTGCTATAGATGTATGAATAAGGTTTCAATAATTTAGTTGTCACGCGCATTTAAATCAAATTACTTGAATATGAATAGAATACATTAGTGTGCTAGAACTTTTTAAGTGATTGATGTTTGCGGGTAAGTTAATTTCATGAGATTTGATGTGATTTTACCATTATTGCATGATTGTGTGATTATGTGTGTGTGCTTTGTTTTTTTTATGTTAGTTTTTCTTAAGGAAAAGCTAAGGTTTAAGTAAGGGGAAGTTAATAGTTCAAATTATAGTGTATTTTCTAGGCTTTAGAGTGTGTTTTTAAGTATTTCTTAGGTGATAATCATAAGCGTAGGACTTAGATTTATGTTCTTATTAGTGTTTTGTCTATTTTGTTTGATTTTTGTTTATTAGAATAATTTGATCTTAATTGTAGATCTAAAGTATGTTTAACATGTTTGATGATGAGAGGGGATAGGAAAATTCAAAAAACGATGAAAGATTTAGAGAACAAGATAGGTCACGATCAAGCACGAGGATAATAGAAATTTAGTGAAGCCTCAGTCACAATCATTCATGCCATACACGATTGTGATAGAGAAGATGTACAGAAAGCTATTTATGATCATGCATCATGCACAATTGTGCAAGAGGCACATTTCCATGTCTTGAAATTTTTATACTTTTGATGATTTGGGGTTATTTTTGTAACAAAAACGACTGGAGATTAGAAAGAACCCTAAGAGGATCAAGAGTATAAAGAGGAAAAGAAAAAATTCAAAGAGGTGACTAGAAAACACAAAAACAAGAAATCAAAAAGAAAAATCCTAAATTGAACAATGATTGAACCCAAGTTTTCCATATTATTTAGAGACAATTTCATGATTTTTTTTTATACTTTTTATCTCTTGTTATCGAATACTATGTTTAATTTAGCTTATGAGTGCTTATTTTGAATTAATATAGTTTGAAGGTAAAATTGTTACAAATAGTTAGTAATTGCACTCAATTGATTTTTAAGACAACTGATTCTACAAACTATTACTTTTCATTACAAGGCATTCAAGAAGTAGAGCCAAGAGTGAAACCAAGAAATTTAACACAAGAAACCTTTCGGGAAAAGTTCGTCGCAACAAATTCATAAAAACTCCAGTAAAGCCTTTCAAGAAAAGTTCGTAACAGCAAACTCATTCTTTCGAGGTGGTGAAAAATAGTAGTTGGACCCAAGCTATTTTTGGAAACTCACCTACCCATTCGTAAAAACCGACTCGGATAACTACTTAGAGGCTAGGCATTTCATTTCCTCTTGAAGATGTAGCAATGGTTAGAGTTCCTTGAACTTAAGAGGGGAGTATTCAATCCATAGTTCAACTCTTACTTTATAAATTCCTAGGTTTAGGATTTGTAATGTATGGTTGGGCTACTTGATTATAATTGTAATCAAATCTTGGATATTTATATTGTGTAGTTTGGATTCGTTTATATAGAAATTGCGCTTAAATATATGAAATTTCATATATGTCTATTTGTAATCTTTGATTCTCTCCTATCTTGAATGGTCATGTTTGATATTGAGTTAATTCTAGATTTCAGCTGACTTGTTGCATGGACTTATCCCACTATACACGCTAAGAGCATTTAATAGGATCTTAAGAAATGGAGTTCCATTGATTAACATCCTGGACTTAAAGAGTTCTTTAAGGTTTACCAATTTGAAACTTAGTGATTTATACTCCCATCAAAATCAATTTCGATCTATGATAGCCAGAGCTCACTTTCAAGAGGACTTTATCACTGTTTAATCACTTTTTTTACCTTTCCAATTTTTTGATTCCCTAAAATCCAAAAAATGCATTTTGCAATTCAATTTAGCTAAGTTAATGCTTTCAAATACCAAAATCCTTTCTACACAATTAGCTTGCATTTAATGACATATAGGTTAACTTAGGTCCATTCACTTAGATTTTGATTAAGAGAATGACCCGAGGTTGTACCCTATAGTGCAATCTTTCGAATATTTTTTATTAAACCTCTAAAGGCTTAAAGACTAGAAAGGTTTTGATCACACAAGCTAAAAAAAATTTCTAACTTAAGACAATAGAAAATAAGACATTCAGAATTCAACAGTCTACTCTATTCTTTCCTTTTTATTAAATGTTAATGATGAATCGATTAGTATATATATTAGACATGGATTGCTAAACTTACTTTAGGGATTGCTCTTAAATTATTTGTTAAAATTTCACATTCTTGATTTAATAGAATATACTTTGTGATGTTTATTATTTTATATTCAATTTGAATTGGGAGATTAGGTAGAATCATTAGTGATATGTTACATAGCCTAAGTTAGTACCATAATGGATCTGTAACAATAACAACTACAACAAGTGAAACTCTTGCTAATAAGCAAGGTTTGGGAGGTTCAGTAGTACGAGGCCTTAGCACTAACTAGCAGAGAGGCAATTTTTGATAGACTTATATAAAGAGAGATCTTATTTGTTTATTGGTTACCTATATGATTATTTTAAATCCAATTAGATAGTTAGGAAGAGCTTTGGTAGATCAAAAAGTTACAATTCAATTTCTATATAATTAATTGGGTTATTTGGTCAGATCTCGAGGGAGGGCAATCATAATTATTGGATATCTATGGTTGAGCAATGTTAAACCAAGAAGGTGAATCGAAATCCTAAGTCCTCATCATTAATTAATTGACTGTTTCACTGCTACTTGTTTCATCATTCAATTATCAATTCTTTTTCAATTTTTAGTTATTTTAACATATTGTTTACCTTAAGCAAGGTGTACAAAAATTGTTATGTGAATAATACAATCTTTATGGGGACAACGCTTTTGACACTATAAGATATGAGTTGTATAATTATGGTAAAGAAAGCTTTTAAAATAAAATTCAAATAGTCTCCATTTGTGATTGTGTTTTGTTTTTTTTCCAAAAACATGTGAAACAAATTTCAAACTTAGTTAACTCACCATATTCGTTCTCAATATCTACTTACTTGCATACAGATTTTGGCATAGAATAATCATTTCATATGGGTAGTCTGTGAATCTAAATTAAGTGTCTTACCAACTGAGCTAGCCAAGTAAATAAGCCCCTCCATTATCATGTATTCTAGAGGGACATTGCAAAAATCTATCCATAGTGGTGTGGATTCGATTTGGTTTCTACCTAACTCCAACCCTGGTCTCCATTTAAGTATGAATATAGGCTAACCTACTATATGCCATAGTCCTAGTTCTAATATTTCAAGTAATCATTCATTTGTGACAAAATTTAAGAAAGGAGTATTTTTTATGAATAATATTCTTTCTAATCCCTTTCTCTTCTATTTCTCCATAACCTAGGCATTTACTAAAGGAAAAGTTGTTCCTTTACTTGAAAAATAACCTACCAGCATTAAGGGATAGACTACTCCTCAGAGTAATTATATTAGAGGTGTAGGTACTTTATCAACTAGTACAACTTGAAAATGTGTGAGCTTGCTCTTAGATGAAGAAGCCACCAATGTGTCTCTCCATACCTTTTTTAGAGTAGCTAATTTTAGTGTGGAAGTTTTCGACTTCTCTTTCACTGACTAAATCCTATTTCCATTTGGATTGTCCATTGCATTCAGAAGAGTCAAGAACTCCTCCTCAATCCTATGTTCCTTTTCCCTTAAGAATTATACATCTAAATGGTTCTCTAAAGAGCTAGCAAAGTTCAAAAATCCATATTTGAAGCTCCACAACCACCCTTCACCAAGGTTGCTCCCATCGAGGACATACTCAAAGTGAAAATAAACCCAAAAACTTTTATGGGAGTATACTAAAAAAGGATAGATGAAGCTTTGTTTAAGGATAGTTAACTAAATTCCAAAGAGAAAAGTCAAAGGATAAAATTACGAGAGAGAAGTTGAGAATATCAGGTTTGAGTTATGATAGTTTTTATTGAAACTTGCAAGTTTAGAGAGAGAGTTCTGTAACATCTTAAGCTTGTGTGTGGTTGATCTTCAATATTAAAACGAGATAATTATAGCATTTTTCCCTTACTAATTGAAAAAGAGGGTTAGTAAATTTGAATTCTCAAGAGGAGTTTGGAGACTAGATATAAATTAAAGAGGACTAAAATACTAAATCATTGTATAATCTCTCTTACCCTTATAATCCTTATATGTTTATTGGTTAAGTTTGCTTATGGTTTAATATTTTAATTTTATATGTTGTCATGTTCATTGATAATCTCATCAAGTTACCTAAAGATCTATAATTTTATAAAAACTATCTTTGCATAAGTTTAGAAGTGGTTTGATGCCATAAAAATTAAATATTAGATGAATTTATAAAAATTTAGATTACTCTAAAGTAACCTAATTTACCCCTTTAATATTTGAACATATTTGTTGCTTAGGGTTCTTAGTTCCGTATCATATTTTTTCATATATTTTCTTTAATTAGGTAGGATAATGATTCCTTTACATCTTACATTCTTTGTCTCTTCTACTACATCAGATGTACTTTGAGTTAGTTGTAGTGTGGTAGCAATAAGTTTATAAATAGTCCAACTAGTTTTATGATCAAGAAGGAACTCTTGTCGTAGTCACTACATTATTCAATATAATGGAGCAGAATAGTGGAAGAATATGCCTTTTGTGGTGTTGGTAGAAAAATGTTTCAATAAGATTTTTAAGTTAAAGTTAAAAATATCTTACTGTATTTGGTAAACTTGTTTATTGTACAAACATTAGAGAGAAAATTATTGTCATACCTAAGGCACCCAAAAGGGGAGGAAGCTTGAAAGCTTAAGTAAAAATACTGTAAGTTAAAGTAAAAGATATGAACTTTCCATGCAATTTCACTAATTTTTAAAAATTCATATTATTGTGAATTACTTAAGAAGTACTTTATAATATTATAAAAGATACAGGAAAAGATACAAACCTTCATTATAATTGCATTAATTTTTCAAAAAAATTATTATTATTAATAACTTAAAAACTACCTTATAGCATTATAAACTCTAAAAAGAGTCCTTATATTAAATTTTTATCAATTTCCTTTAATGGTATTGTAAAATCTAAAACTTGACTTTTTTCATTAGCATTTTATTAATATTTATAAAAAAACTCATTAAAGAACATTTTTATAAAAAAGAGTCTAAGGTAAACTAAAGGTATCGAAAACTATGATTTGATGTATTAAACAAAGAAAGTATCATAATTTATAAGGTATGGTATTTTACATTTAAAAAGTGTATATAATTACATTCTCTCGTAACAACATTTTGTTTCTTAAAATTTAAAGAAATGAACAAGTGGTGGAAAATAAAGGGTATGAGGTGAAATCACCTAGGAATTAGCCTAGAGAACCCACAAATAATTTGAATAAAATTTAAGAAGTGTAATATGTATATATGTGTGTGTATATATATGTATGTAAGTATGTATGTATGTATGTATGTATGTATGTATGTATGTATGTATGTATATATATATATATATATATATATGTATGTATGTATGTAAGAATGGACCTATTGATTATAAAGAATGAAGAATTAAATTCATTAAGTGTTTGAATGCCATAACAAATTCTTTGATAATTTCAAAGTTCATTGAAGAACAAAAACAGAAGCTTTAATGCCTTTTGATAATCAAAGGTATCAAAAACTAATTATACTAAAAGAAAACATACCATAAATTCTAAATAAAAACTTAGGGTCTTAAGTGGGTTCGATCCAGAATATGACTATAGGCAAGGCCATTTTTTGTTAAAGACTTTTTAACACCAATAAACATGGTTTAGGGCAAGCCTATGTTTGAAACCATGGATCCCTCTGTAACTTCGTAAAGTTTAGACATTGTTTATGACATATCCTTTTATAACTTTGTAAAGTTTAGACATTATTTATAATGTATTTATAGCTAGGGATCTTTTATAACTTTGTGAAGTTGGATACGATCTAGGATATGCCTATAGTTGAGAGAATGTCTTACAATTGAGTTTTCTAAAAAGTTACAAACATTTGTAAATTTTCATATTCTCATCTAATTCTTTAGCATTAGCTTGAAATAAGCTAACCAATGCTCATTGTTTAATTTGGTTTAATTCTTCACTTATGGAAACTTCTCTCATAATATCATTAAATGCATCAAGCCTTTTCTTTCTAATTTGTATAATTAGTTTATTTGGAAAATTCAAAAGATCATAAGTAAATTGATTCCTATTAGGTATATTGTAACAATTAATGTGCTGAAGTAACATATTTGACTAAAGGAGATTATATAAAATCTTTGATGGAAATATGTTGAATGTATTCTTATTTGGATTAAGAATAAGTTTGTTATAGTAATTTCTTATGATCTCATATAATCTAGTAGGATAAGTAGATTAAGTCATTCTATTAGAAAAGTTGAGAAAGAAGGTAAAATAAAGTTGTAACATTTCTCTTTTTAAAAAAACTAGTAGATGTAATGACTAAGAATTTTCTAGAATATAAATTTTATTACATACAAGCTTAGTATTTTAGAAATACTACAAAATAATTTTAGAATAATTTTCCAATAAAACATTAAAATGAATCACCCATTTCATCATTCATTATAATTTGAATATATAAGTTTGAGATATTTTATCATATCAATAATTAAAAACTTTAAATTAGAGATAACAGCTAATATACGCTCCATTCACTTTAGTAGTCAAGTTTTTTTGGTTAAATCAAATTATAAAATATTAATTACAGCCAATGATTAAAGAAGAAGTAAAAACAAGTTGTAACTATTTTTGGATATAAATTACAAATAAGAACCAAAGTAGATGTGAACAAAGAAATAATTGCAAATTGAACTTAAAATAAATTAATCTAACTTTAAGATTTTTTTGCTCAATGTATTTTAATTAAGTTTTCTTTTGAATAAAAGCCTTGGTTCTTAAAAAAAAATGTATAACGAAGCAATAAATGAAGCATAAACAAGGTTGACACTTAATTAGTTCCACAACAATACAACAATTTTGGTATTAACCTTTAGTTGGTTAACCAAATATTTTATATTTCTACTTTAGAAATAGAATTTAACAAACAAAAGTTTAGTATGATTAAAGTTTTCTTACTCCATTATAAAATCAGTTAATAATGACAAATAGATTTTTTTTTTTTATTGAAGGGTTAGATGTACTAATGAATATTATTAGGGGGAAGTTTACTATTTTTTGCTATAGTTATAATAGTAGCATATGTTATTACTTTAGTAAAAAAAATAAAGATCTAAACCTTTGTAGTTCAATTAGCTTTTTGTGTAAATACGTAAAATTAGCATGAAAATTTAATTTTAGACCCTATATTGTCTTTTTTTGTTCTCTATTTTCTACTATACAATTGTTTTACTTGTCTTATAATTTAAAATGTTTCTTCTATTTGTATCAACTTTAACTCCATGCAAAATTTGAGAAAATAAGACACTATGTTACACTATTATTGAAACTGAGATAATTTGAAGACATAAAACAACACTGCCATGTACCATTAGCACCTTTGGTTTATAATAAAATTTATCATCTTGTCTTATAAATAAAACCTTACTATTATTGGATAAGAGAAGGAATAATGATTCCAAGTATTTTTTGGGATAAATACGCTAGAATTTTCTAACATTAGCCATAATTAATTAGCCTTTTATTTTAAAATTAGGCCAAATAAAGACTTATAGGCCCTTGGTTATATTTTTTATCTTTTCATAGGAATGGTTTTCCTAGTAAATTTATTGGATATTATATGGTTATTGTGAAGGATTATCTAGGAACCTTTATAATGGGACCTAAACCTTAACTAATTAGTCTAAGTACCTTTTATCATCTCACAACCTATATATAAGTGAATTAAAAGGATTGATCTAGATCATCCATAATTTGTCTTAAATTAAAAGCAAGAGAAGAATGTAGGCTATATCTTTGTTTTATAAGATTCTCAAAGGTATTATGATTAAGAATAAGTTATGGATTGATCAATAACTACAAAAGAGTTCGTTAAATCGATTTTTTTTAGATCAATAAACAAATATCATTAAAATAGCCAAAAAAGAAATCAAACAGGTATAACTTAATAAATACAATAAAAATGAAACTATATAGCTAGAAATCCAATCCTTATAGTAAAACTAGAGTATAAATCAAATTAGTCAAAACATGACTGCACAAATTATGTTTTATGAAAGAGCTAAAGCTATTAGTAACATGATTGGCAATTAGTATCTCTCTGATCTAATAATAAATCCTATTTGTGACAACATATTTATCTAAATATCCATGAAGATTCTTTGGTTTCTTTGAAGCCAAATCGAGTAGATTGAGCAAGTTATAATTAGACTTGGGCACTTCTTGTATTCACCAATCTTTTTATAGAGATTTTTAGCCCACACTAGAATGTTTTCCAATTCATTCCCTAGACAAACTAAATTTATTTTATGCTACATCCTTTCCTAAATAGAAGATGAGAACCTGCACTTGAAGATTAGGTGATTGACAGTGTTACATAGAACACAAATCTGATCATCACTCCCCCATCAGTCTATCTTTGGTCTTCAATCTTCTTCTAGCTTCCAACCATATTATAAAAGAAGCCTTAGGAATTAGTGACCAATTCCACACTATATTATACCAAGGTACACTAGGATGATGAGATCTTAGAACTTTCAATCAAAAAGAGTTGGTGAATTCTCCACTATCGTTAACTAACCATATTAGTTTATCCATGATGGATGATTTAGGCATATATTTAGGAAAAACGTTCTAAAATATGTAAACTCCCCTTCCTGTGATCTTCCAGTCATTATCAACAATTATATAAGGGACCCTAATGTTAACTATCCATCTGTCTAATAGATTAAGCAGCCCATCCCTCATAACCAATGGGCTATCAAGTGACCAATTATTAAACCAAATATAAGAATCTTCACCATTACTAATCTTCACTTTGATGAGGGAGTATATTTTACATTTATGCCTTTAAAAGACCAAAAATGCTCAGTATTCAATTCTAACTGGCAAAAGTTATAGTTACTCAAGTAATAGGCATTTATCCATTTACTCCGTAAGGCCTCTCTATCATTGGGAAACTTCCTAATCCTTTTGATAATTATTTTGGTTTCAATCAGCTGAAAAGAAACTAGCCTAACCATCGATTTTGTTTTCTCTAGCAAAGATGGTCCCATTTCATCTTATTTACCTTGAAATCATCTATATTTCTGGACCAGGGGAAGTTCTTCATACATTTTTCAATCGCCTTAATGATTTTCCTTGGGATAACCAAGTTTGAGATCTAATAGAAGTGTAGGTTGTTTAGAATTGATATAATTAGTTGAACCCTCCCTACTTAAGAAAGAAATCTATTTTGCCAAGCATTAATCATGGTTTTGTATCTCTCCAATAGAATCAAGCAATCATGGTACTTTAGCTTCTTGTAGGATATAGGTACCCTTAGATCTTTGAAGGGAATTTTTGGATATTCGATCAAATATCCAAAATATTCCTTCAAACTATTAGCATTAGAGACATCCTAAGAGAAGGAGTACTACTTTTCAGGTGATTAACTTTCAAACCAAAAATTCTACAAAACTTCATAAATGATTTGTGCAAAATTGAAAATGAAATCTGATCTGTAGCAAAAACATAATTAAATCATCAGCAAAACTTAGATAAGTAAGTTACAATATATTTGTGACAATAAGAGAAATATGGATTCTTTAAGGTCTGGGATCTGATGATTTTTTTTAGAATTTCCATAGGGATAGCAAACAAATATAATAATAAAGGATCACACTATCTTATCCCATTAACACCTTTTAAGGGCTTAAAAGGGGAGCCATTTAAAAGCTCACTATAATAAGGTGTTGAAAATGCACTCTTTTATCCAAGAGATGAATTTATGAGGGATACCAATCCATTCCAAAGTACTAGTGATAAAACTTTAACCTAAGCTATTAAGAGTCTTAAAAAATCTATTTTAATAGAACAACCCTTCATTGATTTATTGGAATTATAATCTTTCATTAGCTCCTTGACCAAGAGGATGTTATCAGATATTGTTCTTCCATATACAAATGCACATTTTGATTGATGAACCATTGACTTAAGAGGATCTTTAAGTCTGTTAGCTTAAAGTTTAGCAATCACTTTATAAGTTGTGTTGCGATATGATACATCTATGAAATCATTTAGAGAAATTACAATTGGAACTTTGGGAATCAAATATGTGTGGCATTCATCTTCCTTAAGATCCTACTAGAATGTATGAATTCCTGCACCACCTCAACAAGCAAACTACTAGTTATATTCCATATGTATTAAAAGAATAAGCATTATATCAATCATGATGAGGTGCTTTCCTCAGGTTTAAGGAGAAAAGAATATCCTTGATCTCTTATCTTATAGTAGGCAATTGCATATATTCCAAAGTAGGGAAAGCTAAAGGTGAACCAATCAATTCAACCAGATACTGTAGGAAAGTCTTTCTAGGCTTGTTGGAAGCTAATAAATCCATATAATACCAAGTAATCATCCTTTCTACCAAAGAAAAGTTGGAAACTAATTGGTCATTGCAGTTTAATAAACTTTGGATTTTATTGGAATTTCTTCTAGCCAAGATGTAGATATGAAAAATCCTTAAGTTAGAGTCTCTTTCCTTCAACCACAATTTTCTTGCCTTTTACATTAACATTGAGTTATGATCTGAAGGGGCCTTGATATACCCCTGTAATTTCCTTTTTTTTCAAATTGTAAATTCTGGTTGTTAGGATCAATTAGGAAGCTCTCTAAACTTCCCTTTCATTCCTCCGTAGCCATTAGTAAACTTTTTTCAATTGATGGGGCTATTGTTTTTCCTTATGATCTAAAATGACTTGAATCCTTGGACATCACTAGTTCATGCTTCATTAAACAATTCCATGAACCAACCTTTTCAGACGGGAAATTTAGGAATATAAAGGTGCATTAATCTTCCTATTGATGAATATATCTCTAATTTCCATGTAGGAGTCATCTGATCATAATTGTAATCCAAATAGTACAGGAGAAATTGGAAAAGATCTCATTCATCTTTGATTGGATAACACCCTATCAAGCTTCTTCCTGATTAATGCATTACCTTTCTACTTGTTACTCAAAGTGAATATATTACCTGAGTAGCTAAAATGAGTAGCATCTATCTTTTTCATTACCCTTTCTAGCTCATTGACTAGTTCGGAAAAGTTAACTCTGTCCCTTGAAGCCTTAGATGGAGATAATATACAGTTGATATCCTCGACCATAATCTATGGATTTATCATTATGTTATTGATATTACACATATCTTTCCATAGTTTAGCCCTTTAAAACTATCATTATGTTATTGATATTACACATATCTTTCCATAGTTTAGCCCTTTAAAACTCAAAATTAAAAGCATAGATGATGGTCACCTTAAAAACTAGTTTATAATCTTCGAGTTTGCATAAGAGATTGACATAAGATTATGTGTAAATTTACTAGTTTTCTGTTATTTTGGAGGGTTAGCACTAGTTTTCCCTAGATCCCCAACTATAGCAATGTCTAATTATCATAATGATCCCCCTTTATAGCTAAACATGAATTATGTGAATCAAGTATAGATCCAATGAAGTTAGTTTTTGGAATAGAATCAACTGTTTCTTCCTCTAACGCTATTAACTTAGTGGGATCTCCTTTTGAGAAAAATCTCCTTGTTGGTTACCAAACTTGCTTCTTGAATTGAGGTTTCCAATTGTATGATATTTGGATCTAGCTTTCAGAAGTTCATTAGTAGGACTAAGTTTCATGATAGGCAAGACCCCAGGGAGGGCCTTCTTAAGATTTATTTTCATATATATCCAAGCATAACACACCTTTTCAAGCTTGGTAGTTACTGAGTTAAAAGCTATAGGTTTTCCTACTGAATTAGCCAATAAACTTAAGCCATCTATAGACCAACACTCTAAAGGAATGTTTTGAAAATTGATCAATAAAGAAATGGATTCAATGTTGTTTTTATCAATAACTAGACCTAGTGCCCATCTCTGACTGAACACGGGTGGTCCTCCTGTATGCCAAGTTCCTAATTCTAAAATCTTACTTATAATTTCTTCATCTGTAAACTTGAATAAAAATGTATGCTCTTCTATATGTAGGATTCTATCTAACCCCTTATTTACCCGTTTATTTTGAGCCTAAATTTATATAAAGGGAAAAGTTAGTCTTTTTCTTAAAAAAAATATCTAAATGTTTAAGCTCAGCTATAGGAGTTTTAAAAGAGACAACCTTGCTCCAAGATTTCCCATTAACAATCAAATTTTCTGCATTCTACTTAGATCTATCCTTAACAATATTCACATCAAGAGATTCAAGTCTTGAATAGTAAGAGAATGGTTATGTATTACCTCTAAAGGAGTGGAGATCCCTTTAGGGATTTCCATCAAACCTCCTAGAATAAAAATTTACCAAAAGTTAAGTGAAGCATGCCAAAAATCTTCTACAAGAGAAAAGTTATTATTCCTTTACTATTCATCAAAGAGTGCTTCATCTGGGATTCCTAAGTTCCTAATCGATGCAATAGCTACACAGTAGCCATTAGGTTAAATCAATTTTGTGACTTCTTATTAATTAAATCATGCTTTTTGTTATGAATAATTTATAATATTAGTTATAATCATACCAAAGTAAGTAATTAATCAAATTTGAAACTTTTTATTGGTTAAATTGTGTATTTCTTATGTTTACAAATGCTTCCCACAAAATATAAGATTTTGACTCTTCTATTTTGCATTGTTTGTATTTTTGGAATTTCAAGATATCAACCTACTAGTCTACCTGACTCAAGGAACTGAGGGTTATAGCTCCTGGTAACTTTTAGGATGGACTCAATTAACTAATCCCATAGTCTAATTGACCATTGATCAATTGAAAAAATTATGCATGAGTGATTGAAGGTTTATTAGGTAGCTTTTTGGACATATCGAACAATAGACCATATAGGGGAAATTTCATGTTTTTTCACATAATTTTTATACTTTTGGTTAACTCAATGCTTTTTGTTGGACCTCGTTTTCGGAACCCAACATCGGGCATGGGATCATGTAACTTTAGCGTGGAGGGAAACTTGGAAGTTGCAAAATTAGAAGAAAGTACTTTGGAAGTAAAGGCGGGCATCGTCGCGACGAACTGTGCTTTTGTCGCGGTAAACATATTCAAGAAATCTCCTGGACCTCTTGGAAATTTTACGTCGTGACGAACGATTTAACTTTCGTCGCGACGGACCTGCAATTGTATTTTTTCTGCGGTAAACTCACCATGCAAGTGAAAATAAAAAGCTTCGGATTAATTACGCCGCAGTGAACAATTGGCGAAAACCCCTAGAGCAGAACCAAAAACCCTGTTCAATATACCTCATTTAATGCAAACTTAAACTTTTCAACTACTCAACCGCAACATTAGCTCTAGTGAATGCAACCATAAATTTCCCAACAACCATCCTCAAATCAAACCCAAAACAAAATGAACTTATACATAAACACATGCAATTTGCAAAATCCGAATACTTTGCGAAAACATGAAAAATAATAGACAACTCCAATCATACATTTCATCAATATTTAAAAATAGAGTTTTACAAAGCTTTAATGGGCATTTTGAGCCACATTATATCATAATACCAAAAATACGTAGTTTGTAAAACGCAGAACTTCTCAAAATGCAACTAAAGCTTTGTTTTACAAAAACTAACTTCAAAAGTGAAAATAAATCTAGTTGGAGTGATGCCTTGGCTCTTGACTACTTGATCTCTTGCTCCTCACCTGAAGATGTGACAGAATGGGAGGGGGTGAGCTTAAAGCTCATGGATAACAAGTTTATAACAGAGATTTAAGCAAAACCATTGAAAATGTTCATTTATCTAAGATAATTCTTATTAAATCATGAAATGCATAGTTCTCAAATTCACAACCAAGTCAGCAAAAACACAATTCATGTATGCATCAACTTGTTCACAAAATCATAAACACATAAGCACATCATAATGGTTTGGGTGGATCCAAAACATAACGTACTACACATTTCCATATAATGGTCCTGTGTAGCCGTGAACTTATGAGAGTCCGTAAAGGAGCTCCATGCCATTAGTGGGCAGGCGAGAGAAGTTTTTTGTCAATGTGCACTTGACTTTACTTAGGGAACTCCTACATAACATGTATTTCATGACTTGCAAAATATATTGCCCAAAAAGGCACTTTTCATAAACATGATTTTCATAAGCATCATACATCTCAAAATCATTTCCATCTTCATCTCATAATCGTCAATAATTCAAGTACCAAACATGCAACAATTTCTTAGATCAATCAAAAGAAATAATGCAACAAGTATGAAGCAATTTGAAATCATTTTATTTTTTTTCTTTGAAAGAAAATATTCATGGCTTAGTAACTCTATTATAAACATGAAACCCACCTTGAATTCCTTACTTAAACCTCGCTCAAAGATGTCTTTCCTTTTGCTCCTCTTTCCTTGCTTGCCCCACTTGATTTCCTTAAACAATAACCAAAATTCCATTCAATTTGGTTTAGAAATCGAAAAGTTATACCTAAACAATTTCGGGCTGTTCTTATGTTGGAAAAAATATTCTATGCTTAACTTCCACCCAAAATTTGAGATTCTTTTAGAGTTAATTTAGACTTGATTCCTTCATACAATTTGTATCCCTATGTCCCTAGTTTACACAAAACAAAAATCATCTCATTTGGACATCTACAAAAAAAGTTATGCCTAAAATACCAAAACATGTCTGTGTAGGAAAAATAAAGTTCACCGCGAACTTCTCCAGAAACTCACTTTGAAGACCTATTTTGCTACATTTTTCCATCGTTTCACTTCCACCCTTTCATATATAACCCTTCTTAACACTAATCCATCTTTTCTACTTCATTTTCAACCCAAAATCATTCAGAAACCAATTCATAAATCTCTCTTGATCATTAACCAAACAATAAAACATTAACATAAACCATTCATCAACAACTTCCTACCCACATTCAACCATGTTTTCACTTATAACTAATCCTAGATATGCTTCATCCAACAATCAAGAAAGGTTAATGCTTTTACTTACTTGTTTGAGCCTCAAAGTCTTCAAGTTCTTCAAGATTTTCACAAGCCCTAGCTTTTCTCTTCTTTTTCTCCCTTCTCCTCCTTCATTCACGATTTTTCTTCTCTAAAATACAAGACTACAATTAATTCTATCACTTATACTCTAAATGCATAAGCAAAGTCCACTATGCCCTTCTTTGTAATGCCTTAGCCCTTTAACCTTAAGTGATCTTCCAATTTTACCCTTATACATTCTTACTTCTTCAATTCAACTTACACCATATTATACTCTAACTTAATCTTAATTTCTCCATTTAATACTTCTAATTCCATCAATCCAAGTAATAAATCCTCCAATCATTGACATCCTAATTTAACTCCAAACAAAATAATGTATCTAGCAAGACCACAAAATTTAATCAATTCATGTTTAATAAAATAAAATAAAAAAATTTAGGGCCCAACATTTCTCCCCCTCTTAAAAGAATTTCGTCCTTGAAATTATTACCTAAGTCATCGAAGAGTTGTGGATACTTCTCCTTCATGGCTTCTAATGACTCCCACGTAGCCTCTTTTGTGGAATGATTTCTCCAAAGGACTTTGACTAACTGAACTGTCTTGTTCCTGAGGATCTTCTCCTTGGTGTCCAAAATCTCCATATGGAATCTCTTTATAACTCATATCATCTCTCAACTGAACCTCAGTGGTCTGAATGATGTGAGAAGGATCTGACCTATACCTCCTCAATATTAAAACATGAAAAACATCGTGTATCTGCGATAACTCCGGTGGCAACGCCAACCTGTAAGCTAGCGGTCTAATCCTCTCAAGAATTTCATAGGGACCTACATATCTCAAGCTCAATTTTCCCTTCTTGTCAAATCTCATTACTCCTTTCCAAGTAGATGTCTTAAGGAAAACTTTCTCACCGACTTCATACTCCATCTCCTTTCAATGTGCATCAGCATAACTCTTCATTTTATCATGAGTTGCCTTAAGCCATTGTTTAACTAAATTTACCTTGTCAACTATCATCTGTAGTAACTCTGGCCCTATCAATTTCCTTTCTCCTTCTTCATCTCAATATATCGGAGTTCTACATCTCCTTCCATACAGTGCTTCATAAAGAGCCATCTGAATGCTCGAATGGTACGAATTATTGTAAGTAAATTCGATTATTGTAAGTAAATTCGACCAATGGCAAATGCTCATCCCAAACTCTTTTGAAATCCATCACATATGCCCTAAGCATTCCCTTCAGGGTCCGAATGGTTCTCTCTGATTGACCATCTGTCTGGAGATGGAAAGCAGTGCTGAAATTCAATTTAGTTCCCATAGCCTCTTGTAAGCTTCCCCAAAATCTCGAAGTGAATCGAGGATCTCTATTAGAAACTATAGAATCTAGAATCCCATGTAATCTTACTATCTCATCGATATACTTCTTTGCTAACACATGCAGGGAATCAGTCTGTCTGATTGCTAGAAAATGAGCTGACTTCGTCAACCGATCAATAATAACCTATATGGCATCATGCTTCCTACTGGTCTTAGGCAAACCCATTAGAAAATCCACAGTCACTCTTTGCCACTTCCACCCATGAATGGACAATGGCCTTAACTTGCTTGAAGGTGCCTGGTGTTCAGCCTTGACTTGCTGACACACTAGACACACTAGACACTTACTTGCATACTCTGCTACATCCCTCTTCATGCCTTACCACCATAAATGCTCTCTTAAATCTTTGTACATCTTGGTGCTACCTAGGTGCATGCCATAAGACGCATTGTGTGCCTCATCCAGTATCTCATCCTTCACCGCCTTGACATTCAGGATATAAAGCCTATTTTCTACAGTCATGAGTCCATCATCCCTCATTACCACTTCAGACTTCTTACCATTCTAAATTTCTTCTCGGAGCTTGTTCAATTATGTATCTTGTACCTGTAACTCCTTAACCTTCTCCCTAAGTATCAGTCTCACTCTAAAATTGGAAATGATACAGTCTGGTTCCTCCTGTTTTAAACATATCTTAAGCGTAGCCATCTCTTCCAATAAAGGCAGATAAACTGTCTGAATGTGGGCTATAGAAGATTTCCTACTCAAGGCATCTGCCACTACATTTGCGTTCCCTGGATGGTACTCAATCAACAAATCATAATCCTAAAGCAACTCAATCCACCTTCTCTGTCTCAAATTCAGCTCTTTCTAACTCAGTAAGTACTTGAGACTCTTATGATCAGTAAAGATCCTCGTCTGAATCCCATATAGATAATGCCTCCAAATCTTCAAAGCAAAAATCACTGCTACCAATTCCAAATCATGGGTCAAATAATTTAACTCATAAAGCTTCAATTATCGTGAAGCATAAGCTATCACCCTGTCTCCCTGCATCAACACACAACCTAAACCCTTTCTTGAGGCATCACTATACACTGTATAACCCTCATCTCCAGTAGGAAAAATCAAAACTAGAGAACTTGTTAACTTGTACTTGAGCTCCTCAAAACTTTTTTGACATTCCTTACTCCAGATAAATTTCTGATTCTTCCTTGATAACAAGGTCAGTGGAGCAGCTATCATAGAGAATCCTTCCACAAACCTTCTATAATAACCTGCCAGACCCAAAAAGCTCCTCACCTCTGTCACTGTCTTAGGTGCAAGCTAATTCACCACTGCCTCAACCTTCCTCGGATCAACATGTACCCTATCTTTAGAAATCACATGTCCAAGGAATATCACCTCATGAAGCCAAAATTCACATTTGTTGAATTTGACATAAAGTTCCATCTCCTTTAATATCTGCAAAACTATTCTGAGATGTTCCTTATGTTCCCCTTCACTCTTAGAATACACCAGAATGTCATCGATAAATACTATGACAAACTAATCTAGATACTCCTTGAAAACCCTATTCATAACATCCATGAAAGTAGCTAGGGCATTGGTTAAACCAAATGGCATGACTAAAAACTCATAATGTCCGTACCGTGTCCTGAAGGTTGTCTTGCTTACATTAGACTCCTTGATTCTGACATGATGATAGCCTGACCTAAGATCAATCTTTGAAAAGACCGTTATTCCCTGCAACTGATCAAACAGATCATCAATCTGAAGCAGAGGATACTTGTTCTTAACAGTCACTCTATTGAATCTCCGGTAATCGATACACATCTGCCATGTTCCATCCTTTTTCTTAACAAATAGAAGGTGCTCCCTAAGGTGACAAACTTGGTATTATGTACCCCTTCTCTAACAATTCCTCCAACTGTTCCTTAAGTTCTTTTAGCTCAACTGGAGCCAATCTATACGGCGGTATAGAAATAGGCACGGTACCGGGAATCAAGTCAATGGCAAACTCGATTTCCCTCACCGGTGGCAAATCAGGTAAGCCCTCTGGGAATACATCTGGAAACTCCCTTACAACTGGAAAATCCTCTAACTTCCCTTTATTCACATTAGTGTCCACAACAAGCGCGAAGAAGGATTCACACCCCTTTCCCATCATTCTGTCAGCTAACAAAGCTGAAATAATTCTTGGTGCTGGTGTTTTCCTGTCCACTCTGAAAATTACCTTCTCATCGTTGCCCAAATCAAATTCCATCTCTTTAAAGCCACAATCCAACTTCGCATGATATTTCTCCATAACATCCATTCCAAGTATAACATCTAAACCTTTTAGGTCTAGAGGTAGTAAATGTTGGATCGGAAAAAGAAAACATGCTTTGTTTGGAAAAACGGTAGATTTCAAAACTTTTAAGAAATCATTACTTGC
>JAOSBK010000008.1:32100014-32111070 GCA_027568895.1 Erythroxylum shatona | reverse complement strand
TAATGAATAACATACCTAAAAGAGGTAATTATACATGAGTCTAGTGAGATTATATAATAATCAACAAGTGTTATAATAGTTTAATTTTCCAAATAATGATCTTAACTTGAATCTATGTCACCTATGAAAAACTAGAGATTACAAAGAACTTTAAACCTTATAGGTTTTAATATCTCCATAAACTTGTAACAGTTTGTTATGATATTCAATCTATAATCACAAAATTCATCATAAGTAATCAAATTAATAATAAAAAACTTCAACATAAATAGTAAAAAAAGATAGCTATCTTATAATTATCTTATTACATAACTATATAGGAATGCATGTATAAATAATATTGTAAAAAATCGCAAATTCACTAGAAAGATTACAATGATAAGTCCTCTAAAGTGACAATATAATAACAAAATATTAACAATACACAAATACTAAAAAGAACACAAAAATAATTCAATAAAGAATATAATATTATGTTTAAATTAAAAATAACACGTATATAATTTTAAATAAGAAATCCTTAAAAAAAAATGAAGTTATAGATATCAGGATTAGTACTAAAAGTCAATTTATACTGTATGAGACTAATAAGAACAATTTATTAAAAAGCTCTCATAGATCTCCAAAATGTTTAATTTGCAACATATAATTTTTCTTTTCATTAATTTTTGATGCAACAGTACTTATAACATCTAATATAACAAGTTTTTATTGATAATCACATTATAAATTAATAATTTTGACTAAGTAAAGTATTTTCTATCTTTTGGAACAAAGAAATAAGTGAATTAAGTCCATAATTACTTAGGAGGTTACAAAAAGAGGGAGATATAGATAAATTTTTTTTAAAAATGTAATACAAAATGTATATTAAACATACACATAAAATAGCCATAAGATCAATTGTTTAATATCTTCAACATTTTAGGTTCAACCATTTGAAATTAAGTGTACATGCTTTCTTTTTTACATTAGTGGAATTTGTAATTTCTACCTTTTGAGTTCATTATGACTAAATTATTATATGCACGTAATATCTCTCAAATTATACACTATAGATAATCCATTTGGCAAGTCAATGATTTAAAACCAAATAACTTGATTGATATAGGCCCACATGTCTTTCATTCTTTGCTCTAACAATCCAATAACTTTGGAAAGAATCTTAGAGAATTTACCTTTACATATTAGTGACATAAGATATCTTTTGCTATTAGTATGACCACTTTATTAAAGTAAAGAACATATTTTATACTTTGCGTCATTTATCCTAATAGATCATGACATTATGAGTACAAGTCTACATAAACATATAATATTTAGGAAAAATATTATATTTATTATTAGGAAAAATAATAATAATTCAGAAAATAACTTATAAAATAACAAATTATGAGGAATTAGCAAACATAAACATATAATATTTTGTCAGAGAGTAAATAATAATAAGAAATTTATTCATATCACATAATATAATGAATAACATACCTAAAAGAGGTAATTATACATGAGTCTAGTGAGATTATATAATAATCAACAAGTGTTATAATTTTGATTTATGGATTGTTTTATGAACAAAACAGATAAGAAATATTTTTTTATTTATGAATTGTTATCTAATAAAAAAAGACAATGAATTAAATTATCAATTCTTAATCTATTGAAACTCTTACATATGTTATTTGTTCTAACTAAAGGAGAATTTATGGTGTGGATTTTGAACTTTTTAGTCTCTTACAAAGGTTCCTTGTTTGTTAATCTAAAGAGTTAAATAGCTATTAATAGTAAAAAAAATTCAATTAAAAATAATTTTAAGGCTTGTAAGAGTAATATAGAGTTAGCCCTAGGTTTGGTAGATTTGGATATGGATCTTGTCGAGGATGAGCCTGCACTTATGACAAAAGAAAACATAATGAAGATAAGTTTCAATTATAAAGTAAGAAATATCAAATAGGTTAAGCATCATGATGATGAAAAAGTGAATATCATCATCTTGTAAGGGTGGTTTACTAGTTGAAAGCAATGGTAAAAGATTCATTAAATCCCTTGAAGGAAAGATTCACATAATATGAAAATGCTAAAGTAAGTCAACTTATTCATAGGTAGACATTTTAGGTATAACAGAGTTTCTCGCATTAGAGTATAAATTGTGAAGATATAAGACATAATCTGCTCAGTGGGCTTCAGGTACAGATAATAGATTCTTTCTTAATTCATCAGGTACTAAATTATTTACCATTTGACTTTAGTTCCTTAATGATGATCTATAATGTTGGGAGGGATATGCGGATAGTGAATAATTTAGTCTCAATTTTTGTGAAAGAAGATGAAAAGATAAAGCACGAGAAGGGTGATATTATAAATTTAGTTAATAAACACTTTAAACCCTAAAAAAATTATGAGAATCAAAATAAAAGATGAAAAAAGAATAAGATCTTTAAGGAGATTTGAAACAAAGATATTACGTCATTTGATATGGTTAAGAATAGGGATGTTAAGTGCAAGCAAATATGAAAAGTTAGGACCCTTGAAGAAGGAATTTTATAAATATAACTATTCTTTGAAGAAAAAGGAAAATTAATAAGGTAACCTTAATATTTTTGTTAAAGATTCATCTTTGATAGATATAGCTAAAAGTAGTTAGTGGTTCCCCAATTCATATTTTTTAATATTACATGTATTAAGGAGCAAAAGAAAGCCAAGTAAAAGGGAGGTAAACATGTTTATAGGTAATGGAATGATAATAGAAATATAATCTGTCGGAAATATGGAGATGCAATTTAGATTAGGTGCTAGTATATTGTTGAATGAAATGAATGGAGATGCAATTTAGATTAGGTGCTAGTATATTGTTGAATGAAATGATGTATTATCATTAATGAGACGTTGTTTAATTTTAGTTTTTACACTTAGTGATGTTGATATTCACTTGTTTTCAACATTGTCCCTCAGTTCCTATGTAACCAGTGAATCTTTTTAATAATGCTCTTTATTGTTTAGAATTGAAGAATATTGATAAATGTGTTATAAATGTTGAAAAATAAGATATTAAAAGGTTTTTAACTAAGGAGACATCATTCTCTTTATAGTATAAATGTCTTAGTTAAATTTTAAAGAAAAGGATTGAGAGATTGATCAAGAATGAGTTCCTTACTAATTTAGACTATGACAACCTTGTTAATGCCTATGTAGCTCATATTATAGATAAACTCACTAAAAGTGAGAAAAAAAGTTCCACTAAGAGTATCGGGATTTTAGAGATTATTTGCATAAATATTAGTTGATCTTTGAACCTGATCATTGATAAAAAGAAGTTATTTGCTACCTTTATTAATGATATACTTCCAATATGATTACTTATATCTCATCATTAATAAGTTTGAGGCCTTAGAGAAGTTCAAAATGTTTAAGGCAAAGGTTGGGAAGCAATTCAATAAACCCATTAAGTTTGCCAAGTTAGAAAGTGGTGAAGAGTGGAGTAGTAGAGATGAGAAATTGCATTGTAAAAGACATAATGATGAAAATGGTTGAGAGATCAAAGATTCTTAAGTATCTATAGGACAAGATATTAAAGACAACGCTCTACATCCTAAAGAGTATTCCTATTGAGATAGTTAACAAAACTCCTTTTGATCGTGGATATGTAAAAACCTTAGTTTGAACTATTTAAGGGTTTGCGGTTCTCAAGTTAAGATAAAAAAATTATAACTCACTAAAGAAAAAACCAAATCCTAAGAAAATTCTTGAGTTCTTTATAGGGTTTCTTGAAGTTTCAAAAGGCCACGTATTTTACTGTCCCAGTCATAGTAGTAAAATAGTGTAAGAGATGTATCATTGAGAGTTGAAATTGTTGAGGAGCCAAATCGAGTAATAGTACATATTCCAATAGTATGAAAGAGTTATTGAGAACTTCTGGAGGTATGGAATGATAAATTGAATACTTCTTTAACTCTTGATGTTGCAGGTAGCATAGATGCTATTAAGTAGGCTGTATTGATGTTCAACGAAATCCTATAACACTACTGAAATGTTCTCTAAGAGATAGTGGCCTACATAGTTTAATGACTTTATTGTTATATAGGTGAGAATGATTGCATTTTGGGAGATAATTATGGATCTTTTTACCTATGATGAAGCAATGTTGAGTGATTATTCTGATAAATGGATGATGGACATGGAGGTGGAGAGGTTTAGAGTAAGGATTGTTGCTAAGATACACTAAAAAAGAGACAATGAACTACAATAATACTTTCTCATGAGTGTCAACCAAAAGTTAATTCAGGATCATTATGACTTAACAACTCATTTTGATCTTGACCTTCTGACGATGGACATCAAGATAATCTTCGTCAACTGTGATCTGGTAAAGAAGGTATACATGCAACAATCTAAAGGTTCAAAGGGGAAGAGAAATGAATACAAAGTTTGTAGATTGAGGAAGTTACTCTATAGATTGAAACATGCATCATAATAGTGGTACTTAATATTTCATGAAGAGTCATAACTTCATATTTTAAGCAGGATACACTAAATTTTTGTATATATTTCAAATTCAATTGGAACAAGTTTGTATTTATAGTATTGTATGTAGATGACATATTATTTATTAGCAGTAATTTGAATTTGTTGCAGATTATGAAAGATTAGCAAAAAATTTTAAAAAGGCATTATTTATTTTTGGAATGAATAGTTATAATGATAATGTTAAAAAAGTTGTAGATTTAAATTAACAAAAGGGTGTTAAAGAAGTTCAACATGTAAAAGTAAAAACCTAGGAATCGAATAAAGATATGATGAAAAATGTATGTGTCAATGGACTGACTCCTAGCTAGTTTATCTCAAACTTTTGAAAGCTCTGTTGCGTATAGACAATAATTGAAGAGGCAATCGTTAGGGCAGGTATCTTCATATGTCTCCCATTTCCGTTTTGTCCTTTTGGAATCCAAACTTAACCACGCCATCTGAAGGAAGGCAAGTAATGATAAGAAAATTCCGTAAAGAGGTCCCACAGATATAGCAGCTCCGAACATATATATAACGTCTGCCAGCCCAAGCAACATGTTCACCAGCGGCATTTCCAACTCTGCTACTATTAATAATTATAGAGCCACTTTAGTGACATATCATTTTGGCCTTCGGTATTTTCTTCTTCAGGTTAGTGTCAATCTCTTTATACTCTCTATTTCAAGTACTAATCATGATCAGGAAGCTTGTAGTACAGTTTACCAAACTGTAAATTCTTAATCGAAACACTCGTTCATGCACTCTACCTTGCATGGGTCCGCTTCCGGCAGCTCAAATGTTAGAAGTTCCTTGAATTCAATCATTCATGATTTCATGGATTTCTGCTTCTCGATCGCATAATAAATAGAAAGTGCAACCTGTCATTATCAACAATCGGTCTTGGTGCATTTAATCTGTAAGAGCTGTCCAGCTAGTTTAATCTCAATAAACGCATAGGAGTTCCAGATTACTGCGGTTATTGAAGTTGAAACAAATTTGATTGAGGGTATAACGGACCCCAATAGACCCATATAACAGTTGCCGTAATCCAGAAACTATACATCGAAATTCAATAGCAGTTGAGGAGCACTGTTTATAACATTGGCATAAAATGTATAAAAATGCTCTCTGTTTTGATGATTACCATCTGTTTCAAGTTTTCACTTAATAGCAGCTGCAAGAGTTGGGATCCTCGTATATAATGTAAAGATTTAAAAGCACCAACTTTGAAGAACGATCTTGGAGATGCAACTTTTAATCCTTACCGTTCAATTAAGCTTCAACGCTTAAGAAAGTTGGCACGTTTTAGATCTCCTACTCACTAATCTGATCGATGTAGATCACTAATATTCGAAGTCGCTGTATAATTCTTAATCTCGTATCATTCAGATAATCACCAGGTCGGAAACATGAGCTGGACAGGAGGAGATTGGTTGTGTGCTGCATGCCAACACCAAAATTTTAAGAAACGGGAAGCTTGCCAGCGATGCCAATATCCAAAATACGGTGGCCCAGATGTAGCAACCTACTTATACAACCGCACAGAGGTATTGGCTGGTGATTGGTATTGCACTTGTGGAGCTCACAATTATGCTAGTCGTATGAGCTGCTATAGATGTGGTGCAACAAAAATTGATGGAGGTAGCTTTTGTGGTCCGGATGGTGGTGTTCCTCCTGGCTGGAAATCCGGTGACTGGGTGTGTTCAAGGTCTGTTCAACTTGAACTTGGCATTTTATCTGAAGAGTTAATTTGCTGAGATGCTGCAGTATTGACATGAAATATATAATGATCAGATAAATAATTGAGAAAACTGCATCATGCCTATAAATTTTCCCATGACATGATTGTTCGATCTTTTGCTTAAAAGATTGCTCTGCCTGCCTTAATCTGTGAAATACCCTTGTTTCCTTAAATTGGATAGTCAACAAGCATGTTTTAAATATTACTCACATTCGTCACATAATGTGTCTTTTTCCTGAGAATCTATTCCAATAATTAATGCAATTCCCATTTGGCAGGGTCGGATGCGGCGTGCACAACTATGCCTGCAGGACAGAATGTTTTAAATGCAGAACTCCAAGGACTTGCGGTAATTGCTTATCCTGATTCCGTGCACATTATTGGAGTGAGACTAGAAGGGCCGTTTTGTATTTCACTTCAATTCTTATAACTTTCAGGTGCTGCAGAATAACAGTTACAAAAGATGAAGGAAGAAAATGCCAAGCTTTGTCTTTAATCAGTTTTCGGATAAATAAGCATTTGGTTCAGCATTGCAAATGGTTTCACTCTTAATGTAATTATTGTACGGTGCATTCGGTTCTCAAATAAAATGAAGCAAAATCCCGTCTTTTGCTCCTCTTCTTTACCCTTGCCAGGTTCCAGAAATTAAGGAGAATCAAAAACAGACAGTCGATATGTCTTCGTATTTCTGTCATCACGTTTATGGGAAAATGATCGGCGATCTACTCTTACGAGGTGGTCCAATTAATGTGTGGAAGTGTCACCAAAGATGAATCATATACACCTGTCATAATGATGGCACCACCCACCGCTATGCCTTTGATCCAACCAACGGTGAAAATAACGGAAAAGAATAACGATTATTTAATAATTATTATTCATTATTCTGATAAAATAAATAATAATAAAGATGATCATTTAAACTTTTTTCAGTTACAAGATTCAAGAAATTCCATTAACTAGTTGTCTTCAAAAGACATTCTTTCTTCTCGGGCCAATAATTTAAGATCCCTTTAAGCATCAAATCTTGAAGAACTGTATAATTATCCAGATAAGAACCGGATACCCTTCTTTAAAAATATAAATTCAATGCGAAGTGAAAAGTAGGTCAATTCCAACTTCCGCTTCACTAGTTTTGCCTTTCATGTTCACGATTTTTAGCACTAGTAGGATGGGGAAATAGAAGTTGATTCGTTTACTTAATGGTATAAATCTATCCTAAATTGGAAATTGCTTTTAACCAAGCTTAGAATTTGCATTCCTTTCGATTTCCTTCAATGTTGACCGAATGGCTTTTGGATAATCCAAAGGTTAAATATGCATTGGCTCAATTGAATAGTTATTGTTTGATGGTATATTATTATGATTTACATTAATTAAATTATTTTTATATACCGTAAATTATATGTGGATATGCATAAATAATTTAGTTATTATTATTTATGACTACCACAAAAAGTCCCTAAAATAATAACTTATATATAATTTTAGTATCAATTTAATTATTAATTTTACTTTGGTCTTTAATTTGATGTTTTTTTAAAAAAATCAAAGAATGTAATATATTTTCAAAAGGAGAAGACTTGACTGGTAGCATACAAATAAAATCTATAGGACCTTAAAGTAAAAGGGACTAAGCTAATAACAGACACAGATAAAGCTGTAAAGTTGGACAAAAACAGAACAACGGATATCGCTTCAGAGATTCTCCAGATGGACGAGGAGAGGCTGTTCAGTTGTTTGGCTTCAAATTGTTAATATTATTGTATGCCGTACAGCTAATTAATTAGTTATGAATTTGGTCATATAATTAATTAAAAATATTTTTTTACTTGTATATATTTCTATTAATTATATTTAATATTTAATACTAAAGATAATTTTTAGAATAATTAGTGCATAATTAAAATTATAATAAGATCATAATTATCATATTCAATTCGTATTTATCTTATATTCTTAAATTTTTACCTATAATTTTATTATAATGAGATATTAACGGAACAATAAAACTAAAACGCATTATATTTTCTTATAAAAAAATAATTAATTTTATAAATCAAAATATAAAAATACATAAATAAACGTATAAGTGTTTATCAAAGAATAAGTTGATTAAATTGATCTGATTATTAGGATCCTAAATGAAATATTGCTTATATATATATGTGTGAATCTCCTCGTTATGATAATGTATAATTAATCCTTATATATGAAATTAATAATGTATCTTATATAGAAATTACTATGTTTTGATTTTACTTATTATCTTAATTGGTACTATTTAGATATGGTAAGAATTATATGAAAATAGTTAAGTAAATTAATAAAACATTCATCATGATAAATTAATTAGGAAGATTATTTTATTACTCAAACTTCTAGCCAGAGTCGATTCAGATTTTAAAAGAAAACATCTATTATTATTATTACTATTATTACCACTACTACTACTATTTTTTTGTTTTTATTTTTTATTTTTTATTTATATTTTTCATCGTTTTATGGTGGTAATTTGGAAACAGCCTGCTTACCAGTTATAAGCAAGGTTACATATTATTGAACTTCCTCATAACACACGTCAGCGAGATTTCTACTTAATTTTGTTGTTGTTGTATTAATTAGTAACAATAATATGATTGAATTTAAATATAGTAGACACTAATTTCATCTTATATGTCCAATTAAAATATTAAATAACCAAAGAAGTAAATTACACATCATAATCATATATAAACATGTTGAGTTAAACAACTTTAATATTCTTAATATTTGAGTAATCATGACATATTATTAGAGGTTACACTTGATCAATAATTAAAAATTGTTTAGTTGAAGAACTAAATATAATTAAAATAAATTTTAATTTTTCTAATTCTAATTCTAATTTTAATTATGAATTATAATTATAATTCATAAACATATCATAAACTCAATAAGTCACACATAATTTCATTTAAGTTAGACTTAAATGTGAAGTATTCTTAATGTTTGAAAAACTTCAAAAACAAAAAAAGGATCAAAGTCTCTTTTATGCTATTATTTGATAAATTAAAGGTTAAAATTTATTAATACAATAGTTATACGATTTTGATATTATCCCACGTGCGTTTATTTATTTATGAATTTTTCTTTAGGCATTATAAATTAGGGTTTTATTTAATTTAATCGAAATAACATAATCCATGACCCGCACCTTTTATTCTCAGTTCAACGCATGCTCCCCCCTTTAGTTCAACGCATGTCTCCCCCCTTTTGTTTCTGGAAAACAATATGAATATTGCCATGCTTTACGACATCCGGAAAAAACTTAAATTTTATTTGTTCTATTCCTGGAAAAATCAATTGCATGCCTCATATTTGGTATAATCAAATGCATGCCTCCAATTTTGGAGCTTCTGAAAACACAATCAGCCTATCCCCTAGCTTTTTTATTCCTGAAAACGGATGAAGCATGCCTTTGATTTGTTTCGCGTTGAATGTGGCTCTGGAAATTGCGCTTTTGGTGTTTTTGGTTCAAAGCATGTGTTCTGTTCTGGGGGAGTGTATTCCGTTGTGCATCGATTCATAGTTATTTTTAAGTTAGATCAAGGTAAATAACGGCATTGATTCTTAATCAATATTTTAGAATATTGTTTTCTAAAAATTATATTAATTAATTTTTAATTAGTTGCTTTTAAAGTTATAATTTCTTTTTTAGTAATTAAGAATTTTTTTTTACTAAAGTTATTTTTATTCGATTGAGATAAAATAAATGCATTATTTTTAGATGATATTTTTGAAAAGTAAAATGAGATGGAATTATGTAATACCAAACCATCCAGATATACGCGTTAGACAAGGTGAGAAACTAAGGAAAGAGCCCGAATACAAAAGATGATAACTAAAAGACTTCGCATTTAAAGGATGCAACACCAAAAACTAAAAATTTGAGGACCCTTATATGTGTTTATTTGAATAACTTCCAGTATTAGCAGGCCTTTGGGCGGCTTTATCACGACTATTTCCTGAATTACACCATATATTCAAACAGTAATATACCCCAGATGAAGCTTAGCTTGAGAAAGTATCAGAGGGTACCAAGAGCTGGATAAGGTTCCATGCAGTGACTGCTCTGTCACTGCATCCAATGTGTATTCCTTTCATGAACTCTCTCAACTAATTGTAGAGTGAATAAAGGAGTGCATCAGGATCCAATTCCTTCTTGAAATATCGGGTACTTCTTTCCTTCCATATAACATAAATATCAAGCCACGTTTATTTTGAGCTTTGACACCTGAAGCCCAGCTCACCACCTACTCCTGTCGTCTCAAATGATTCTATAAATTGCACCATAGAAGGATGTGAGATCAAACATGATGCGTGTACGGGCATAATATAAGAAGAATAAGTGCTCAGTGCTTTTTGGAGATGATTTACGAGAAAGCAAATGCCATTATGGTTAGAGTTCCATTTCATCGTATTGTCTTAAGTCTTTTTCCTAATGGTCAACCATAAGATTAAACAAGCCTTTGGTAAACGATTACTAAACCATATTAGTTCTCTGAGGCACAACTTCTTAGAGAGGTTTGAAAATGGATGCATAAGAAGAGTTGATGAATTTACCAATTTGTTCCTTGATCAGTTAAAGTAGCCATCCTTAAATGCATAAGAAGAGTTGATGAAGAAAGCTTATAGGTCTAAGTCAGAGTACATATATAGATAAGGTACTGAAAAGGTTCAGTATGCAAGATTTCAAGAGAGGATTCTTGCCTATGTCACATGGAATCAAGCTTTCTAAGAAGGACTGTCCTACTTCAGATAAAGAGCTTG
>JAOSBK010000008.1:32088763-32099914 GCA_027568895.1 Erythroxylum shatona | reverse complement strand
GAACGAGACGCTCGTTGATCTTGCAAGGCATCGGAAACTCCAGGATAGTTAGGAGCTTTGTATTAAGTTAGTATTTTTGTTGGCCCTCCGAGCATATCATCATGGAGCATTTTCATGTATTTTGGACTTAAACTTATTATGTATTGTGTATGGTCATGAATACTTGTTTAATTCCTTCGGATTGTAATAGCATGAAGCCCCTTGGTTTATGGGATGCTTAATTCATTGATAGAATGCATGTGTAGAATGTATGTATGGTTATGTTTGTGTTTGTATCGAATTATGTATAAATGTTGGGATCGGGTCCGAGGGTTTGGGCAGCTCGTCGCGGGCGCAACCCGAGGGGCCACCTCGGGAATAGGGATCCTAGACCCGGGCCCAACACTACATGCTCATTTTCTAACTCTAACGTTCTAGATGGATAAACATTAACTAATGTAAAGGGGCCACTCCATCGAGATTTTAATTTTCCTAGGAACAGACGAAGTCTCGAGTTAAATAGTAATACCATATCCCCTATATAGAAGTCCTTTTGCTTGAGATGTGCATCATGCCACCACTTTACCTTTTCCTTATACAATTTTGCATTCTCGTATGCTTGCAGCCTTAATTCTTCTAACTTATTCAATTGAAGCTTTCATTTTTTCCCAATTATTTTTTCATCCTAGTTGAGGGCCTTAGTTACCCAATACGTCTTATGCTCTAATTATACCAATAAGTGACAAGCCTTTCTATAAATCAGTCTATAAGGTGTCATAATAATGTTTTTCTTAAATGTTGTCTAGTAGGCCCAAACTGTATCATCCAGTTTATTTGCCCAATATTTTCTTAAAGAGTTAACGGTCTTTTTTTTTAAAATTTTGGTTCTCGGTTGACAACCTTAACTTGGCCACTTTTTTTGGGATGGTATGGTGTCGCTATCCCATGTTGCACTTTATATTTTTTCAATAATGTTTGAAAAGGATTATTACAAAAATGGGTATCTCAATCACTGATGATGACCCATGGCACTCAAAATCTATTGATTATCTTCTTAAAGCACTTTTGCACCACTCGACCATCATTTGTTGTAATCGCTATCACCTCAGCCCATTTCGACACATATTTTACACCAACCAAAATATATTTTTTTCCGTATGAAAACGCAAATAGTCCTATAAATCTAACCCCTAAACATCAAACACTTCAACCTTAAGTATTGCTATCATCGGCATTTCATGCCTCTTAGATATCTTCCCTATCTTTTAACACCTGTCACATTTGTTTACCCATTCTTGTGCATCTTTAAATAAATTTGGCCAAAGAAACCTGCACTCTAATACTTTAGAGGCTGTTCTATTAGCCCTATAATGTCTAGCATATGCAGAATTGTGACATTAAGTCAAAATAGCATGAAACTCATCGTCTAGAACACATCACCTCAACAAGCCATCAGTGCACATTTTAAACAAAAGTGGCCCTTCCCATATGTGATGCAAACAATCGAAAAGAAACTTCTTCCATTGTTGGTACTTAAGATTAAAGGGTAAGATACCACTCGCTAGGTAGTTCACAATGTCTGCAAACCATGGTACATTAGATGCATTTATTCCATTAAAGCCTCATCAAGGAATTGTTCGTTTATCTCCAGTTCAACTTTAAATTCCTTTTCTTCCTAGTTTGGATAAATGATTTGCCACCATAATCTCTACTCCCATCTTGTCACGAATTTCCATATTAAACTCTTGTTGGAGCAAAATCCACCAAATTAATCTAGGTTTGGCATCCTTCTTTGCAAATAAATATCTTAATGTTGTGTGATCAGTAAAATCAATGACTTTAGAGCCTAACAAATATGATCAGAATTTATCACACTCAAACACCACAACTAATAATTCTTTCCCTGTTGTTGGGTAAAATAGTTATGGTCCTATCAATGTAGCGTGTAATTTCTCTTTTCTCTAGCCCAACACACATCCTATAGCATAATCATCGACATTACACATGAACTCAAATGGAAGTGACCAATCTGGTGATTGTAGAATAGGTGCTGAAATCAATTCCTTCTTCAACTTGTCAAAGGCATTCAAACAGTTATCATCAAAGTTGAAAGGCATATCCTTGACCAACAATTGGGTGAGAGGTTTTGCTATTATGGAGAAATCCTTAATGAATTGGCAATAAAAGTCGGCATGTTCTAAAAATGCTCCGATACTGCTGACATTAAAAGGCAGTAACAGTTTATTAATTACTTCAATTTTTGCCCTATCAACTTCAATTCCTTTACATTAAATTTGGTCACCTAAAACTATGCCTTCGTGAACCATGAAGTGACAATTTCCCCATTCAATAATAAATTGGAGTCTTCACATCTTTGACGAAACCTATTTAAATTTTTCAAGCACTGTTCAAAGGTATCTCCAAATACTAAAATATCATCCATAAATACCACCATTATTTCCTCAATCATATCTACAAAAATAGTTATCATGTGCCTTTGAAAGGTCATCGGTGCATTGCACAATCCAAATGGCATCTATTTGTAGGCAAAGGTATCATAGGGACATGTAAAAATGGTCTTCTCCTGATCTCCTAGATATATGAAGATTTGATTATACCTCAAATGTCCATCTAAAAAGTAGTAGTAGGCATGGCCTATTACTCTTTCTATCATTTGATCTACAAAAGGTAAGGGAAAATGGTCCTTCTTATTTACAGTATTGAGCTTTCGATAATATATACAAACCCACCAACCTGTAACGATTCTTGTTGATAACATTTCTCCCTTCTTGTTTTTAATTATCATCATCCCACCTTTCTTTGGAACACAATGAATAGGAGTCACCCATTAGCTGTTTAAAATAGGATAAACGATGTTGTATACAGAAGTTTAACAATTTCCTTCTTTACCACTTCCTCCATATTTGGATTTAATCTTTGTTGTCTCTTTATCACCGTTTTGCATCCTTCTTCTAAGTTTATCCAATGCATTACTACAATAGGACTATTACCTCTAATATCTGAAAGTTTCCATTCCATTGCTTTCATCCTTTTCCGAATTGTATCGACCACCTGCTTCTCCTCGTCTTCATTTAATAAATTTAAAATAATAATTGTAAGTGTGTTTCCCTCACCTAAGAATGTATATCTTAAATGTGCAAGCAAAGGCTTTAATTCTAGTACAGGTGGTTTTTCAGTTGAGGGTGGGGTGGGTAGGTCTATTTTGTGTAAATACTCCTATCATAGATCCTCTCCTACCTTCTCCTTTTCTTCACTCCCTTCTTCAATCTCGTCCTTGTCCTCTATATGGGGTTCTCTCTTGTATACTACCTCTTCTTTTTCTAATTCCAACACACATTAATCAATCAGATCAACTCCCATACATACATTTCCTTCTCCTACATTTTTTAGGGTTTTGTTCATGCTAAACTCCACTTGATCATCACCAATCCTCAAGACGAGCTTCCTATCATGAACATCGATCAGAGCCCTTCTAGTATTCATTAAAGGCATTCCCAGTATCAAAGGACAATTACAATCTTTTGCTACATCCAAGATCACAAAATCAACTGGGATGATAAACTTATCAACCTTTATGAGCACGCCTTCCACCACTCTTAAGGGTTTCATAATTGACTGGTCTGCAAGTTATATTAACATGGAAGTTGACTTCATATCACCCAATCCTAACTTCTTGAAAATTGATAATGACATGAGATTTATACTCGCTCCTAAATCACATAAGCACTTAGAAAACTCCAAATTGCCAACAGTGCCTAGAATAATAAAGCTTCCTGGATCCTTCAACTTTAATGGCAATTAGCTCGTGATCACTGAACTACAACTCTCGGTGAGAGACACTATCTAATTGTCCTCCTAAGCACGTTTATTAGTGAGGATATCCTTTTAGAACTTAGCATACTTAGGTATATTTTGTAATGCCTCCACTAAGGAAATGTTGACCCACAGTTTCTTCAACTTGTCCAAAATTTTTGAAAATTGGCCATCCATTTGATTTCGCTGCAGTCTTTGTGGGTATGTACTTTTAGCATGTAAGAAGGAGGTGGTACATATTGTTTTTCCTTTTCTTGTTCTTGTTCCTCCTTTTCCTTCTCTCCAGTAACTGTTACTTAGTTGCTCTTGTGCGATTTTTGTGCTAGATGACTCTCCCACTTCTTTCCTGCTTCTCAGTTGTATTACTTTCAAATGCTTCTTCTTACTAGGTTATGAAGAGCTAGGAAGGTTGCCTAGAGGTCTACTTGCTAAAGTTGTAGCTAGCTGACCCATTTGCACCTCTAAATTATGAATGGATGATGCTTGATTTTTGAACATTGACTCATTCCATGCTTAAGCCTTCTTTTATTTATCCTCAATCCTCTTTATGTTTTCCCCCTGGTCATTAAATTTAGTGGTCACCACCTTAATCAACTTATCCAATTTAGAGTCTAAAGCCTTATTCGAGTCTTGTTGGAATCTAGGTGGGCCTGGTTACCTTGCATTGATTCCATCAAAATTACTCCAAGAAAGGTTCGAGTGGTTTTTCCACCTCAGATTGTACATACTAGAGTATGGATTGGTTGCTTTATTCTATATACCCATGTAATTTGCCTTCTCCATTCCTTCATTGCCTAACAAGTAACAATCTATTGTCATGTTTGTAACAGAGTTTGCAAAGTTGTTGCACTGCACTTACAAAACTCAATGGAGCATTCAAGTTGTGTAATTTCCTTATCAGTACTGCAATCTGTGTTGTATGGCTTATAGTGACTTAGTTGATGCAACCCCTTTTTGCTCCTTCATTTGATATGGCCTAATTCTTTTAACTAACTATAGACAGATATCTTCAAGAAGATCATACATGACATCAATAGTTTTCGCATGAACGAACCACCCGCTGTGGCATCTATTATGCTCCTTGTTACCGTCGTAACTCCATTGTAAAAAGTTTGTAATAAAAACTCTCTTAGAAAGTTATGATGGGGGAAACTCCTCTGTAATTCCTTAAATCTCTCCCAAGCTTCATAAAGAGACTCCCCATCATACTGCTAGAAGGTTGTGATCTCTTTGATGATTCTTATGGTCTTAGTCAATGAGAAATATTTAGAAAGGAAAGTCTGGACCAACTGATTCCAAGTTCTCACAAATTTGGGGTTCTAAGAATTTAGTCATACCTTCGCTTTATCTGTTAAAGTGAGAGGAGATAATCTCATCCTGACTACACCCTAAGATAATTCTTTGTATTTAAATGTCCTACAGATTTCTAAAAAATTCTCCAGGTTTGTATTGGGGTCTTCATGGGGTAGACCATAGAATTGCACATTCTGCTAAAGGATGCTTAATAAGGCTAACTTAAGTTTAAATTATTAGCATTAACAGGCAGCCTCGAAATTCCTTGTTGGTTAGGATTGAATCCTTACTGCATGAAATCCATTAATGTCCTTTAATCTCCTCTTTCTTGTTCCTCTTAATCAACCATTATCCTTTTAATTTGATCTTGCCTACGTGCTTTTCTTAATTCACGCTTAAGTTTGGTGATATCTACACTTTCTCCTCTAAAAAATCTTCCCCAAGTTTCTCATTTTCATACACTCACCCACACAAGAGGAAAAAGTTCTAACTAAACTAAACTAACTAAGTGAACAAAACTAGCTAAGTTAAACTAGTTAAATGAACTAAACTAAGAAAATTACGAAAAATCTCAAATCAAAGCCAATTAAACTACCATTAGTTCTAATTTCAAATTTTCCAACAACGGCACCAAAAAATTGATAGGAATTTAACTATCCTACTTGCTTTCCCAAGTACCAGAAGTGCATGGGTCGTCTTGTAATATACTTGGTATCGAATCCCACAGGAATTGCATAATCACCTTAGTAATTTAAAGTAAAATTTGTTTAATCAACTAATTAATGAAAAATTAAATACAATTAAAGTAGCAATTGGGAGGGAAAAATCATAGAATAAAGTTTGTCAAAAACAAGAGGAATCAATGCTGAAATTGGAAAAATTGAATTACTAAAGTTAGGATTACCCTTACTACCCCACACAATCTTCCAATTTTTGTCAATATGATCGTGTTTAGTCCTAAGTATTTTCTAATGTCTCATCCCTTTCTCTCTCAATACTCGGACTGAATAATCCTAAAATAACGATTAAAATCTAATAGGTGATCTCTCAACCTCCATTTCTAAACTAATCGTTAATTAGATTTCATTACCACTTTTGGACAGTTACATCACATCCCATATCTGTGTAAATGATGAAGTAAATTTCCTACATGAATGCCCACTCTCATGGTATACTCACAACATATTTCTCAGCCCCATATCTCTATGTGGACTAAGTATGAGCATCCAAATACTATAAACACACATAAATGAACATTGCACAAAGTGAAGTCTTATATGGGTTGAGTAAGAATAATCATAATATAGCCTAGGAATCCGTCAAACACAACTCAATCATCATCAATATAGGTTCCAAACTTCTACCCATGTAATAAATAAAAATAAATCAAAGAAAAAGATGAGAAAAATATAGTGAAAAGAAGCTTATTACATGAGGAAGCAAGTTGGAAATCTAGACAGCTTTGTTGTAGCCTTAGAATCCTTAATGTTCTCCTCCAATGTGTAGCACCAAATGCCTCCTTTCTATCCCTCCTATATTAATCTATGTTCTCCCACAAAAATCTCCTATTTTTGGCCTCCTTTCCTTGTTCTTATGTAGCCCTAAATCACTCATCACGTGGTCGGTACACCAAACCTAGACAACTATCATTTTTGCTCCCCTTTATCACATTTTTGTCATCTTCTCTCCTTATGCCAACCCATTCACATGTTTCTTCTCTTGTCCTGGTCTGCCCCCCTAATTTTGTGCAGTTAATTGTCTTTAAAACATGGCTGGCATATGACTTTTGTGCCTTAAGTCACGGTTGTGACTTGTAAGGTCTCAACTGTGACCACCAATGTCAAATTCCTATTATAATGTCCCAGCTTTTATTCCATGCTTCCTTCACTTAATTGCATCATTTAACCTACCAATAAACCATGAAAATAAGCACTTAATCATGCCTTGAAACATGCTAGTTAATACACTAAATAACAACACACACAATGAGACTTATGCATGCACACATTAAATGCAATGTAAGGTTAACACACCAAATTACATAAAATGTATGTACAAACATACTAGAGCATAAATAAACACTAGCATGGCCATATGCAACATAAAAATACCTAAAACAAGCATAAAATATACACAGTCGTGCAACATTGAAATGAAAAACCTAGTTCACATGTACTTTCCATGCAACAGTCACATATAAAATATATGTAAATCTATACTTATCACCTTCCCTTTTTTTCACCATGATGCTCCGACTTCCTTCTTTATTTGTCGAAATAAGACCAGTTTTATTTCTTTGCTTTATGTGCTTAACAACTGCCTGTGGGTGTAGCTACCCTTGGGCATATCATGAATGTTATTGGAGAAGTTGTTAGAGAAGTGCTCTAAAGGTAGTCACCTTCAGCACTTATTGTACAAATCTTTATGATTAATAAGAAGGCATTTTTTTTGGGTAAATCAATAAGAACTTTACACAAATAATAAAATGTTATGTACATAAATAGAGATTCCTAAGCAGAAATATCTTAGCTACCAAAAGGAGTTCATAAGGAACCAATAATAATTCCTTATAACAAGAACAACCAACATATTCTCTACAACCTTCCTACCAAGAGACCTTACTAGAAATACAAGTTTACTAATAACAATTTGCAGCAGCAAATTCCAGTAACATTAATTAACAAAACCTAATCAACAGTCAACACAATATAAGATGAGTATTGTCCTTCTAGTTCCTTCTTCACTATAAAGTTTGCCTACCTATCGCATACCTTCATTGATAGGAACATTATTTGATCCTCTAGCCACCATCCATAGGAGTTAGACACTTGCAGTGAGATCAGTTGATCTACTATAGGGAGAGGCCATTGACTGGTCCACTCCATGATGCTTATAATTTATTGCTTTGAAACAAGAAGTTTTCCTAGAGCTGACTTCTCTTTTGCTTTATACCAAAGAGGAATTTGATATCCACCCTAATCCAAGCCTGAAATCAAAACTTGCAGAAATTTTGTTAGAAAGTAAAACACTCCAACGATTACCTTCTCATGGTGTTTAAGTTGAAATGTTCCATAACTTAGAAGATCACTTTAGTGTTTAGGCACCCAACATCCAAGGCTTCATCTTTGAAGGTTCAAGAATTCCTTTCACTCCAAAGGTTATAGACAGTAACAGAAAGGAGGATGGTAAATTCACAATTTCAGTTATTAAAGGGTTGGTTGAGCCAACTAGAAATGGAGTGAATGTTTGTCAAATTGGGAAGGTGTATTTGAAAGTGGAGGAGGCAATTTACCTACACTGATTTAGAGAAAGAACATTCAAAGAACAAATGTTCAATAGTCTCATTATCCAAAATACACAAGGAACAATGATTTGGTGTGTGAAGGTAGGGGAGTTTATCCTATGTTTGCAACTTTTAAGGAAAGCCAGCCATAATATTAAAGAACACCTAGGGCTATTGCTTTTACACCAAACCAGTTTATGCCAAGAAACATTTTGAGTCGAAGGTCTTAAGAAATAGTATACTGAAACATTAGTATACTTTTTTGAAGAGCTAGCCAACCATTCCAAACAATCATATCTAGAACAATTCGGTTGGTATTATATAGGCTTTAGGTTATTGATGGTCTCGACATTTGCCTCTTGTCCTAGGCTTTTTGAAGATCCCACTAGATCTAGTCATAGGCTTTTTGAAGGTCCACTTTAAAAGCACATTTCTTATAGTTGTTTGAAAGATGGTAGTTCTTGAAAATCTCTTATGCTAACAAGATGATGTCCCCTATTCGACGATTCTTAATGAAGACACTTTGGTTGGGACTGACAATATGAGGAAGAGTCTCTCTAAGCTATGATTTTTTTTCAATCACCTTATAAACCATGTTGCAATAAGATATAGGCCTATAATCTAAAACTATGGAAGGATGGTCTTTTTTAGCAATAAGAGAAATAAAAGTGGAAGGATGTTCATGTTCTTTATTAATTGATAATGATATTAAATCGAATTAATGAAGTCCTTAATACATTAGATAGCATGAAGGAAATCATGATGAGATCATGATAATGAGATTCCTATCATATGTAATTATATTAGTATCTAAATTATCCTTAGTCATAGGATTAACGAGACAGTACATTATTAATCTGGACAACTAACACATGTTATACTCCTTAATTGGATCAAGTAATGGATCTCATAGGCTGTAAGTATGAGTTGTTTAGAGTTAACACGTGGATGCCTACAAAGAGTAGTAAGTACATTGGTTGACCTGCTATGAGACAATCATATGGATAATCTATTCTGGTCTCAATGATAGTCTCATCATAGCAATAGTGAACATATCCTTAGACATGAGTTGTTCAACGGTATCTTGGATACTGATCCTATACTTTGACTTCATTCCTTGTTATCTCTCAGAGGTTCCTCATAGGGTAGTGATTAGGTACAACTTAAGGTATTCAAAAGTAATTGAGTAGACAATAAAGGATTTACCACTCCTGATAGAAGGAGATGATACCCACAGCCTTATATTGGAATCATTACTCAGGAATCTCTTGCCAAAGTGAAAATTTCATGAAGATAGTCTTCGGTGACATATCTAATTGAGTAATGAGCTATAGGGACAAGAATTAACATCACTTGGGCTAGATGTGATGTAACATCCCATATTCAGGGCTAGACCACATAATTACTTTAAAGGAGGGCCAGGTGGGACATCCAATATGGTGCCATGTTTTTAACAACCAAAACAGCCTCATAAAGCCTCCCTCTATAGCTAAGAAACCTGTATTTCCAAAAGTTAAGCTTCTTATTGACAAAATCCATCGAGGAAATGCAATTAACAATATTAGGTTTAATTTGTGAAATAGGGAACCCCAGGTATATAAAAGGCAGTTTTGCTTGAGCAATTCCTAGATTAGTCACCTTTGTAGCCACTATTGGGTCAATAACAATAGAAAGGAGAATGAGCTCTTGGAATGAATGAACACACGGTCAGAAAATAGTTTGAACTTCTCCAATTTATCTAGTACCAAGTTAATAAATGAGGATTCATCTCTATATAGGAATAAAACATCATCGACAAATACCAAACGAAATAATTTAACTTTCCCACTTCTAAAATAGAATTTGGAATCAAGATTTCTAGCTATATTTCTAGCCATCATACATATACATACTTCCATTTCCCATCATAAATAGGAAAAGGGACAAAAGATCCCCTTATATGAGAACTCTAGCAACTCTAAAGTTCATTATTGGCTACCCATTCACAAAGATTGCATATGATGGGGTGGTGATACATTCCTTTATCCACTTTATAAATTTAGGATAGAACCTAACAACATGCAATATTTGAAGAATGAGGCCCCAACTAAGAGTTATAAGCCTTTACGAGGTCTCTTTGCAGTGTGCAAGTCTTGATGGATTATAATTGCAACCTTTTATAAGTTCCTAATAAAGGAAGATGATATTTACAATAAATCTCCCTTATACAAAAGCATTCTAAGCTGGATTAATCATTTAACTCAAGTACTAGCCAAAATCTTTTAAACAACTTTATATATTACATTGCAGTTAGAGATGTTAAGTCAAAATGACTTCACATATATAATTTTGATGAATAACAGACGAAGGAGTAAAAAAGCAGACGAAGTGTAGAAAAACAGACGAAGAACAATGCGAAGTAAAAAAGCAGACGAAGTGTAGAAAAACAGACGAAGGACAATGCAAAGTAAAAAAGCAGACGAAGTTCAAAAAACAGACGAAGTTAAAAAACAGACGAAGTAAAAAACAGACGAAGTAAAAAGCAGAAGAAGTATAGAAAGCAGACGAAGTTTAAAAAGCAGACGAAGTATAGACAGCAGACAAAGTTTAAAAAAAGCAGACGAAGTATAGAAAGCAGACGAAGTTTAAAAAGCAGACGAAGTATAGAAAGTAGACGGAAGCGAATCAAGAATCAGTTCGAGTTAGTTACAGAACTCAACTGAATAACCGTTTCTTTCAAGAAGCAAGAAGCAAGATTCAAGAAGCAGTTACAGACGAAGGCT
>JAOSBK010000008.1:32066730-32081315 GCA_027568895.1 Erythroxylum shatona | reverse complement strand
AAGTAATGATTTCTTAAAAGTTTTGAAATCTATCGTTTCTCCAAATATAGCATGCTTTGTTTTTCCGATCCAACATTCTCAAACTAAGCCTTGTCCCCAAGGCTAACTCTGGAAACTATGCTTCGTATCTTCCATCCATTCCCATATAGCTTCAACAAGAGATAAACGTTTCCAGTGAACTAGAACTTGAGCCTCTAGACGATGAGCCTTCTTAATCCACCTTTTATCCATAACCACAAGAGGATGGGGCAATGAATTGGAACCCAATTCAGGAAGCTCATATTGCACAAGACATTCTCTACTGACTTCTTGAGTTTCAAAACATGGAAAGCAGGGTGTACAGTAGTATTTAGTTGTAGTGATAAGTGGTAAGTAATTGCCCCTATCTTCTCCATAATCTAGTAAGGCCCATAATATTTTGCTACCAGCTTATGGAAAGGTCGAGATGTTACTGAGCCTTGCTTATATGGTTATAGTTTTAGATAAACCTAATCCCTAAGCTCAAACTGTCTGTTTTTGTTGTACTTGTTAGCTTTAGTATGCATTCTGTCCTGAGCCTTAAGTAAATTGCTTCTTAATAGCTTAATGACTCCCTCTCTTTCTATTAACTATTGATCCAGAGCTTCAATAATGATGTCTTTAGGAAAGTAAGGTATGTGCAAAGGAGGAATGATCCCATAAAGAACCTCAAAGGGTGTCATCCTAATAAAGGTGTGGTAGTTAGTATTATACCACCACTCTGCTAAGGGAAACCATTTCAATCACTTAATAGGCATGTGTCCAATCATACATCGCAAATACATCTATAGGCATCGGTTCACCACCTATGTTTGCCCATCTGTCTATAGGTGATGGGAAGACGAATGGAATATGTCCACACCCTGTAATGCAAAAGTTATTTTCAAAAATTACTCACGAATATGGGGTCCCTATCACTCACTATTGTAGATGTCATCCCATGTAATTTAAAAGCATTGTTCAAATAATACCTTGCTACCGTTTGTGTAGTGTAAGGATAAGAGTGTTGGATCGGAGAAAGAAAACATGCCATATTTGGAGAAATGGTAAATTTCAAAACTTTTTAAAAATCTAAGTTACAGCGGAAGCAATATATCCAAATCATCATGCTAACCCATACATGATATGGTATAAGGATAATAATAAACATAAACAAGATAGAGATTATTACCGACTCCTTCGATACAGCTTTAACTCCTCGCTATGTTATCCTCTCCTTCTTCTTATATCCAACCTAGCTTTAGCCTTACTTTTGAATCCTTTCCTTTGTCAATCTATCCTCCCCTTGTTGGTGTATCCTCAACCAATTTGATCTACCACTTTCTCTTATTAGTCAGCTTGGTTAATAAGATCTTTTAGTTAGAAAGGAGAAGAAATGTTTAGAGGAGATTTTTCTTAGAAGAAAGAAGGAAACAATGAGACTTTTCTCATTCAAGGTTTCGACCATGCATAGGTGAGAGGAAAGAGTTCGTCAAAACAATGTAAGAACCCTTTCTTACACACCTCAATTTCGGTTATGCATGAAAAGAAAGAAAAAGGAGAGCATCCAACGCATCACACTTCTTTAATCAAATATAAAGAAGCCATGAAATGAGGCACTTCTCATTTGTGTTAAGATAACTATATGAAAAGACCAATCACCTAATATGACATGTCAATTTCAGTTTTTTAGTAATGAAAGATGGAAGATGATCCATCCAATATACACCTTTCATCATTAATCAAATGAATGCTAAAAAGGTTACATTACAAGCTATCATTAAAAGATAACCATTAGATCATTTAATGGTAAGATCATAACTCTATTTAATGATGATAAAGATGACAAATACCATCTTTTTTTAACAATTCAATGCTAAATGTGCAGCTGCACATTTAGCCATTAAAAATGGAAAATACACTTCATTTCTTTAAGAATTTTGTTTTAATATAAGTAATCTTATTAGTTAAATTAAACCAAAGTCTAGCCCATTTCTAAATGTTCATTTGGGCTTCTAACTAACCACTAATTAGTGCAAGCCCAACATTCAATCATGGACTTAAAAACCTCCATTTTTATTTCTTACTTAGCTTGATAACCTTCCTTAAAGGCAAGTAGGGAATCTTATCGGACTTAGATAATTCAAGCTCCAATAAGCCCAGAATTAATTTAATCTCATTAGAAATAATTCTCGCTTATTAACTAAATGTCATTCCACTAAAGACAATTAGTTGAACTATCGAATTATTAAATATTATGAGAAGACATATTTCAATTAAGATGTCCAATTGCAAATCCTATTATGAACCTTATTATAGCCATTTGCACAATAAAGGGTAAAATTACCATTTTGCCCTTATGTTGGTTTTTCTTTCTAGATCTCTCATTTTAGTCTATATGGTGATTAACACACAAGATAATATCTTGGTGTTAAAACTTGATGGGTAGTTAGTCCATCAAACTCCTGGTGTCAGTTTAATCACCGATCTCCATAAAACATCTAGAAGTGAATATATCACTATAAACACTTTATTTGAGTGAATGTTCCTTGATATATGTTTCAATTAATAATTCCAACATGTGGACACTAGATTAATACTCTATAAAAATTCATTCCAATCATATCAAAAATTATAACAAAACATATATGAGTTCACCACTCATCAAGATTGTGGTCCATAATAAGCAAATGCTAAAATGTATGTTTTAAGACTAAAGTAACGACCTACTTTATTCTTGAAAACCTACTTGATTCCAGATTCATTTAATAGTGCCATTATTGATAGTCGGTTACTATCATGATATGAAACTCATCATTCCCTTGAGGTAAACTCCTTTACTTACATGGAGATAAATCGTACCACTACAGTCTAAACCATAATCAAGTGACCAACTTGATTATTCAACTGTGAATCCATTAATTTAGATTCTAATAATATAAATTTTTCCTATACATCTTCATATATATGTATATTATTAACAAAAAAATCTTGGTTCCTTATGACTAGTTATATAATGCTCACAAAACTGTTACTGAAGAAGATTAAATTACATGTAAATACACTTGCTTTACAAGGTATAATATTTACATAACTCCAACAATTTGCCATTTGCCTTAAAGCAAGCTTGACATATTTGTCATTCCCATCCCTACTAGGTGACCCTCAAACCTCTTTTAAGACAACGTCTTTGTAAACAGATCAGCAAGGTTTTGCTCAGTAGGAATCTTTACCACATCCACCTTACCACATTGTATTATCTCCTTATGAGATGATACTTTTTCTCTATATGTTTGGCAGCTTGTGGTTTTGAGGTTCTTTATAATTAGCCACTACCCCACTATTATCACAATAAAGTGTAATGGCTTTTCCTACCTCTAGAACTACCTCCAAATGTTTTGGTAACTTACAGAGCCAGACTGCTTCCTTTGTTGCTTTACAAACAGCAACATACTCAGCTTCCATAGGCGAATCAACGATACAGAATTGCTTGACACTCCTCCAAACTATGGCTCCACCTCTTAAAACAAATATAGAACCAGAAGTTGATTTTCTTAAATCAACATCTGGTTGGAAATTGAAATCTGTATATCCTATCAAAATAAGGTTACTTCTAAAGTAAACAAGCAATAAGTTCTTCGTCCTACAAATATACTTCAATATGCACTTCATCGCAGTCCAATGTTCCATTCCTAGATTGGACTGAAATCTGCTTACCAGTCCCACTGCATAACAGATAACCAGTCTAGTGCAAAGCATTGCATACATTAAACTTCTAACTATCGAAGCATATGGAATGTTACATATGCATTCAACCTCCTCTTTGGTTTTAGGTGCTTGCTCCTTTGAAAGTTTGATTCCATGTATAGTAGGAGTGAAACCTCTCTTGGAATGTTGCATGGAAAACTTATTGTGCATGTTCTCAATGTAGGTTAATTGAGACAAGGCTATTTGTTTGTTCTTATGATCCCTTATAAGTTTGATCCCTAGAATAGAATTAGCCTCTCCTAAATCCTTCATTGAAAACTGCTCATTCAATCATCCCTTAACCGTAGATAACATTCAGCCATCCCTTAAGTCCATAAATGGACCTTTGCAACTTACATACCTTATTCTTATTACCTGGCTCACTGAATCCTTCTAGTTAGGCCATGTAAATGGTCTCCTCAAGATTCCCATTAAGAATGTGGTCTTGACATCTATTTTCTATATTTGATAATTGAAATAGGCTGCTATGGCCAAAAGAATTCTGGTGGACTTAAGCATGGCAACCGAAGAAAAAGTCCCCTTATAGTCTATAACCTCTTTTTAAGTATCGCCTTTAGCTACCAATCTAGCTTTAAAGGTCTTTACCTTTCCATATGATCCTCTTTCCTTTTATAGATCTATTTACACCCTATGACTTTTATACCTTGTGGTGGATTTACAAGGATCTAGATTTCATTAGTGTACATGGAATCTATTTCCGATTCCATCACCTTGAGCCATTTTTCTGCATCAACATCATTAATAGCCTGTGTATATGTAATGGGATCCATTTCTTTTTGGTCTGAGATGGCAATCATGCCTTCTCCTAGACCTAGATACCTATTTGGCTGTCTCACAACCCATCCACTACGTCTTGGCATAACTTTATGTTCAAGTTGCTCTTTTGATTTAACTCTTGAATCCATTTCGACACCTTGTTCTCTCATATCCAAATCAACTCTTAGTTTGGATGAAATAGCTAACTCCTTTAGTACTACTTCACTTCTTCCTTTGTGACCTCTCACAAACTCTTCCTCTAAGAAGGTCGCATTTGTTGACATAAATACCTTCCTATCCTGAGGACTGTAAAAATAGTACCCTCGAGTTCTTGTAGAATATCCTACAAATAAACAGACTTCTGATTTGGTTCCATCTTTAGGGATTCAGTCCTTAAAACATGGGCTGGGCAGCCTCAAGTCCTTAAGTTCCACAATGAAGGCACTCGACCAGTCCACAACTTCCTAGGTGTTTCAAGCACCGATTTAGATGGAGCAAAGTTAAGAAGATATGTTGTTGTTTATATGGCATATCCCTAGAATGAGTATAGAAGGCTAGGGTAGGACATCATTGATCTTACCATTTCTAATAGAGTCCTATTTCTCCTCTCAGCTACATCATTCTTTTTAGGTGTTTGAGGAGCTGACAAATTAGAAACAATTTCATTGTCAATTAAATATTGCTGGAACTCTCCAGTTAAGTACTTACCACCTCGATCCGATAGAAGTTGTTTGAATGGCTTGCCTAGCTACTTCTGAGGTTTAGCTTTAAATTCTTTGCACTTTTCAAAGGATTCACTCTTTTTATATATCAAATACAAATAGCCATACCTTACGTAATCATCTATAAAGGTTATGAAATATTCATCACCTCCTCTAGCTTGTACATTCATGGGCTCACACATATTAGTATGTACCAGGTCTAACGTGAATTCAGATCTGTTTCCTTTAGAAGGAAATAAAGCCTTGGTCATTTGTCCTTCAATACAAGATTCACAGGTAGGTAATGGATCTTTATCCAAGCCCGTAAGGATCCCATCCTTTACTAACCTATCAAGTCTTTTCTAATTGATATGACCTATTCTTAAGTGCCACGGATATTTTAAATTAATGCTTAAGAGATTGGAATGTCTTGGTTTTATCAATTTTGTGGTGTTTAGTGAGCCTGTCATAGGTTCTATAACGAACAATCCCTGTTTAATTATCGCGTCGCAAATAAAGTCCTTATTCTCATATATTGAAACAACATTTTCAAAATATAAGGAATAACCATATTTTATTATACAAAAAATAGAAATCATATTCCTTACAATCATTGACATGTAATAAACATCATCCAAATATAACCTATGACCACTAAAAAAGTCCAAGATAACTACTCCTACTGATTCCACTGAAATATAGGATCTATCTACTATTTTAACTTGAAACTGGCTTTTAGGTAGTCTTTTCCTTTACTGGAACCCCTGCAAAGAATTGTAGACATGGTTAGAGGCTCCTGAATCTAATATCCAAGAATCAAACAAATTTGCCACATTTCTAGTTCCTAACAAACTTAGAAAACTTATACCTTGTTTGCTTTTGAGGGACTCAGGGTAGACTGGACAGTTTTTTTTCCAGTTACCCATCTCATCACAGTGGAAACACTTTCCCTTAGTGTTCTCTTTAGCCTTCTTTTTTATGGGTTAGGCCTTAACCCCTGTTTGGGCCTTCTTTTTCATTGGACCCTTCTTCTTTTGCTTGCCCTTACCCTTGGGCTTAGAAGAAGTTTCTACATTAGTTTCTAGTCCACAAGCCTTGATATTCAATATCTCCTCCATATATCCATCAAGTCACTCAGAGTCTAATCCTTGTTGTTGAGCTCATATAAGGGTCCTAAGCTAGACCATTTATCATACCAGAATGAGATGTTTCCATCATATACCTGGTATACAGATTCCTCTAGGAATTTCTCCTTAATCTTGAATATGTCTTTTCTTGAAAAAAAAACTTAAGATAAGTAGAAAGATGAAAGATGTAGAAGATATAATATTAGTTAAAAATAGGACCAAATAGTTCCCATTGTTCTATAATCATTCTCTATACAACCACGATATTAACCAAGCTATAACTTAATGACTCATAAAATTCTTTTTTTTAAAGATACATGGATTATAAGAACAAAATGTTTCAGACAAACCATGTAACAATAATCAATCTTGGAGGCATGACTCAGTTATATATGAGAGTAGGGTGGTTCTTAACCAAGTTCTTGAAGTGGTTAAGTAGCTAGTAGTAGTAAACCCTTTCAACTAGTCTGCTTCAGTTCCATCTTAACCATTATTGTTGACTTATATTCCATCTTATTGTCATCGCATTGCTACCTTCAAAGTGTAAGTTTCAAGCTAAGATTACTTCTTTTATTTATAGAATAGTACCTTGAGTAGAGTTGATAATAGGTTATGTCAGATAGTGCTTCGCTAACTTGAAGTTCCTCACTATGAGAATGAACCTTCGATAATGCTTAGGTAACTCTTGAATCTTAATGTTGACCATTCAGTCGAGCTTGAGGCTGTTTGGGCCCAGTTTGAAGCCCCTTACAAACTTATTAAATCTGGCCAAGCTGGTCGACCTATTCAGGCCACCAACGCCTATACCAATGTAATGTCACTGTCCTCTGCCAATGTTGCTTTCGTCTCTATATTTTTATGCTTTTTTTCTTATTTTGAGAAGAAATCCAACAAGATATGATAGTGATAACGATAATCCATCACAACAACATTAAACCTAACGAATATAGATTTAAATTATATAAATACCTATTCCTAACTAGAAAAGGAGAAACAAAACAAAAAGAGATCTAAGACAAGACAAAAATAGATATGAGACAAGAAAGAAAGAGTTTGTACATTTTCTTTATAATTTCTTCCTTGAGAAACTATTCTTGGAGTGAGTATCGAGAATAATGCTCAACGATGCTCCTTTATGTTTCTACAGAATAAATGAATAATGCTAGTATGTTTGAACAAAAATAAAACCCTAAAGGAAGATCAAGAGTTATAAGGTAGATCATTTTCAGATTCGACAGGACTTCCAACTCAAGATTCGAATCTCATATCTCTATAGTCTAAGAAGAAGATGATGATGATAAGAAAGATGAGAATAAGAAATTCAATGATGAGAAATCATACAGGCAAGACGATAAACGAGTAACAATAACAAAATTAATTTAAAAATAGAATAATAAAGAGATAATAACTATTGAATTTTGGTTGGGATTAGACAATGAAACCTAACTACCAATCCTAAAGTCTGAAATTTTAAAAATATTAAAGTTTAATATAAAACCTAATTAACTTGAATCTAACCTATTAATTTTGGGCTAATATTGTCGTCCTGACCTTGAGACATGGGAATGTTACCAACTTTAAATTTTGGAATATGCTGTGATTCTTTTATATATAGAATGAATAAAGTCAAGTGACACAACCTTGCAATATTATCAATTCATTTGTATGGTTCTTGGTTGGGTCGGTCATGCTAGGCCCAAGCCCAGACTCAGAATGGCACATGGGCCGAACGACCCATCCCTTGATGATTGACCTAATCCCTGTAGGTATTGGCTATATAAATTCATTACCTCATTATGAAAAGGTACGATTCTCTAGAACTCTATTATTCTTTATTCACTAGCCGCCAAAACCCTCACAAAAGTCTAACTTGAGCGTCGGAGGGGCCTACCGGCAGTCAACCCCCGGTGTGCCTTACTGTTTTGCAGGTATTTTTGTGCCAGAATCAACCAATTTCATGGATCATAGCAGCAGCGCCCAGCCCCATCCAAATCAGACAGAACCAGTATGTAAAGTTGTTATAACGTTAGATTGTAGAAGATTCAAATTTCAACAAAAAATTAAAAATAATATTAGACCATGAGAGAGCCTATAAGAGAGTGTACTCCGACTTAAACTATCATATGAGTTTTTCCATAGTATAGTGCCTAACAGAAAATGAGAACAAAAACCACAATTGGAATTATGATAATATATGTAAGGAAAACTATAATGCATAAAAAAATTGTTTAATCAAATAGAAAAGCTTTAGGAATTCTAAATTATATATATAATATTAAATAGCTAGGTGCCATACATGCTTAACTGATTTGATATCTTTTTTATGAACTATATACAGGACTGATCAGGGTGTCGAAGCCCTCAAAGTTAATTTTGATTCACTAAAATGTTGTAGTAATTGTGGAACTAAGTTGAATCCTAATAGAACTAAAAACTAATTTCTTAATTTCAATTGTCTAAATAAAGTGGGGAATTATGATTAATTAACTAATGAACTAAAATTAATAAAAAATCAATTAAACCAACTAAATATAAAGAGTGAGATAATAAATTTTAATTAATTCTGATTTAAGGAAAAGATCTCATCTAACTTTAACTTTGATCATTGGAATACGAAAAATAATTTTCAAAATTCAAAACTTTAGTCCCAAAACCTATTAAGATAGCCATAATAAGTATAAAATTTTTGTAAATTATTTGGTTTAAACTCAATATTCAAAACAAAACTTATCATTAATTAATTAGATATGATGTTACCCCTTATCAATTAAATGATAGCAATAAGCTTAGTGAAAAAGCCTAGACCAAAAAGTAAATAATTGAGATAGCTACATTTATTCAATTTAGTTTTCTTATTTTTGATGTCAAATATGCACCTTCATAAATAACCTATTTGTTATTTGTATCAATTCTTCATGAAAATTACGGATCACTGAATTCATGGACAACTATAGAATAATCAACATCAAATTAATTTGTCACATAAATTAATATTAGTTATTCATAAAAATAAAAAAGTGAAATAAAAAATAAGAAATACTTGAATTAAAATAAAATATAGGTATAGAACAAAGCTTTATAATATTTGGATTTAGTCACACATAGTTATTGGTTCAACACCAAAAATAGATGAAAAGATTAAAAAATGAAAAGAAAATTACAAAAAATGAAATAAGGTCATTAAGAAAAGCGAAGGACATGTTTTTCCCTTCTCTCTTCTCCCAAAAACTAGCTTCCTCCTATTATGTAGAGATCCCTATCTAATCAAATCCAAATCCTTATATAATAGGGTTGGAAGTCAGTTTCTTAATTGATCCAAACTTTTGGGATGAGTCTGACATTAGACATGATCTCGCCTTATCTAATGCAATAATCTATCTACTTTCTAAAATTTGTGATTTTGATCAATAATAATCTAATTTGATCTAATCTCCACTTGTCATCTCCTAAAATAAAGTTGATATTAATTTTCCTATTTAAGTACCAAAATTAATTCAAAACAAAAGAGATCTATCCAAATAACATAACCAATAATATCTTATCAAATTCTCCTACACTAGCCTCATACTTGTCCTCAAGCATATGTCTATCCAATATATCAATCATTCTTATAACAACCTTTCATCTTTTTTCAAGCTATCCAAAAATATCCCCAAACCTGATACATATTAAAGGTTTAAGATGAAATAACAATTGTTCTCAAAATCAAATAAAACAAGACTTGACACCCCTTATGGATTTCACTATATATACTCAAAGTGTTTAAGGTTTATTAAGCTCTCAATCAAAGCAAAGTGAGTTATTTTTCATAAGCTTACTTATGAATCTTATCTGTACCACTAACAAAAAATAAATTTAATGCATAAATCAATAGGACTTAATAAGGGTTGTAACATGAATCAGTTAAGGTATGAAAAAAAATAAGTTTTAAGTTAAACAAACTAAAGGAAATCATACAAACTTATCCATACAATTTTCAACTTAAATTATTCCATAACTCACTTGATTCAAATAACATCCTTCAATCATCGTCTCTTTTTTTCTCTTTTTTTTATTTTTTATAACTACAGATATCTCTTGTTGCACTAGGTAAATTGCATAATGCGAGTGGTATTCATAAGTTATAGAATGAATAGCTTTCTTCCTTTTTTTTAAAGGGTACTTCTTTACTCCACTTCTTGAGTTCATTAACTTTTTTTTAATTTTTGAACAAAAAATTATCAAAGAGGAGATTTCTTTATTTTTTTCTCTTTCTTTTTTCTTACTTTTTATACTTCTCCCCCCAACGAAAAATCAAAATACTGTAACTTGAATCAACTAATTTATTTTTCATGGAAATAGTCAAGAACTTATGCAATTAAGCTTTATACAATTCCTTCAATTTAGGGATTCAAAATTATTAAGGAAATTAATAAAAATAAGGGTTGAAGTGGCTTGTAACAAGGTTAGGATTTAAGAAAAGAAAGGTTAAGACTAAAATTAGTTAAGGTAGGCTTGTCTGGGTCAAAAATGGTTATTCTTAATGCCCTATCATCTTTATATATAAATTCATAAAAAATTCAATCTCAAAAATATATTCAAGAGTGAGTTATAGTATAAACAAGTCATGTTTAATAAACACACAACAAAAAGAATATATGAGTATAAATGTGATGAATGATCTTATGCTCAAAAGCTCATATAAGTATCAAAATGTATCGAGTCTTACACATTTTATTTAATGAAACCAATGATCTACCTTAATTGATTTAATAAAAAACACTAATCTTTCCTTTCTCATGCATTATAACTTAAACAAAAAATGTATCAAAAATTAGCAATTATTTCTAAACAACAATAAAAAAAAATTGAGACTACCACGGGGAATAATCAACATATGATTCATAATATTTATGAGTTCAAGCACAAATCACAAAGTTCATCATAGTATATATTCTTGCTCTCCTACACCTAAATCATATATTAGCCCTAATGTATACACAAGATGCTCACATGTCATAAAAATTAACATAAAATAAAGCTCATAGTAGAAGACTCCCCTGAGTTGTGAGCCTCTAAAATCAGATATACTATGGTGTTGGTGTATATGGAGGTATTAACCCATGAATTATAGTAGAGCATCCATATTCCTCTCCGACAAAAAATGATGCTCATATCAGATTGGTGGACTTCAAGGATACAAAGTTTGTGGAACATCACGATCCTATTGACAATGTGATGATGAATCTCTCTCGGAGGTCACATGGTACAAAACAAAATGCTCTCTTTTGTTGTTTAAGCGACCTTATTCTGCTTAAACAAGCTTTATCCAATGATTCCATCTCACAAGTTATATGCATATAAGTGTTAGTCATATCAAACAAATTGAGATTAATAGTCAGATGAGTAATATGGGACCAAGGCATAAGTTCTTATTAGAAGAGATAACAGTATTAAATTATGTAGCCAACCAAGCACCCAAATTGACATATACTTTGTATACTATACACCAAATAAAAAATAATTCTACTTTAGCGTAAGTACAAGTTATGACCTTCCTTCACTAAATAATTAAAAGTAATAAATGTTACATTTAAATCCATTTAAGCTCATTAAGATCATTACCATTACATTTATTTGGATGATAAACTAATGAGTTAGAAGACATTGATTTCCACACTTAAAAAGAATCAAAATCACCATTGTCCATAATAGATTCTTTGTATTTAGTTGAATTAGCATATTTTTGATTTATCAACCTTAAGGCCAAATTAAATTTATTAATGTTTTGTCTAAATTTGACACCCATCAATATATACTATACCACATTAGGACCATGTAAAGTGAAATTATTCAATTTATCATATTTTAAGGTATATAAAATTTCCTAGTTAATTCAATAGACATCAAACAACGAATCAACAAAAATTGCACATACTTACATTAATATGTAGCGACATACCTTGTTTTCTTTCTTTAGATCTAAAAGTGAGATATTTGTAAAGTTCTGACTCATTTGGTAGCAAGATAGATGTGTTTTTAGCTATTTGAGTATGCTTCCTATAGGCACTTGTGGTAGGTCTAGTGTCAAATTGATTTTTTGTAGTTGGATTCACTTTAGACTTGCATTTAAGTGTTTTCTTATTAATATCTTTTGAACATCCCATAATTATGAAAATTATAAACAAGAAAAATGATCCTAAAATAGTTGAAGCAATTTATTAGTAGTGAAAATCAAATTAAAATAAAAGCAACTAAAGTTATTTACTAAAATAAATAATAAAAGCCTGGAATATATAAGGGACGTTACTACAATACTGGTGGATAGCAGTTTGGCATGTTTAATGTGACTAGGTTTACTTGTGTTGAAAAGTTGGTGCATTGGTTATTAAAGCATTTTGTGCTAGAGCGGTGTTGTGGTTTGTTATGGTCTGTTACGCCTAGACTAGGAGATGTGGTGTGGTGTGTGACTAGTGACATGAGGGATGGTTGGAACACTGGTGGAGTGGCTTGACGCGAGGAGCTACTGAGGTTGTGATGGGAGGTGATGGGTGCTAAAGTTAGTGCAGTGGGGTAAGGGCCTAGAGGGCTAGTGATGGTGTACCTTAAACAAAAATAAAAACAAAACAAATTAGGGTTTTGTTTTTTTTTTAATTTTGTTTATTTTAAATTATTATTTTTAAAATTTTATTTATATCATCCTTTTGTTATTTATATCTTTTTATTATTTATTATTTAATTTATTGAAATTAATTATTTATTTTAAAAATCAGAATTTCTTTAAAAATAAAACAAATTGCTAAAATCTATAAGGCGTGACCTGCCTTATGAATGTTAATATTCGAAAATTTAAAGGGTCCCATTCTAGAAGTTGAATCACATAAGGTACGATCTCACCTTATAAGTTTTAGTATTTTAAAATTTAAGAAAGCTATCACTATACCCTGAGTTACATAAAGGGTGATCAAGAATTATGAAATTTAATAATCTAGAATTTTAGATCTTTTATCCTAATAGTTGAATTACATAAAGCGTGATTTCGCTTATAAATTTTAGCATTCCATAATTTAAGACCTAATTCCCTCTTAAACAAATAAACTAACTACTAAAAAAACAAATGAAAAATATATATAAGTAAAATAGAACTAATAAAAATTATCATGTTTTTTGTTGCCTCCTAAAAAGCGCAAATATTTAACATCATTATGTTTAATAAAACTTTTTCTTCTCAAACTTCTATGTATTTGAGAAGTGTCAAATTAACATCCACATATTTGAAAATGTCATTTCCTTACAAAATGGTTTTAATCTATGTCTATTCACCTTAAAGATCTTCCTTGTATATAAACTTTTTATTTCCACTGCACCATAAAGAAATAAATTAGTAATAACAAAAGGACCAAGCTATCTAGAACATAACTTACCTAACATGAGCTTTAGTGGAGAATTATATAACAAAACTTTCTATCCCACCTCAAAATGCTTCCTCAAGATCATATTATCATGGAAAATTTTGGTTTTCTTTTGTAAATTCTCACATTCTCGTAAACATCCAACCTTAGTTCCTCTAGTTCTTGTAATTGCAATTTCCTTACCCTCCTAGCTTTTGCTAAATCCATGTTGCAACGTTGCTCTATCCAATAGGCTTTATGTTCAATCTCCACAGGTAAATGACAAGCTTTACCAAAAAACTCGTCGATAAGGAGGGACTAATATCAGTGCTTTGTCGACTGTATGGTATGCCCAAAAAGCATTGATGTTTTGTAGGCTTTATCAAAAATGAATGGGCAAGCAAAAGTATCAATTAGAGAAGTAAACTCCATACTTTTTAAACAAAGTTGCCACTTCTTTGTTGCAAAAGTGACTTCCTTGATCACTAATAATGGCTCATGAAACTGCAAATATATTAAAAATATCATACTTTATAAAACCTAAAACAACTATAGAATCATTAGTGTTGGTGGCTTTTGCTACCGCCCACTTTGAAACATAATTAATAACTAAAAGTATATTAGAAAAACTACAAGACAAAGGAAAATGACCCATAAAATTGATGCCCCACATATCAAATATCTTGATTATAAGAATTAGAGTTTAAGGCATTTCATTTATATAAGATAACACGCCTATCTTTTGATATCTATCACAATGTAGCATCTCACTCCCGCAAGACCTGAACCCGATATCAATGGTGATATCCGAGCCCGTGCCTCACGAAGGTGGTATGCTAGAGCAATCAAAACAGTTCAAAACTCGG
>JAOSBK010000008.1:31997133-32008254 GCA_027568895.1 Erythroxylum shatona | reverse complement strand
GGCTTAATGGTATTTCCTTGTATAGGCACATATATACTGGACTTTAGGAATGTCTTGAAACAATATTTTTTTGTTTTCAGCACCGTGTGTAGATGATGCACGCACTGGGATTTTCCTATAGGCTGGAAGGGGCAACCCCTCCTCTTCTTTACCCAATTTGGAAAATTTAGATGACGGGGTGCTCTTTGCCTAATCAGGAATGAAACCTTTAATCTCCCTCTATTTTTAGGCTCTTAATATGTCTTTTAGCTCCAGGAAGCAAGTTCCACGACCCTCTGGCAGCTCTCAAGATTCTATCTTATAAAGTCATGAAAACCTAAAAAAATACATAAAACTACGTATCTCTTCGACTTCCAATTCCCATGATCATACGAATTATACTTGTGTTTCCCATGATTGTGGGTTAACTTAACAGAAACTTTCTCCATAGATTTCCCACGATCGTGGAAACATGCCCTTTTCCACGATCGCAGGTTCTCATTTTTCAACAACTCCACGTCTCTTCTCTTCTCTTAGTCCCTAGCTCAATCACAGAGGTGTCCACCCTCCATTCCTACACCAAAATGATCAATTCCTACCCTAAAGCTATATCAAACACAAAAGAACAACCATGAAGATCAAACTAAGCAAAAAAACACAAAAGAAGTCTTGAAACACAATAATACTAACCTATCATGTAAGAAAAAAATACCAAATACTTAGAAAAACACATACTAATGCATAACTATCAATATTCGAGACTATATTGGAAATTTTTGCAAATTGAATGTGAATACGAAAATTGTTTTCTCAACTATATGTTGACTGTCAGACTTAGATCCGATGAATGTGCTATATGAACATGCATATTGAATGAGAGTTATTGATAGCATAATATGTGATTTGATGCATTTTCTTTACATTGATATGCATGATCAAATAAAGGAGTTGTGACTAGAGTGACCAACGTGAAAAAGAGCTTAAAGTTCATAAATGTGCACACAAAATGATTAATAAGCCTAGTATCCACAATGGGTACAGGATAGTATCTGAAATGAGCCTCATATCCACAATTGATATGTAACAGTTAAATAAGCACTCGGTCACAACAAAATAAAAATAAAAGTGGATTCTCATTTACATTGCATACATATATTTACGTGCATCATGTGAATGATTATGAAACAAATTACTGAATTATGTTAATATAGTGATATCCAACAATTGTGAACATATTAATGAAATGAATGATTGGATTATTCTGAAAAGATTATTTGATATGTTTGTACTATAATGTGCTTGATGAGATATGATGTATGCTGTGATTTGGTATACAAAACTGTATGGGATTTGATTCTGATCGAGGTGATATACTGAATGAACTATAATATACACTTGTGATGTTTATGTTTTGTTGAGTGAGCACGCCGATGATGGTTCCCTCACTGAGTTTACAAAACTCATCAAAATTGCAACGCTATTTTTTAGGTACTGAGAAGACTTAGCTTTTAACACAATTTAGTAGCAATCTAGTATTGTCAATTTTGGAATCAAGAATGGCTCAAAGGTTTGGTCAGCTGATGTCTAAGGAGTTTAAATAGAATTTTATGTTAGCATCTCATTTCATGATAGATATTTTGTAAAGAACCGTAAACTCTCAGATGTTTTTGTAATGTAAATATATGGATTATGAGATTAAATGACAATGTAAATGATATTTGTGAAATGAAATGAGAAAAGTTGAACTTATGATCACTTATGTTTTGTATGATGCCATAATAGTGAAAATGATTGCTCTAACGTGTCATTCTCATAGGGTGTGTTCTTGAATGTCCTCTGGATGTTCAAGTATATGCTCTATGGTAGTGATATGTTATAATTATTCTTGACGTAGCATCAAAACTATAGTAAAGTGCAGCCAATCTTAGGGATAATTGTGACAATGAAATGTGAATCAATATGAGCGAGAGAAAGAGAGGAAAATTGTGGATGTCATCTTTCTAACACAAAATTAACCAAGACATTTTGAGCTGCAAGGCTTAAACCACCATAAATATTTATATTTGATAAAATTGAGTGTATTACTGTACAAACTTAAACTATTAATTAACTTTATTTTATTACAATTCATCAAAATTACACTTTTTAATTGTTGGCAAAAAGTGAAAACAAAATTATTTGACTAACTTCTACTATTAAAGTTAAACTACAAGCTTATGAAAACATTGGATAGAGACTATGACACGTATTGGATGATAACAATTAAAATATTAAAAGAGTCATTTCAAACATGCATATGCCTTCGTCAGATCTGTAGTTCCTCGTACATGAATTTTAGATATCCTAAATGAAAAGAACTACAATTATACCATTATTACTTTTTATCAGAATTTGATTGAGACGTATATTGTTGATTTTCATTTAGTATGGTTTTAGATCCTTTTAATAATTTAAATTAAGAATTGTAGTGAATTGTACTAACTTGTCCCAAATTGAACTACACTAAAAAATCAAATTTTTATATACATTAGTTATATAATATAATTTATTTTAATATTTATAAATTAAATTTTATTATTTAAAATTTAACAAATCCATTTAAAATTTATGTCTATTAAGATTATTAGTTTGTATCCTTTGGATTAAAATATTAGATAAATTAAATTTTTGATAAATTAAATTTTGTTAGTGAATAATACATTCATGATTGTTTCTATGCCTTTATAATCTCTACTCAATTAACAATAAATATTATAATTGCTAATCCACTCAATAGTTTTATTACCATAATGTATATGTGATGTAATACTAGAAGGAATATCAAGTAGTTGCTAAAACTTACAAAAGATTTGAAATTTGAATCTCCAATTCTAAATAGGTTATTAAAAATTCAAATTAAGGTGAGTGAAATCTTTAGTAAGAATTGTTGGGATTTTAGAGAATAAAATAATGAATGGATAGTTCTAAGAATCTCTATTAAGATCTAGGAATTAATCTTAAAAGAAAGCATCATCGTTTCTTATTGAAAACTAAAAGTTTACAGATATTCCTAATGGAATAGGAAAAGGGCAAAGGTGCAAATATTTTAGAAAATGTCTATGTAAGCCCCTACTTTAGTATCATTTTATACCTTAATATTATTGAAATGGTACTTATTGCACCCCAGATAAGATGAAAAAGTAGCACTAGAGGTAACATTTGGAGTTGTTTTAAAAGAAAATGAATAAATTTATTAACTCAAGTTAAGCTTAAACAAGCACTAGTTATGCATTACGCCAAACGATCTATCTAACTAAACATATATAACAAATTAAATACAATTAGCAAGCCTTGATCATCCATAAAATTTTCATTCTTTGACTGATCTTGGATTAGGTATCATGTGCTTATAAGATTTCCCTGATCTAGTTAACAGTAACATCTCCTATAGTTGGAACATCCCTCTTTTTTTCTTTGTATAGTCTATTATTTCTTTCCCTCCAAATAGAGTACATGGTGCAACGTAAGAAAATTTTTAAAATCATCCCATCCTTCTTCAATTATGTATACATTCTGCTAGACCATGTAATTATAGTTGTAGGACCCCACTCCCTTGAGACACGTGCCCAACATCCTGAGTGATATCCGAATCCGTGCCACGCGAGGGTGGCATGTTAGAGCACTTAATCAGTCAAAACTCTATACAAATTTTTCTTTTGAAACAATATAAGCATATGCAGAAGTCAATTATCAAATCGGGCCACTTTTATTTCACAAATATTTTCAATCACAGTAATACAATCATTATAATCTCAATATCCATTTGGACCCATTTCAAATACAAAACACTTTAGTCATAATGTCTTCACATTAAAATATAAATACATTTGTATACACATTGTGCAAAAGTTTCTAAATACATTATTTGATACAAAAATTTTGGAATATATATACAATTCAATACGAAAAAAAAGAAGTACAATGTAGAGGTGAACTGATTCCGACCTCTATCCCTTACTTGTATGCTATAGGTATATTCCCGTTTGCTTAACGGGGTATTCTTCTGATCCTGAAAAATATTTGCAAATTTTGGGTGAGTTTTGCGAACTCAATGAGTGACTATCATCGATGGCTCACCTAGTCACATAACACATAAATCACATTCATAACATTTCACATTTCACAATCAATAAAATTTAATCATTCATATTATGCATATGCAGTGTGCATAAGACCCATTTTCCATTTATTATTTTGTTGTGATCGAACGCCTAAACTGTCCCGTATCTATTAAATAACGGGCTCATTAAATGTTGAGCCTGAGGCTCTGAATTACTCTCTGAGCTCAAGGCTCTTTTCATACTTTGAGCTTTAAGCTCTGAATGACTGAATCATTGTATGAGCTTGAAGCTCTTTTCACATTTTGAGCTTTAAGATCTAAATCACTTTTTAAGCTCAAGGCTCTTTTCACACTTTGAGCTTTAAGCTCTAATCGGTGGCTGCTCTGGTCACAACTTCATTATATTTCATGTATTTATGAAATGGAATGCCTCAATCACATTTGCATATTCTCATTCACATATCATCGGACCGTAGTCCAGCGTTCAACAACCATGTCATGTATCACGTATTTCAACCAATTCTCATACAAGAAACACTTCAATATTTTATTCATACATCACATTCATCAGACCTTCTGTCCGGAAACCAACATAATCAATCACATTCATAACATCATCTAATAGTCAATTAATACAAAATTCAAACAAAACAAACAATGAAGTGAGACCATCCCGGTCTACTCACAGTACGCTCCAGATTAGCATTTGCTTCCAAATTCTGGAAATGCCTAAATGTGGATACTTAACTTGTTTGAAGCTCCAATATCTACAAAATTACGTAACCTTAATCCCTCATGTAACCACGTACATCAACTTGAAAGTTGACAGAGGGTCCGATTTTTCTTGGGGTAAAAGAAAAAAACAATGTATGAGTGGTAATGGATAGGACAAACCAATATTTCATTATGGCGTAGATTTGATGAGAAACTCCGTGTTTAAGAAAGAAGCTTCAAGAGAGATAAAGACAAGAACAGCAGCGTGTATTTCAAGGTTATTAAAACTTAACTTTAAAGCTTACACACCTGTCTATTTCTTAACTACTTATCCACTTCCCTTTTTTAAAACTTGCTTAAGTATGATTTATACTTAAGTTTATGACTTAATAAAATCACTGGAATCACAAGTCATAACTCCTTACTCACTTTCAGATTTTTCCCATAAAAATATCATTTAAGGTCAACTTTACATATTCTTTTTGACCCCAATACTGAAGTCCTTTTATAACACTTTCTTCTAGAAACATGTTCCGCTATGTCTTATGTTTCCATTGATACAAAAATCATCCAATTTGGTTTAGTGATTTGAAAGATATGCTTCAAACAATTTCAGGCTGTTCTTGTCCAAAACAGTATACTAAGTACAAATTCCATCCAAAAATTGAACATATTAAAGGCTGAATTTAAATTTGACCTCTTTATATATTGTAAACCTACATATCTAGTTTCTCCACATCAGAAATCATCTTAGTTGGAACCCTACAAATCTAGATATATTCAAAATTCCAAAGTATGTTCAATAAAATAATAATAGTTCATACTATTCCAACAGATTTCTTTACATTCCTTTAATCAAAACCTTTTTCTAATCAATTCGGAATGCTGCCAATTTCTGTGGAGAGATAGCACAATGTGTGATAAATTTATTGTCTCAAGGATCACTTCGTTTAGAGGTCAAATAATAAGGATTGGGTTGAAGGAATCAAACATGGTTCTGTCCTCCATCATATTGAACCTGTTCGGGACAAATGGCATAACTTGCTCTAAGATATCAGATCAAGGTCATTCTTAAAGGGTTTAAAAGAGGACTTCAAGATCTACAACTTTTATGAAGACCCCGAGGACAAATTTGATCGTCTACAGGATCATAAAAATAGGACCAGACGATAGAATTAGATAAATAATACACTATATGATATGACGTCATCACCACACGATATGACGTCATCAGATGATATGGTCTCACCAAACGATACGTCATCACCAGATGAAGCATCCTCACTAGACGAAGCGCCCTTACCAGACGAAGTGTCCTCACCAGACGAAGTGTCCTCACTAGACGATACATTCTATACTCCTAAGCATCTTCACTTATAAGGACCATAACTTTTGACTATGATATCTAAAAATTGCAAACTTTATATCAGTGGAAAGCTAAAAGAAAGATCTGCAACTTCCATGAAGAGGAATTTGTCAAAATCCATCTAGATCAGTATAGTTTATTCATGGAAGTTTCAGATCAAATTTAACTCCCTTAACTATTCATTCCCATTAACTTCTCAGATGACTTCTATTCACTATAATTCAACAATTCAATTTTTATTTCTAATCCTTATACTTCATTTCATTTAGCTCATTCACTATAACCACAATTCTCAACATATCCCATTACAATTCAATATACCCAGAATGTCAATGTGCGAAAATTCAAATTCACATGTATGTATGTTGACATTATGCTGAGTATGAAATGCAAAAAAAAAATTCTAACTCTCACATTGCTATTTTCTCCATTATTGAAATCTAAATTCTAACCCTTAATATGGGTACGGGATGTTACAACGTAACTCATCAATGACTGGGATAGGATACTCATACGAGGCTATTACCTTGTCAAGTGCCCTATAGTCGACACAAAATCTCCAACTCTGATCATTCTTTTTCACTAATATTATAAGGCATGAGTAAGGACTAGCACTAGGTTTGATTATTTCTTGGGTCAACATCTCTTGCACTTGTCGCTCTATTTCCTCCTTTTGTATATGTTCATATCTGTAGTGGCAAACACTAATTGGGGAGACACCCTCTCGAGCATGATCTATTAGTCTAGCTGGTGGTAACACCTTTTGTTTAGTAGAAACCACATGAAGTTGTTCCAATAATTCCCTTAACTCCTCTTTTTAGATCAAAGTGAGCTCATTATCTCCCAATATTGGTGCTAAACAACTCCCTATTTATCATAATAAACCATCCACTTCTCAATGAAGAGGATGACACACTTGGTTCAAAGTTGAACACATATCACCCTATTTGGTATTCCTTTGTAGAACTATCATTGTTCCATTAACCTCAAACTCCATTCGCATTTTATCCTAAATCATCTAAGCATCCCCTAACATCTTTAGCCAAGAAACTCCCAATATAATATCAACTCCACCAAGATCAAACTTATATATATCTCTTGTGGACCCCTTGGACCCGACCTATATCTTCATTCCTCTATATTTCCCTTTGGCTGTTGTTCTAGGCCTATCACCAAGGGTGATCTCGTAAATGACATTCTCATCCACTTCCAACCCTGTTGAACTTGCTACATTTGTAGAAACAAAATTATGAGTGACCCCACCATCAATTAAGACAAGAAAAAATTCTCCCCCTATTCTCCCTTTGACCCTCATGGTAGCTTGGTTATCAATATTTGATACCATCTTTTCATACAATTCAATAACATTGTATGATACTTCTTTAACTTCTTTCTTATTGTCTCATCCTAATATGACCCATTCTTCCTCTCCATTGAGCTCCTCATCATCTTCTAAAATCATGAGTCTGAGTTGCTTTCTCGAAAATTGATGGAGAGGTGTGAAACGTTCCTCATATTTGAAGCATAACCCTGCTCTCCTAGCTTGCAACTTTTGGTAAGTCAAGTTAATAGTACCCTAAGGCAACTCCCACTACTTACCCTATGTCTACCCTCACCATTGCTCCCCGCACTGTTGTTCCCTGCTTTAACAGCCCATATGATTCTACCACTCCACTCTTGTTTTGTTTTCTCTCTTTAATATCACCCCAAAATCCATTAAAAGGAAACCGAGTAGCTATTACGCTAATAACTCTACCTACCCTAGAAATCTCTTGTCACTAGTTATATTGGAGAAGATTTTTTTTGTAATTCAACACCTTTTCCCCCAATAGCTCCTTTTCCATATCCCTGGCCACTTCAATAAGGCCCATACGTCTGTTTAGCTAGTGTGTCTTCACCCTCCTTCTTATCTCATCTCTGAGTCCACCCATGAAGTATCCGATGTACTGATTCTTCGTGATATGGGAAATTTGTGATACCAACATCTCAAGCTCTATTATATACTCTTATAATGTTTCATTTTGTTGTAATACCAAGAGTTGTTTGTATGGATTTGTGTGTTTGCAGCCACAATATTAGGATATCAACTCTTCTTTTAATTTTTCTCAAGTTAATATAAGAACAAAAGCTTTAAAATGGGAAAAAGAATGAATGGTACCTCCTTCCATGCTTATTTGAGCCAATGCAAGCTTCACATACTTCAGGCTACCGTGAATAGATAAAAACATCTCTGCTTGAGTTACCCACCCATATGGGTCAGATCCATCAAAAGTGGGGAGATCCATCCTTCGAGTTTGTTGCCTAAAATCATCCAGTTCAATCTCAAAGAGCTCTGGTGACAATGTCAATGGCCGGCGGCGCTCTAACTCAATCATAATCAGAGGTTCTGAGTCTGGTGTGGCTTCGTGGAACCCTCCACCTCTTGGCTTTCATTCCCCCTTTTGGCGCGTTCCCCTCCAACCCGTATGTCCTCTACTGCCTTGGTCAGGTCTTTTAAGGCTTCTGAATGGCTAATAACTACTCGTTGGTTTGCCACTGACTCTCCTCCAATGCACCGAACGAATAGAACATAGCAGTAGAACACAACAATAAAGTAGTAATAGAGTACACCATCAATAATTAGAAAAGAGAACAACAAGATATTGAATAGTAGTAATAAAAGGGACAAATGGAAATGGAGACTCCAATGCTGCGTTTGGTTCGTGTCCGTTGGAGTGAGGACAGTGGACATGGACGCTAAAGTCCTGTCCGTTGTTCGTGTTTGGTTGCTATCTGCAACCAAATTTGTCCTGTCCACCAAAGGGATGGACACAAAATTCGTGTCCGTTCCTCATCTGTGGTACAGCCACTATCTGTCCAACGGACAGGATGAAGAAATGACAGAAGTAACCTCGTTTACCTCTGAAACCTAAAACGCGCTACGAAGCTCTCCTCCTTGCAGCTTCAACTGCTCACGCTGTCTTCTTGCTGCTGTAGCATCTCACGCCATCTTCTTGTTTCTATCTAAGGTTTCAGTCCACCTGTTCACGCACACGCAGCTCTCCTCCTTCCTTCGGCTTCGTCTCCACTGCCAAACGCACGGTAAGTTATTTTTTTCTGTCCAGTTTCTTGTCTTCTCTTCCCCCTTCTTACCCTTCTATGGGAATCGTTTCCCTTGTAACGCATATGGGTGTTTCCTTTTGCGTCTGTGCTGCCAGATTTGGAATCTCTCCAACGACATCCGGTCTTCGCCAACCCCGCCTGCTACCATCTTCCGTCTCTTTTAGGTTAGACGCAATATTCAAACTCCTTGTTGTTGTTTTTTATTGCTATGGGTGATGGGATCTGAAGATTCTGGTTTCGTTCTTGATTATAATGCACTGATTATAATGGCCTTAATCATTCTCGATTTTTAGTTATTTACTCCATCTTTTTAACCATCATATCCACCAGTCGTATACTTTTTCCATGCTATGTTTACCCATTTATGTTCAACTGGGAAAGCAAGATTCTTCTCTAAAAAGAATCCAACTACAGCTATGCTCCATTTCCTAGCTCCCCACTGTAAAACACGTCAACTGAAGGCCAAATAGGTTCCTCCTCTTTTGAATCAATATTAAAGCTTCCCTAAGTTGAGTCCCCCACAATAAAACTCTAAAGAGACTCTCCTTTTGGAAGCTCTTAGCTCATGCTTGTTTTAGATCCTAAAATAAGTGGAAATTGTATAGGATCTGAATGGTTATGAGGGGATTTGACATGTTCGTAATAATGTTCTTTGTTGTGTGAGTGTTCTGTTTGTTGGTGTGTGAGTGTTCTGTTTGTTGGTGAAGTTACCATCATTTTTTGGTTCTATGGTGCTAATGTGGAGGGTAGTAAGTTGCTAAAAGTGGAAAGGTGTGGTGGTTGATAGTTAAATGGCTATAGTGTAGGACTGTTGGATAAGGGGAAACATTAGTGATTTTTATATATCCTATATATTTGGTATAAGTTTTAAGCGTGATCCAAGCCTACTACTACATTTAAGTTGTAACTGATGGATAAATATAAGTTCCTTAGTTATACCTTTTATTTCCTTGATTGTTTGAGATGAATCATAGTTCCTCTGAAAATCCTGGAATGTTTTCCTCTATATTGCATACACAAAGCATCCAAAAGCTACTTTATTAATCAACATGTCCTCTCTACTTCTTCCCTTGCTATTACTTAAACATAAGATGAGATTGGAAAATTTCATGCTATGTGGACAACTTCTATTTGATACAGTAACTGAAACTCAAAAACTGACAAAACCATTTCCTACGGTAATTGTTGCTTACTGCATAAACATGATTTTGTGTTCAATCATCTTTTTAGAGACTGCTATGTACGGTTGGTTCTTGGATGAATTTTGTTAGTATGAATTTTGTTATGAATGTTGTATATTACTTGCTAACCTTTGTGTTTGGATCAGATGTTATGTTTCTTACCTATATAACAAACATCAAATTATGATTTGTTTGACTTCTCATATTTTACAGAAGTGGTTGATTAGAGACCTTCTTCTCAATCCTCCTGCTTATTGCCTCCACCATTCAAGGTATAGAGACATGAGACATATCATTGTTCAATTATTATGAGATTTACAGCTAGTCAGTAAATGACTTGTATTTGAATTCTTGGACTTGAGTGGGGTTAGAAATAGTTGTTGCTCCTCGTATTGGTTTGTTTGGAAGAGATGAGTTGTTCCCCTCTTTGCCTTTTTTCTGGTCTTCCAACTATTTTGAAACTTATTGAATGATTCTTCAAGAAAGCAACCTGCTAAGGATTTCTATATTCTCTACATGTTTATAAATGTTACTATTCAATACATATATACAAATGCAGTAAATGATCAATAAATTGTTTTCGCTTTGCTGACAGTTTTTTTTACAAAGTTGGAGGCAATGGATGATGATGATATGTTTAACTGCTTGGCTTTCTATGAGATTTTGAATCAGCAATTGGA
>JAOSBK010000008.1:31978066-31988873 GCA_027568895.1 Erythroxylum shatona | reverse complement strand
GTTGATGTTGACATTCCGGATGGCACATGGGCGGGTGCTCTTAGCTTCCATGACATTTTGATCTTCAACACAGGACAATAATAATATTGCATATTTAGAAGCGTAATAGCTAATTTTTCTGGATGTTTTGCCAATATTGACAACTTCTATCAGTTCTTGTTCTACATTATCTTTTTCCACATGATGGTCACATGTGTTTCTAGGTTGCTACTTGCTTAGGTGCTGAACATGTAAATCCATGGTGTTCTAATTTTATACCATGCACATACGAACAAATTTTGGTTGGGCCTAGCTGCCAATCTATTTGGCTAGATGTTTATGAGTCATTTACTTTGTAATTGACATAATTTTTTCCAATAGGTTTGTATCCCCTTGATTTATTTGGAGTTCGATGTCTTTGATTTGGTGTCATGTGGTCAATTTTGTATATGTATAATCGGTTCAAGACTTGAGTTCCTTTTATCATTGATGTTTGTTTTCTCTGCTTACTTAATGGTAGGTGGTGGGCTCCTTTGAAATTTGATCCTGTAAAGTCACCCATGATTTTCTTTGAAAATGGTCAACCGGTGATCCCTCCAATAGCTACTAAAGTTGGCTTCGACAAGGCATTAAGTTTGATGGACATTGTTCCTTTCCCTCGATGATAGCCATTGTTGCTTCATCATGTGAGTTGTGTTAGAGTTATGCATTTGAATGTATAGTTCCATCTTCTTAAGAGAATATACGATGTTGCCTTCCTTTGAAAATATTATTTTCTATGTCAACTCATTGTCAGACATTTTGTTGGTTTGACTTGTATACTGCAATATTATGAAAAGCTGTCAAATTATGGATTTTTCTTTCAGGTTGAAGAGCTATTTTCTGTGAAGAACAATGGGACAAGTGTGGAATCACGTCTGGTGAATCAGCATGTCTTCAAGGCAACTGAGGGGTCTGATTTTCATATATTGGATATAACTCGTATGAGTGAGTTTAGAGCAGATGCCCATCCATCAACAGCCGGTGGAAAGAGACATGATGACTGTATTCATTGGTGCTTACCTGGAATAACAGATACTTGGAATGGCATGTTGATTATGTATTTAAACATACTACAAAAAAAATAAGACAATCTGCGACGTCTTATTATTAGCTTACATGAAGAAGATCCAGAGGAAGAAGGGCAAGGGAGCTGGTGCTGCCTAAGTTTTATATATCAGACTTTTGTTTTCACCTTACATTCTTTACTTTTGGAACATTTTGAACAATCAAGACACGTAAATGGTTAAACTTTTGGTTAGAATACTTTTAATATCGATGGGATTTGTTCAATTAAATGATGTATTTAATACACTCAATTCATTTCGTTATGTTCATGTGATATATGAATCATTATTAAAATTAATGATATGATTAAAAAATTGAAGAATTATTAAATAAATAAAATTCATAAATAATATTGAATAGTTATTAAACAAATAAGATTAAAAAAAATTTCTTTTAAAAAATAATTATTAAAATTAAAAATTATTAAATTAAAATGATTTTCGAAAAATGTAAAAAATAATGATTAAAAAATAATCTGCGACATTTTTGTATAAACGTCACAGAAAGCAACATTCCATGACGTCTTAAAAACATTGTGGAATGTTAAACTCCACAATGTTTCCAAAAACGTTCCGGGATGTGAAAAACATCGCGGAAAGTCCTAAAACGTTGCGAAATGTGATTTTTCGTAACGTTTCTAAAAAATATTGCAGAATGTGACTTTTCGTGACATTCCAAAAAATGTCGCAGAAAGACCAATCTTTCAGTGCTGTTTTTTAAAACATCGCGAAATCTATGTGTTTTCCATGATGTTTTATGGGAAACATTGGAAAAACCTTTTGCCTACATCACATTCCGTGATGTTTTTTGTAATGTTTTTAAAAATGTCATAAACTGTATTATGTGACTTTTTTAACATTTTGTGACATTTTTATAAACGTGGTAAATTGTGTTGAGTTCTTGTAGGGAATTGAGCACTCTAAAGAACAAAATGAGTCCCCTCTTCAGCATTTATGAACAATAGTCAAGCTGAAACAAAAGCTAATTTTTCTAATGAATAAGATGACAATAATGCTAGTGTTGTAGTTAAGAAACCTATCTCTAAATCTTGAAGTAAAAGAGTAGGACCTATTGTCTCTAAAAAGAAGCTCACTTTTTTTTTCAAGAAAGTCATTGTTGATAGAGCTATCACCCCTCTAGTAGAGCTACACTAGGTTAGTGCTTTTTCTTGGTCCTCAGCTCCGATTAGTTACTTCCATGGAAAATGACCTACATTCCATCAAGTTCAAGTTTGGGTCATAAGAAAATGAAAAAAAAGGGTTAGAGAAGACATTGCTAACTAAAAAGGACACATTTATCTTCAAATTTAATATTGATGAATGTCTAAAGAAGATATAGGAATGGCTCATAGGTGGCCAACCTATGCTTCTATAGAGATGAAGACCTAGGGTGGGATTGGACAGAAGCAAGATTGAAGCTTTTCCCTTATGGATTGATTTTTGCAATGCTCCATTGGAGTATTGGACAATATAAGGATTGAGTTTTCCTGCTAGCTCAATAAGGAAACCTTTCAGCTTTGATTCCATAATAACAACAATGGAAATTTGTTGGTAAGCAAGAATATATATTAAAGTGAAGAATGGGATTGAACTTCCTAAGACTATTTTTGTTCTGAAACTAAATAAATGTGGAGAACTTATAAAGGATGAGATTATACTATCATATACATTGAAACCTGTGACTCCTAATCGAGTTTGAAAGCCCATAGGGAAAAATTTAATATTGAAACATATGTTGAGCTATTAAGAATTGATAAGGTCAAAAAGAAGCCTATAGATTCAATTCCTTCTACTAGAAGATCCAGATAAACTAGTATAGGGAAAATCTATAAAGAGCATCAAGTAAACCTTGAATGTAAGCTCAGAGAGTGAATTTATAGATTCAAATCCCTCCTCTAGAAGGAGATTATGAAGGAATAAAGGTAAGAATGGACTTAAGGGTACTTATCCTTAAATCTATACTATATTTATCTTTATTTTGGCCCATTATGACCATTTTAATATGGAATATAAGTGGAATGAACATCCCTTTAAACAATTAGACTATTAGAGATATACTTTTGAAAAGAAGACGCTTGATAATGAATTACATAAGCCTAAAGTAAAAGTTGATCAGTCGAAAAATAATTTTTTAGGTGCAAAATGGGAAATCCACTTAAATCATCATATACATCATTACAATGGAGGAATTATTTTTGCTTTCAATGATAAGAAAGTTATGGTTTCCAATATGAGTTCTATAGATCAATTGCTATACTTTTAGAAGGAACCTTAATTATATGTTTTATGTATCAATTATATATGTTGCTAACATTGAGTTTCAGAGAAGCAAATAATAGGAAGATGTTAAAGAGATTCATTCTTCAATGACAATGCCTTAGATAATAGGTGACCTAAACTATATGCTATAACCTTATGAGGTTGAAGGGAAAAAAATAAGGCTGAGGGGAATTGATAAGAACATAAAGAAGGTTGTGAGTCAAATTGGAATGGTTTATTTGAGATTTATTGAGAACCTTTTCACTGGGGATGATAGGCACAAGGAAGGTGGTTCAATAGAAAGAAATTAAAAAAGGAAATGGTTAACCAGTTATGGCTAACATAATTCCTCAAATCATATGTTTGTTTTGGTGCACTAGTGTGCTCTGACTACTCTCTGATTGAAGTACAAAAACTCACTTTAGTATAATACCAAGGGCTCCATTTAGGTTTGTCAATTTCCTATATTAAAAGAAAGGATTTACAGAGATCGTGAGAGCTAGTTAGGAATAGAAGGCACTACAATTTCCATAAAATAATCATAAACAAATTTGATCCCTAAACATGTTCCGATTCAAGCTGATCAAGTTTTGCAAAATTCTTCTATTGATACCCTTAATTTAGACCCTTCTAAGAGTTCCCAAAAACCAAAGAGCAAACTCCTGTAACTTCAAATGTTTTTACTTGTATGTGTTGGGGTTATATAAATATAGTGCCCTAGAAAGCAACTGTATTTACATATAACTTAATCTTCTTCCAGTTATTTTTGTAATGAAAATATTTATTATTAATAAAACAAAAGAGTTTGGTTTCAATTGTATAAGCATTATATATCTAGTCATAAGGTACCAAAATTCTATTGTAAGTAATATACATATACATGGAGAAGTGTAGGAAACATGTATATTATTAGAATCTAAATTAGTTGATTCACAGTTGAATATGAAGTTGGTTGCTTGATTATAGTTTAGACTGTAGTGTTGCGATTTATCTCCGTGTAAGTATAAGAGTTTATTTCAAGGGAATGATGAGTTTCGTATCATGATAGTATTTGACTATCGATAATGGCACTATTAAATGAATATGGAATCAAGTATGTTTTTAAAGAATCAATTAGGTCATTACTTTAATCTTAAAATATACACTTTAGCATTCTTTTATTACGAACCGCAATCTTGAAGAGTGGTCAAGTCATATGTGTTTCATTATAATTCTTGATATGATCAAAATGGATTTTTACAGAGTATCAATCAAATGTCTGCATGTTGGAATTATTAATTGAAACATGTATTAGAGAACATTTACTCAAATAAAGAGTTTATAGTGATATCATCACTTCTAGATGTTTTATAGATATTGTTGATGAAACTGGCACCAGTAGTTTGATGAACTAGCTACCCATCGAGTCTTAACACCAAGATGTGATCTTGTGTGTTCATCACCATATAGAGTAAAACGGAAAATCTAGAAGGAAAAACCAATATAAGGGCAAAATGGTAATTTTAACCTTTATTATCTGGATGGCTATAATATGGTTCGCAATAGAGTTTGAAATTGGGCATCTTATTCAACATATGTGTTCTCATAATATTTAGTAATTCAAGAGTTCAACTAATTGTCTTTAATGGAATGATATTTGGTTAATAAGTTGGAATTAATTCTAATGACATTAAATTAATTCTAGGCTTATTGAAGCTTGAATTATCTAAGTCCAATTAGATTCTCCATTTAGCTTCTAGGAAGATTATCAAGAAAAGTAAGAAATGTAAATAGAGGTTTTAAAGCCTGCGATTGAATGTTGGGCTTACTTTAATTAATTGTTAATTATAAACCCAATGAACATTTTATATTGGGCTTGACTTTGGTTTGATTTGATTAATTAGATTAATTAAATTGAAACAAAGTTATTAAAGAAAAAGGAGGACATATTTTGGTTTTTATAGCTAAAATGTGTAGCTGCAAATTTAGCATTGAATTGTTAAATTAAACATGGTCTTTATCATACTTTATCTTCATTAAATTGAGTAATGATCTTATCATTAAATGGTTTAATGGTTGTCTTTTAAAATGGCAAGTAACCTTTTAGCATTCATTTGATTAAAGAAAGGAAGAGGTGCATTTAATGTACTCTCTCTTCCTTTTTTCATGTCATAACCGAAAATGAGAGGGTCTCATTTAAGTTATTGGTCTTTTCATATAGCCATCTTGAAACAAATGAGAAGAGTTTCATTTATGAGCTTATTTATGATTGATTAAAGAATGAAGTGATGCATTGGATGTATAATCACTTCCTTCTTTCATGTTAACCGAAATTGAGAGAAATTGTGAAGAAGTTTTTCTTGCATTTTTGACTTACTCTCTCCTCTCATGCATGCATAGCTGAAACTTGAATGAGAAGAGTCTCATTTTTTGGCTTCTTTCTTCTAAAAAAATCTCGTCAAAATATTTCTTCTCCTTTCCCACCAAAGGATGTTGTTAACTAAATTATCCAAGAAGAATAAGTGGTAGATCAGATTAGTTGAGGATGCAACAACAAGGAGAGGATACCTTGACAAAGGAAAGGATAGAAAATCAAGGAGTCAAAGCTATAGCAAGGATTCAGAGAGGATACAAAAGCGAGGAGTCAAAGTGATGAAAAGGATTCGGTATATTTCTACCATCTTGTCCTTATGCTTATTATGTTCCTTATACTGTATCATATATGTCTTAGACATGTGATTTAGTTATGTTGTTTCTGCTACGTTTTGATTTCATAAAAAGTTTTGAAATCTACCGTTTTAGCCAAATCTTGCATGATTTTGTTTTTGGTCTAACGTGAATGTCCTACTAAAAGGTGCGAGGAAGTGGATGACCTCAGTTATTAGATACTTTCTTAAGAAGAGAATGATCTTTCCTTTTCCACTTAAATAGGCACACTCCAATTGGAAGAGTGAAGGATTGGAGAATTTCATGGTGAGTGAGGATGATATTTTTATCTTTAAATTATCCACTGAGGAATAGGCCAAAGAATCATTGATTATAACCTTTAACACATTTAAGGCTACTCTATTTTCATTAAGAAATTTATACCAAGAATGTCACTTGATGGGAGCTTACTGAAAACTATCCCAATCTGGGCCAACCTTTCCCTTAGAGTATTACAACTTTAAAGGACCCAGTCATACAACAAGTAAGATAGGAAAATATATTAGCCCAGATGAAAACATAACAAAGCTATGTAGGATTGGCTTTGTTCATATATGTATAGAAATTGATCCTAATAGAGTTCTCCTTAAAGCTATTAAAATATTGAAGTTGAATAAGCATAATGCTTTGGTAGAAGATCACATCAAAGTCACATATATGTCGAATCCTTCAATAAAGGAAACTAAAAGGTCTTGTATCCCCAAAGCAAAAATTCTTTATGATAATGGGAGGATGGCCTCTTCTAACCCCCAAACTAATTATGATAGGATAACCTCTTCTAACCCCAAATTAACTCTTAGCCATAAACTTTGCAATTTGAGGAAAGAGGTAATGTAACCTCTCAATAACATGATCCTCTTTAGTTAATGCTAGTGCCCTAAAACTAGAATGGAAAGAATGTAAAAGCATAAGAGATCTTGCTATAAGAATGGCCCAAACTTCAAACCAGCTTAACCCTATTATGACTCTCTCAGTAGGTCCATGATCCAGATAATGAATGTATAGCTATGCAGAATTACAAATTGAAAATAACAGAAGCAAATTTATCTATCTCTACAGATCTAGGTCCAACCACAGTTAGATTTGGTAGAAAATCTAAAAGGAAAGGGTTCAAGTAATCCTACCCTATGGAATTTTTATTTTGGAATGTAAGACATTTAAATAACCAAAATAAACAATTTGCTTTTAAGGACTATCTATGCCTTAAAAAGCATATTCTTTTGGTTTCAGGAAGAACAAAATAAAGAAGGAACAAGTTTAAAAATATCTTTGGTTCCTAAATAAAAGTTGGGCTACATTAAGTAATCATTATTAACACTTTAATGGCTGCATTTTGACCCTCTTAAGTATCATTTAACTATCTTATTTTGTTTAGATCAACTATTACATTATGAACTATTAATAATCATAGATTATATTCCTTTCTATATTACAATCATATAAGCTTTAAACTGGGAATTTTAAAGATTTTCCTTATGGAAGGACTTAAGTGAGCTGGAAGTAAAAATAGTTAATTTTTGGACCATTACTAGTGATTTCAACTATGTTTTATCTCCTAGGGAAATCATGGGAATTAATAGATGCTCTAAGATAAAATTTGATGAAATACAAAACCCTACCAATGATTTGGGGCTAACATATCTAAGATATTGATATTGATAGTTATAGTTTACATTATATTTTAGTAGGTGTTTTAGTGTCTTTTTAGATGTTAATTAGATGAACTATGCATGTTTATGTTTAGAATTGTGTAATGTGATAATGTGTTTAAATTTTAAGGGGTTATATGGTTTAGAGCATATTATTGGACTTTAATTTTGTGTGTTTGAGGTATTTTAATGTGTTTGTTAGTGTTTGAAATCAAATGAAGAAGATCGTGGGAGGTTGGAGAAAGTTTGGATAAAGAGCCAGGCCACGATCATGACATCCTTGTCACAATCATGTCTGAAGTGATCTAGCCAAGGGTTATGATCATGACAAGTTCATTTTTAAGGGTCACGATTGTGACATCATTGTCACGGTCATGATAGAAGCTCATTTTCAAAGGTCATAATTGTGAGCCAAAAATGAAAATAGAGTATATCCTCATGTCTGTCTCACGCCTATCAAAATCTTAATAGGCGTGAGATAGACGTGAGGATCTGTTTCTATTTTCATTTTTGGAGGGTCATTTTGGACTTTTTGATATGGATAAAAGATAGTTTTCACCTTAAAAGGCAAAATAACTATAATAGGAATAAGATGACCCTAATGAGCTAAGCCTCCATCTTACCATTTAGAGAAAGAACCCAAGGAAGAGATAAGAAGGAGAGAAGAGGAGAAGGAGAATAAGAGGAGCTACTATCGGCCACTCCTTGTCATTCCTTTCCAAGTTATTTCTTATTGCTTTATTTCTTATTGCTCTTGTTATTTACTTCATAGGATATATCATTTGGATATGAGGATGATGAATACTTTGTTAAGGATGTTCTAACTTCATTTAGGATTGATTCTTGAATCAAGTGTGACTTATTTGCATTTGATGTTAATGAATGTTTGGGTATTGTGATTGTTTATCGTTTTTGCATACTTATGTAATAAAGAGATAGAGTGAACCAATAGTAACATGATTAGGATAGCTAATGAGAATTAACAACCTAATAGATCACATAAGCATCAAATCAGTAATTATAAAAAGAGAGATCTTATATAAGGACTCGATCGTTTATTAGACTGATTAAGAATTAGTTAGAACGTGAGCTGTTTTGTTAATTGAGAAATTGCAAAATAAAAAATCTGGATTCAATTAGGGATTATGATTTAGGGTTTAAAGATTAGGTCTCAAGAGAGAGTAATAAACCTTTTGAAATTCTAAGATTGATACCAATTAAATCCAATGTAATTACGGTAGTAATTGATGATAGAATGAATCCCCTCTTCCTATAATTGTTTTGATATTGTCTTGTGTGATTTCTCAATTGTTAAGTGGTTGTGCTCTAATTTGATTTCATTGTGTTAATTTCAAAATTTCAATTTCAATCAATTCATAATCAATTGTTTAATTTGTTGTTTTCCATTTTATCACATTTGTTATAACCTTGGACAACATTAGCATTCATTTAGTTCACTAATTTCTCAAGGGATCGACACCTCAATACTACTAGTTACGATTCTGTATGCTTGCAGATTATTGAGGGTTTTATAGAAGTAAAACTTGCTCAACAAGTTTTTTGGCATTGTTACTGGGGAGTTAGTTTAGGATTAGTTGGATTCCTTTATTCTAAGGGTTTTTTTTGCCTTTCTTGTGTCCGTGTTATTGTATGAACACAAGAATCACTCGCAATTTAAGTAGTATAGATGAAATGTTAACACTTGATATCACTCGATTGGAACAAGCAACTTGAAGAGCAAGATGATAAGAAGAAGAAATCGAAGAAACAATGGCAAAAAATTTTAATGAAGAATTAAATTAATGAGTCAATCAAAGAGACCAATAGTGAAATTTAATGGATGTTATGAGACTGGACCACCATTACAAATAGCCTCATTTGAGATTGAACTAGCACTATTAAACATACTGCAAACTAATGTGCAATTTTACATGTTAACGAATGAGGATCCTAACCTCCATTTAGCTAATTTTATAAAAATATGTGACACCTTCCAATTTCATGGATTGTTAGAAAATGCTATTAGGATGATGCTCTTTCCCTTCACTCTTAAGGATAGAGCCAACATATGGTATCACTCATTAAACTAGTAAAAATCAAGACTTGGGAGTAGTTCGTGCATATATTTTTGGATAAATACTTCCCTCTCACCAAGACATCAAAGTTGATAAGGGAAATAAAAATTTCCAATAACATGATGGGGAGTCACTTTGTGGAAGCATAGGAGTGGTATAAGGATTTATAAAGGAGATGCTGATTAAGCCCAAGTTTATTATGTAAATTGGCGACACTTTCATGGCCTTTACTAGACTTTTTGACTTCTAATTCTTGATTTTGTGCTTAAGTTAACGCTTGAGTGTGCACTTTTATTTTATACAATTTGATAGTAAAAATTGTCATAATTGGTATTAATTGCACTTCTTAATTTTTCTGAGAACAATTGTTACTGCAAATTGCTATTGTTGATTGTAGGAACCTCAAGGAGAAGGGACTCAATGTGCTGAATTGAAGTCATCAGGAGACTAGAATTAGAAGTCAAAAAGTACGCCGCGGTGAACTGACCTGTCGCTGCAGCGAAACACGAAGAATCTAGGCTGAGCTTTCGGGAAACGTTCACCGCAGTGAAGATTAGTTCTTTCACTACGACGAAGGATCCAGAATACACACAAAACCTTTCGAGAAAAGTACGCCGTAGCGACAGGCACGTTGAAAACCCGAAAGACATTTGGAAAAATCTCTCACTGTTTTGACCCGACCCGCTGACCCAATGTTTTAAAACCTGCTAAATTAGGTTATACAAAAACATTCTTTGTAGAGAGAGCTGACACATCTCATACATACACTTGATCGCTCTCACTGTCGACCTTCATCCATCAGTCCACTTCACTTTTCATCATTGCTTTCATCATTAGCTACTGCTGCCATGGGTGCTATCGATGTGTTTACAGTTGTGAGTGCTCCCGAAGTAATGCTTGGCTAAGCACCATTTCCTCTTGAAGATGTAGTGATGACTTGAGTTCAATGGGCTTCAAAGGGGAGTAGTTCATTTATTTTTAACTACATTGTTATGAACTCCTGAGTTAGGATTTATGCTTTGTAGTTGGATTTTCTTGATTATAGTTTAATCAA
>JAOSBK010000008.1:31924536-31942960 GCA_027568895.1 Erythroxylum shatona | reverse complement strand
GAATAAGTCAATTGAGTGCATATGCTATCTTTGTAATGTGTTCTAATATCAATTCGTGTATGAATGCTAATGTTATGTTTGTATATGTAAAACTTAATACAGTAAAACAAGATATTACAATACCAATGTAAGGTATATTATTATACTATGGTTCAATAATTACATAAAACAAAGATTACCACGTTAAGGCCTTACACACGATTGTGGGGTACATTCCCACGATCAAGACAGAAGTTAATGCATCTACCCACGATCGTGCTATGAGTTCCATGATAGTGTCCTAACTATTATCCTACAAATTCTAGATCCAAACATCTTCTTTCCAAATTCCAAAACACCAACATGACAATCCCTAAATCATGCTTCAAGTATACCTCAATTACATGCCAACTCCTCATCTATTTCATATCCAATTTCAACTCAAAATCACTCATTTATCAACTCACAAACCATTGTCTATCATGCAACAAAATCTATAGCAAAACTTATCAAACAAGCATCATGTTCCAAATCTTATTGTATTATCAATTCAATACATGTTCCATTCTAATTCAATCATTATAGAACATGTAATAATATATACTATAAAGTTTAGAATTCCCTTACCTTCTTAACTCAAATTTTCAACTCCAAAGAACCAGTTGTACTAACCCTTCCAAGCAACTAATACACAACTTCAAAATCAATGCGAAATTAAGTTGATCTTAGCACCAATAGGACAACATAGAAGATAACAAGATCCAACTTGCTTGATGCAATTTTTGGCTAAGATTTTGGAGTGGTAATGCACATATTTGTAGCAAAATTTCAGAGATGGGATAGTTTCAGCGGTGATTGAGCAATAAGAGAAAGAATAACCAATAGAAACACTTCTGCCCTAGCTAGACTAATATGATGCTCTCACCACAAGGCATATGTCTCCTTTGCATGTATCACATATGTCCTGCATTTAAGATACTAATTGTCATACTTCCATTAAGTCATTTGTCACTCAATGAATGTTACCAAATGCTACAGTTCAATTAGGCCACTTGTCACTCAACCAATGTTGCGAAATGTCAATGCATTAGCGTTGCCAAATGTCACTAACTCATAAGCTTAGTGATTCTAATTTTCCATATACCAACTTGACTTGTCATTTGATAATTTTCCTAGTCCAAATGTACATTTTAATATCGCAATTCTCTAATGGTGGCTATTAATTCCAAATCACTAAGTATAATCCATTAGACCAAAATTCTAGACATATGTAATTTGCATTCAAATCATAGCTCAATTTTAACACCTATCACACATGTACTTTCATGAACATGTAACATTTCAACTAGGGTATAATTTGGGGCCTTACAGTTATTGTTTCAAGGAAAACAAAAAACAAAACCATTTGTCTCGAGCTTAACAATATCAAGTTTGATACACATCCATTATTATTGCAAGAGGCCTTTGATCACTTAAGTGACTTAATGAACAAAACCCCTAAGGCTCAATCCTTTAAACTCTTTCAAAAGAAATCTTGGAATATACGATTTCACCTTAAGAAGTTGAAATTTTATGCAGAGTAGTCACTCTTCAGGAAACAAAGAAATCTTGAGATTTCTATATCCCCTCGAGGCCCCTAGTCTAGATGGATTCAATGTCAACTTCTTTAACAAGACCTAGCCTTTTATAGGTAACCTAGTATCTAAAATTGTTATGGAGTTTTTTAATAATGGTTCTCTACTTGTAGAAATAAACAAGACATATATTACTCTTATTCCCAAAATAACTTTTGCTGCATTGCTTATTGTAACACCATCTATAAGGTACTTTTAATCATACTTGCTCGTAAACTAAGAAGGATGCTTCATAACCACATTATTCCTACTTAAGGTGTATGTATACCTAGTAGAGTAATTGGAGACAACATATTGATTCGTCAAGAGCTGATCCTCCAAGAAGAGAGACCATCCTAATTTTTGCATCAAAATTGATCTTAAGAAGGAATATGACAATGTTGATTAGGGATTTATAATTGACACCCTTAATGCTATGGATTTTCTGCCTTCTTTCATTCACTAATTAGGCAACGTTTCATGACACCTTCATATAATATTCTTGTAAATGGACAATCTACCAAGCTTTTTAAAAGTTGTAAGGGAATTCATCAAAGGGATCCCATTCTCTCCCTACCTCTTTGTAATTTTCATAGAAGTTTTCCGTAGGCTACTTTCTAGGATTATTAAAAGGATAAAAGGATTCAAATTCCACTTTAAATGTAGAAAGCTTAAACTCACCAACCTTTGTTTTGTTGATGATCTTATTATCTTATCTAAAGCATATATTACTTCTATCTTAGCTCTAATGAAAATTTTCAAGATTTTCTATAGAATGTTTGGTCTAGAAGTAAATTGCTCTAAGAGCAACATCTATCTTTCTAAAAGTGCTACAAATAAGTATCTAATGTTATATACCAATATAGGTTTCAAAAAATAGGATCTCCTAGTAATATATCATGGCATTCCAATCACATCTTATAGCGTGAGCTCAAGAGATTTTGACTACCTCTTTGACAAAATCAAATCCAGGATATCTTCTTGGAGCATTAAACATCTATCAACAACTAGAAGAACCCAACTTATTTCTCACTTAGCTATTCCAATCAAAATTACTAAATCTATTGACAAGATTTTTGTTGGATCGAAAACATAGGCATACTAGATTTGGTTAAAACGGTAGATTTCAAAACATTTTTAGAAATCAAAAATGCAGTGAAAGCATGATAACCAAATCAATATATTTAAGCCATATATGATATGGTATAAGGAAAATAATTAACATAAAAAAAAGATGGAAATAATATCGACTCCTTTGCTACAACTTTCAACCCTAGCTGTGCTATCCTATCTTCAACAATGTATCCTCTCCTATGAAATGTATCCTCTTCTCATTATTATATCCTTGATCAATCTGATCGACCACTTGTTCTTCTTGGACAACTTGGTGATGACGTGGTGGTGTTGTGGTGTTTAGGGGTGATGGTTGAAGTTTTGTAAAATCTGGAATTTTTCGAATACAAAAAATAGGCAGACTGTAAAGTGAATTCCGAACAAGCCGCTTAGAATTTGAAGGTGATTCTTGAGGCAAAATGGTAGAGCCATGATGTGTTCTACAACTTTGATGAGGAAAGTTTTTCAATTGGATCAATGGTTTAGATGGTATAGTTAATTTAGTTCGGATGTGTCTAGAAAGTTGTGGCAACGGGTAGATTTAGATAGGCAAATTCGAATATGGTTTTTTGGCGATTGTTGAAGCAAATAGGGTCAAATTATATTCCAACTTGAAGTTTGAGATGTGAACTACAATCTTGAAGAAGGAAGTTTTGTGAAAAGATGAACGGATTAAAAGATATGGAATTTCTTTGCCGGGTGGGTTTTAGGAAAAGGAAAAGGCTAAAATTACGGGACCAGATAATCATATGATTTTTCTAGTTCATTTTCTGGGCTAACAACTGAATGGAATTGGGTGGAATTATATGTAAAATCAAATTTTAGAATGTGAACTACAACATTGGTGAAGGAATTTTGTCAAAATGATTAGAAGAAAAAAAATATGATTTTTCTTGTTTTATTCGTTCTAGATTAGGAATCTGGGTGCATTTTCAGGAAATGATGAAAATGGGCTGATTTGATGAATATAGTTGAAATGGATGATTAGATGAATGAAAGGGAATGATCAGGTGAATAAGGAAAGATAATTGAGTGTTTTTGGACTACATACAGAATCCAATTAATAGTTTTTGGAAACTAACAAAACCCAAATAAAGATGATAACTTGCAAAAACAAATCTCTCTCACATTTTGAATTTTATAATCTGACTTTCCTTTTGAGAGATTACACATATATATATGGGAAAAATGAAAATGAATGGCCTGTTGGATGACTACATGAACCAACCTCTCAACAGGTCCTAAACACACATTTAACTCTCCTAAATAGGAAAGTTACACAAAAATAATTGAAGCTAAATAAGTCTGAATTAAAACCATTGTAAAACCAACATAAAAAATAGTAATTAAATGTTTATTTATCTCACAACTCAGCCAAATTTGACTAGGACTTAGGTTTATCTTTTGGGCTTCAAATTAGGCTTGAAGATCATCAAAGAGTGTAGCACAAGTTGGCCTTTTCAACTAAACAAGCACTAGGATTTTGGCCCTAAAAAATCACACATTTGTAAGTCCTAAAAGGCCTCAACAATACCTGTAGCTTTAGGATTAGATTAACATCTTCTTCCTCAAGCTCTTCATCAATTGAATCAATGTCACCTCCATCACTTGCACTAGCAGTAACTGGACCAAGGCCCATGCTGGCAATGTCTTCATAAACTTGGCTAGATGGACCTCGATCATTCTCCCCTCCTTCAAAGCTTTCATTATGGGCAGCCTTATCAATCGGATTGGAACTCATTGTGTCTTCCACATACTTGCTCAAATCACAAACATTGAAAGTGTTAGAAATCTTATAAGTGTTTGGAAAGTTTACCTTATATGCATTTTGGTTGATTTTTTTAAGAATGTTGAACAGTCCCTCAGCTTTAGGCATTAATTTATTCTTCCTCTTGGATGGAAATATTTCTTTCCTCAAGTGTACCCAAATTTGGTCACCTTCCTAGAAGTCCACCAAAGTCTTCAACTTGGCTTGCATCTTGTAGGCTTCATTTTTCTTCTATATGTGAGCTTTATATTTGATATGGAGCTTGACAATTTTCAAAGCTCTATCATTAGCCTTCACATTAAATGGAATGCTAGAACTAGACATGCTCAAATCAAGTGGAACAAGAGGATTAGCACCATAAACTAATTCAAAAGGAGTAAAATTTGTGGTCTTACTTTTTGAACTATTATAGGCAAATTCGGCATGAGCAAGCAAGCTACCCCAATTCTTCATCTTTCCCTTTAATAAACTTCTCAAAATGTTGGGAAGACTTCAGTTTACGACTTCAGTTTGACCATCTGTTTGAGGGTGAAAAACCATGCTAAATTTCAAAGTAGTTCTTAGTCTATCCCACAAATGTCTCCAAAAATGGCTCAAGAACTTTACATCTCTATCACTAACAACACTCCTAGGAATTCCATGGAGTTTTACATATCCAAAGTACAAGTTCATTACATGAGATGCATCATTAGTTTTGTTACAAGCAATTAAATTAGCCATCTTTGAGAATCTATCCACTACAACCATAATGCTATCATGATTTCTCCTAGTTCTTGGCAAGCCAACAATGAAGTCAATACTTACATCTTCCCAAGGAGAATCAAGAACCGGCAATGGCATGTATAGACCATGAGCTCTAGCTGTCATTTTGGATTGCTTGCAAATGTTGCAACCCTCAACCAATCAAGTGACTTCCATCCACATCTTGGGCCAATAAAAATGCTTACTAGCCCACTCATAAGTCTTGTCTCTTCCAAATAAGTGACTGGCTAAGCCTCCACTATGGACTTCTTTTGAGATAGCTTCTCTGAAAGAACGATGAGGAACACAAAGAACATCAATTTTGAAAAGGTAACCATCATGAATGAAAAAAATCCCTAAAAGCACCATCTTTCCTAACTCTCTCCCAAATCTCACCAAACTCACTATCTCCCTCATACAATTTCCTAATGTCATCAAAACCTATTACATGAGCATACATAGTACTAAGAACTTCATATCTCTTAGACAATGCATCAGCCACAACATTACTTGGACCATCCCTATACTTCACTACAAAATCAAAGGATTGCAAGTATTCAACCCATGATGCATATCTTCTATCCAAATTAGATTGACTTTGAATGTATTTCAAATCTTGATGATCAATATACAAGATGAAAGAATTTTCCAACAAATATGCACTCCAATGTTTAAGTGCATAGACCAAAGCATAGAATTCAAGACCATAAGCAGAATATTTTCTCCTAGTGTCATTTATCTTTTTACTAAAAAATGCTATTGGTCTACCCTCTTGACTCAAAACAACCCCTATTCCTATCCCACTAGCATCACACTCTAGCTCAAAAGGCAAGCTAAAATTAGGCAAGGCTAAAATAGGAGCTTTGGTCATGGTATTTTTTAAAGAATTAAAGGCAATTGTGGCTTGAGGAGTCCACTTAAATAAACCTTTTTTCATGCAATCTGTTATAGGACTTGTGATTGTACTAAACACCTTGATGAACCGCCTATAGAAAGAACAAAACCCATGAAAACTCCTAACTTGAAACAGATTGCTAGGAATTGGCCATTGTACAATTGCGTTCACCTTAGCTGAATCCATACTAATCCCATCTTTTGACATTACATAACCCAAAAAACTAATAGTGCTATCACAAAAATGGCACTTCTCCATATTTGCATATAATGATTCATGGTATAAACCTTAAAGACAAGCCTCAAATGAATGCAATGCTCATGTAAAGGAGTACTATAGATCAAAATGTCATCAAAGTAGACAACCACAAATTTGTTGAGAAATGGTTTAAGTGCCTCATTCATCAACTTCTTGAAAGTGCAAGGTGAATAGGAAAGTCCCATGGGCATGACTAACCATTCATAGAGTCCTTCCTTTGTTTTGAACATCGTCTTCCATTCATCTCCTTCTCTTACAAGGATTTGGTGAAATCCATTTATAAGATCAAGCCTAGTGAACACTGTAGCTCCATGTAACTGATCTAACATATCATCAAGCCTTGGAATAGGAAATCTATACTTGATGGTAATCTTGTTAACGGCCCTCAAATCAATAACCATCCTCCATTTTCCATTCTTTTTAAGAACAATAAATGCAGGGACCATACATGGTGACACACTCTCTCTAATGAAACCTCTCTTTAATAAGTCATCAACTTGCTGTTGCAATTCATCATTTTCTTTTGGGCTCATCCTATAGGAATGTTTATGGGGAATTTAGGCTCCGGGAGTGAATTGATTTCATGTTGTTTAGTTTTAAGAGGGGGCAGGCCAGTTGGAAGTGTTTTGGGGAAAAAACTCTCTTAAACTCGTTGATTAGAGATTATACCTCAATAGGAATGGGGTGGCTTGGTTTGAGATCATCATCTATGTCAATGGGAATGTAACTAGGCAGCTCCTCCATGATAGAACTTTTCTCCTCATTAGAAAGCAATCCAATGGCTCCACCTGAGCTCCAACTTCTCCTTTTCTTACTTCTCTTTTCGCATAGCAAAGGTTTGAACAAAATCTTCTTACCACCATGGAACAATGTGTAAGTATTTGCTCTTCTTTGATGATGGACATCTTTATCAAAAAACCAAGGCCTCCCAAGAAGTAAATGGCAAGCCATCATAGGAATAACATGGCAAGAAACTTCATCTTCATATTTCCCAATAGCAAATGGAACAAGGCACTTCTTTGTCACCTTAATCTCATGTATTGAGTGTAACTAAGTCAGCTTGTATGGAGTGTCGAGAGGCTCGATTTCAAGACCCAATTTATCAACCATTTCACTAGTAACAACATTCTCACATGCTCCACTATCTATCACAACTTATTTTTTGTCAAACACCTAGAATGAAACAAAGATTTCCTCCTCCAATCTTCTTTACCTTTTTCACAATTCAAGACTCTCAACAAGACCAACATTTCACCATCTAACACATTTGCATCACAAATAAGAGCATTTTCTTCATCATCCAAATCTGGCTATGGCTCATCTTCAACAAAATCAATATGATACAACTCATTCTCAATTTCCTCAATCTCGTGAATGATCATAACTTTTCTAGTAGGACCCTCAGTGGCCATATCCTTGACATTTGAAGCATTTTAGGTGGTTTTTGGATATACTTTTGTTAGGTGGGGAGGATTGGGTGTTTCTTGGTGTGTATGGAGTGTTTTGAGCATTTAAAGTGGATTTAGGTGGTGGAGTGTAGGCTGGTTAGATGGGGCAGAACTTGAGGCATTATATTGGCTTGTTTCGGGTGGTGGAGTGTAATTTAATGGTGCTAAGGAATATCTAGGCATGGACTTGTTTGGACGGTTGTTTTTAAGGTAAGTTTCACTTTTCAAGGCCTATCTTTTCAACTCAAAGAGAGAATCATAAGAGTAGAAATTTACCATATCTTGGATTTCTTGTTTCAAGCCCTTGAGAAATCATCCCATAATCATCTCCTTCATCTCCTCTACTTCACACTTCATCAAGAATTCCTCAAACTCCATGGTGTATTACTCCATGGTTTTTGTTGTCTTGCTTTAGGCTCAACATTTGATCAATCAACTATTTCCTATAGTGTGAAGGAAAAAAACACAACATCCATCTCCTCCTTCATCCGGTGACATTGACTAATCTGTGGCCTACCTTCTCTAACTCTCTTCTTCTGTAAATTCCCCCATCAAAGGGCAACATACCCCTTTAACCTCATAGAAACAAGTTTCAATTTCTTATCCTCACTCACTTCTCTTAATTCAAAGGCCCTCTCAATAGCATATACATACTCAAGGTAAGCAAATGCATCAATCTTACCATAGAATTCTGATAATTCAACTTTGAAATTGGAAAACTCTTCTTGCCTTTCACCACAGATTGGGGATGGTAAATTCCGAGGTGCTGCTCTTCCTACACCATGAAAAAGCCCTCTTCCTCATCCTCTGATAGCTCCTCCATAGCTTGCTACTATTGGTTGGTCATCCTCTCCAAATTCTTCATCAATTAAATCTTCTTCAATGGGATTATGATTCATCAAAGGGGAGTTCTATACTAGAGTCTCCAAGGCCTCATTTTTGGGTTTGAGGGCCACCACCTCTAGCCTCATCCTCTCAAATGTGACTGCTAAGTCTTGTAGATTTCTACTAGACATAGATGAATGATTTTGGGGGTTTTTGAATCATTGGATATTGAAAGGGGCTAGAGAAATAAAAGGACCAGAATTTAGATTGTCTCTGATACCAAATGATGGTGTGGTGGTTGCTGTGGTGTTTAGGGGCAATGGTTAAAGTTTTCTAAAATCTGTAATTCCCCAAATACAAACAAGCTAGCAGATTGTAAGGTGAATTTCGAACAAACGGTTCAGAATTCGAAGGTGATTCTTGAGGCAAAATTGCAAAGCAGGATGTGACCTACAAATTGGACGAAGGAAGTTTTTCAATTGGATCAATGGTTTAGAAGGTATGGTTGATTTAGTTCGGATGTTTCTGGAAAGGTGTGGCGCCGGGTATATTTAGACCGGCAAATTCGAACACATTTTCTGGGAAATTGGTTGAAGCAAATAGGGTCAAATTATATCCCAAATTGAAGTTTGAGATGTGAACTACAATCTTAAAGAAGAATTTTTGTTAAAAGATGAACAGATTAAAAGATATGGAATTTCTTGGCTAGGTGGTTTCTAGGAAAAGGAAAAGGCTGAAATTGCGAGACCAGATAATGAGATGATTTTTCTAGCTCATTTTTTGGGTGAACGACTGAATGGAATTGAGTGGAATTATATGTCAAAATGAAGTTTAGAATGTGCAACACAACATTGGTGAAGAAATTTTGTCAAAATGATGAGCAAAAAAAAAAAGATATGACTTTTCTTGTTTTGGTCATTCTGGATTAGGAATCTGGGCAGATTTTCAAGAAATGATGAAAACTGGTTGATTTGATGAATTTGGCTGAAATGGAAGATTAGATGAATGAAAGGGAATGATCAAATGAATAAGGAAAGATAATTGAGTGTTTTTGGACTATATACAAAACCCAATTGATAGTTTTTGGAAACTAACAAAACCTAAATAAAGATGATAACTTGCAAAAGCAAATCTCTCTCACATTTTGAATTTGATAATCTGACTTTCCTTTTGAGAGATTACACATATATATATGGGAAAAATGAAAATGAATGGCCTGTTGGATGGCTATATGAACCAACCTCTCAACAAGTCATAAACACACATTTAACTCTCCTAAATAGGAAAGTTACACAAAAATAATTGAAGCTAAATAAGTCTAAATTAAAACCATCATAAAACCAACATAAAAAAGAGTAATTAAATGTTTACTTATCTCACAACTCAGCCGAATTTGACCAGGACTTGGGTTGAGCTTTTGGACTTCAAATTAGGCCTAAAGATCATCAAAGAGTGTAGCACTAGTTGGCTTTCTCATCTGAACAAGCACCAGGATTTTGGTCCTAAAAAATTACACATTTGTAAGTCCTAAAAGGCCTCAACAAGACCTGTAGCTTTAGGATTAGATTAACATCTTCTTCCTTAAGCTCTTCATCAATTGAATCATTGTCACTCCATGAATTGGACAAGAAGTAACTGGATCAAGGCCCATGTTGGCAATGTCTTCATAAACTTGGCTAGATGGACCTCCATCAACTCAGTTAACAAGATCCTTTGGTGGGAAAGGAGAAGAAAACTAGAAGGGATTTTGGAAGCAAGAAGACAAAGATGAGACACCTCTTGTAACATCTCGTTCCCATACTAAGAGTTAGAACCCTAAAATTTGGTACATGTGAGCTTAAAGAGAGATTAAGAAAATGCATTTCATGCTCATGCATAATGTTAGCATATACGCACATGAATTTGAATTTTGCATACATCAAAACGATCGTACATGCATTCATTGACAATTACTGGGTATAATTGATCTACAGATGTGATTTTATTAAGAATTGTGGTTAGATGGTATTGAAAATTGGTTTGGAGAGTATATTTACTGATTTAGAATTTTTGAAATTTCTGGGAAAAGTTTTGGAAATTTTTAGGTATTTTTGGACTAGGAAAAATGCCAAGTGGCAGAAAATGGATGAATAGTGATAGAAATAAATGTCAAATGGCAATGGAAGTTTTTATGAATGACTTTAGGAATTATTGACAAGTTTCATTAGAAATTAGGTTGAAAATTGGAGACAAATGGATTAGCTTTTTAAAAGAGCCAATTAGAAACCACAAAAAGGTGACAAGTGGCATCCACTCACAAATTTGACCTAATTAAAGACCATTTCATGGTCTTTCATTTGCCCATTCACGATACATGCTTCTCTTCTTTTTCTTCGTGGGTTCTCTTCTTCTTTGTGTCATTTTGTTGCCAATCTCCACCAACACTAAACCTAGCTCTCTCATCTCTTACTTGCTTCTTTTTCATCTTGCTCTCTCTTTTACTCCCACCATAAACCTATCCCTACCACCTTTGGAAGATGATGATCGTGGGTTGTATGGGAAGCTAAGGATTTTTGGCATTCTTAAAGATTTTGGAGATTTAGGGGCTAAATCAAGTAAGTAAGGCTTTAATTATTATGGGCAATGTTATATGAAGCATTTATGATGAGAAGTTGATGTAATTTTCTTGGAGTAGAAAGAGTAAAAATGAATTTGAAGTGTCTAATTTAAAGAAAGAAAAGAGAAAAAGGGGTAAAAATATGGTATGAAACTTCCATGATTAAACTATGTTGATCTAGAAAATTTTCGATAAAATTGTCTTCGTGAAAGTTGTAGATATTTCTTTTAGATTTTTAATGATATAAAGTATGAAATTTTTGGATATTGGAGCAAAGAGATATGATTATTGTCAGTTAGTGATGCTGCATGGGATGTACATACAGGATAGCTATATTGCTTTGAAATTTTGACCCTTTTAGAGATAAAAACTTTCTTTGGGGCCTTCATAAAAGTTATAGATCTAGAAGTCTTCTTCAAAATAATCTAAGAATGACCTTAATCCGACCTCTCTAGTGAAAGTTATGCCTAAATATGTATCTGGCACAATCACAAGGGTGTCTAGTGTGATCGTACCTAGGACTTTTGGCCAGGAGCTGGGCTACTTGCCCACTGGTGCGATCGCGAGTCAGTAAGGTACGATCAGACTTGATTCTTTTGGCCATAACTTTGTCATCTGAACTCCAAATGACTTGATTTTTAAACCAATAGATTCCTAACATATTTCTCTATCTCTCCATAAAAATTAGTAGCCCTTAGTGTTAAATTGAAAAGGGTGATGGAAAGAAAGTGAGGGAATAGATTGGAAGAGAATGAACAGGTTATTTTATTGAACATGCTTCGGTATTTTGACAATATCTTGTCCTGTAGTTATATAATGGGATGATTCTTAATTTGGAGTAAACTAGAGACACAGGGCTACAGATTGTCTAGAGCAATAGAATTTTAGTTCATTCTTTAAGACTTTCAATTTCTGGATGGAAGTTGAGTATAGTGTACTGTTTTAGGATGAGAACAATCCAAAATATTTGGAGAATAATTTTCAAACTACTAAACCAAATTGAATGATTTTGGTTTCATTAGAAACTTGGAACATGTAGAACAAGTTTCTAAATGAAAGTGTTGCCAAATTACTTCATTTTTGGGGTTAAAAAGAACATGTAAGTTCACTCAAAATGATAATTCTAGAAAAATCTAAATTCGACCAAGGGAGAAAGGAATTGTGATTATAATGGTTTTATTGAGACATAAACCCTAAGTATAAATGATATTTAAGTTAGTTTGATATTGGATTGAGTATGTGATTTGAATAATGGAAAAATACATGGGAATGTCATTGAGCATGTATTGACCATAGTCTATATACATATTTACGCATAAATGAGTTCTTATAATTGTGCAAAGTTGTAACGTATGTGCAATGTGTGTACTATATATTGGTGATGTGCAGGATAAACGTCCGCATTCAGACATTTCTAGATCATAGAAGCAAATTCTAATCTAGAGCATACTATGAGTCGACCTAGATTGTCTTACTTTAAGTGTTTGTTTCGTTTAAATTCTATATTGAATTATGCAATATAAATTATGTATTAAATAATCATCCAATGTGAATGTGAGATTGATTGTTTGATTCCGAACATTGAAGGTCTGAAGTTCTTGATGTATGAATGTGGGATTTGAAGTGCTCCTTGTATATGAATGCGAAGAAATAAGTGCTTCTTAAATTGATTATTAAATTATGAACCTAGGTCCAAAGAAAAATGTTAACATGCATGTGAATGAAAGAGTGCTACTCAACAATGATGTTGAATGCCAAATCTTAGGTCTAATGGAAAATGTGATTTGAATGTGAATGTGCAAGCATGTGATCGATTGAGCATATGATATGTGATGCATTCCATTACATGAATGCATCAAACATAAAGGCAGTTGTGACTGGAGTAGCCACCAAAAAAGAGCTTAAAGCTCAGAATGTGAAAAGAGCTTAAAGCTTATATTATGAAAAAGAGCTTAAAGCTCAGAAAGTGTATAAGAGCCAAAGGCTCACTATGTAAAAAGAGCCCAGTATCTCCAACAAATATGGGACAGTTATCAATAAGCCTGGTATCCACAATGGATATGAGACAGTTTAGGCACTCGGTCACAACAAAGTAACTAATTGAAAGTGAGTCTCACGTGCACTACATATGCACGATATGAATGATTATAATGTTTTGAATGACTTCTGAATGTGATATGTGTAGAATGAAAAATGTGAAATGATTGATCAAGTGTATGTGATTCAATATGATTATTAAAGAAATGATTTGAATTGTATGAATATGTGCATTGTATATGTTATATGATGAGTGAGCCATTGAGGATGGTCACTCACTGAGTTTGCAAAACTCACCCAAAATTTTCAATATTTTTCAGGCTCGAAAGAGTTACCCGTTGGGCAAACGGGAGTATATTTAATGCATTCAAATGAGAGGTACATGTCAGGACCAGTTTGTGTCTGCATTTGTATTTTCTTATTTTTGTGTAAATTTGTATTCCACGATTTCTGTATAGCGTGTATTCAAATATTTCTGCGTGTAATATGTGGTAAAAATTGGAAATGCTTTGTAAAAAAGATTGATCAAAGTATAATGACAATTGTGATTTCGTCTTTTATCAAATAAAAGTACGAGTCCAATTTGATTACTGATTTCTGCATATGCGTATGATAAATGTTAAAAAAATTCATACCTAGTTTCAATTAATTTTGACTATTCTAGCATGCCACTTTTGCAAGATTTGCACTCGGACATCACTCAGGATGTAAAGCACGTGTCTTGCGAGAGTTGGGTGCTACAATTTGGTATCAGAGCCCAGAATTAGTATCTTACATGGACATTTTTGAAATATATGTCAAGTTACATGCATTTTAGTCATGTCATGGCAAACAGCGGCAACTAATCCCTAATCTAGGTTACATTTATATGAGTCATATGCATGAGCATTCCTCAAGAGTTTGATTTGTTAGAAGCACTAAGAAGAATGATGATCTATTAAAATGTGAGGAAATGAAGATTTATGAACATTTAGAAATGAGAAATAGTATCTAGTTCTGTATGATAAATAAAGGCTCACTACATATGTATATGTGGTTGTATCATTGAACATGATATCCATATTGTACTGTGATGGTATACCCTCGAATGTGATATAGATGTGAATATATATATATGTATATATATATAATGTGGATTGATTGAGGAAAATGATCTTAAAAAGATGAATTAGGCACCGAAGTGTTTGTTTGATAAATGTGACAAGAGTTACAATCCATCGTGAGAATATATTAGTGGAAATTGAGATCAAAATTTATTGATGAATATACATCTATGAATCAAAGGAGAAGAGTTAATGTACCTAATATAGGAGTTGAACTATTATAACGTGATGTAACATTAGAAGAGGTAAATTTTGGAAATTTGAGGTAAAGTTGACATTAGCATATGTCAATGCGAGGGAACCACGATCGTGGCAAGGATAAAGAGAGAAATATTTTCTAGGATCATTGAGTTTTGATGAATAAAACATTATGACTGTGTACTAAATTATATAAACTAATATTCTCAAAGTACTAAGAATGATCAATAAGCGATGACAAAGACAGTTGATTGATAAGGATTATATGAATAGTATCGATGATAGTAGCAAGAAATCTTCTTTCAAAGAAGAATTTCCCTAAATTAGGTTAAGTTGATCAGATGATTCAATTTAAGAATGATCAATCAAAGAACAAATCATAAATGAATATGTAATGATTTAGAAGTGAGTATTGGAGTCCTATTCTTGACAGAGATACAAGTATAAAATGTAGAATATATTACTGGCAACTATGTGATTGAATTCTTGAATTGAGGTGACATCATTGCTAATATGAGGAGACATACCTTTGCCTATTGATCAGTCAGGTAAGAATTGTTGACCCGAAATTTGTCTTTGATTAAGCATGATTTAAATTATTATGAGGTCTTTATGGATTTATTTTATGGAGTTAATTATTGTGTTAATGTTGGTAAGACTTTATGATATAGGTTAATTAAATTGAAGTATTAAGGTAGTAAGAAAGTTCAAGGGCATTTTTGGTAGTTCACTTAAAGTTAAAAGACATAAGGAAGGGTAAAATGGACTTTCTGGACTCATTAAGGATAAGGAGGGGAGAAGAAAATGTCTTGCAATTGAAGAAGCCAAAAACATGAATGAGAAAAAGAGAGAAGCACGAAAAAGAGAGAAAGAGGAGAAAAGAAGAGTTAAACTAGGTTTCACTTTTTCTTAGTCTTAAAGAGTGATTTTGAACTTGTTCAAGAAGGGGAAAAGGAAGAGGAAGATTAGAGCTTCTACTAGAGCAAAGAAACTCATTGTTTGGTGAAGATTAAAGGTAAGTTTATGTTTAATCTTTTGAATTTTTGGAAGGGTTTTAGTCCATGAAGTTTAAAAAATGCATGAGTTCATGTATTCTAGGATCAATTTTATGTATATGATTCTTTGGGCTTTCCAATTTAAATTTTTATTGAATGAAAATTTTGTCATTTATGAAGGAAATCAAGAAGAGGATCAAAAGAGGCAAGAGGAGCAAGAGGAAAGACATCCTTAAGCCAATTTCTTAGGTAAGAAATTCAAAGTGGGTACATGTTTATAATAGAGTAAATAAACCACTAATGTTTTCTTTAAATCAAGGAAGTTACTGATTTAAATTGCATCATAAATGTTGCATTTATTGCTTCTTGAATGAATCGAGAAATTGCTTTATGTTTGATATATAACTTGTGTGGATGATTTATGAAAAGACTTTGAAAATTATTTTTTTAAAACAATAACAAGTTTATGAAATCATGTTTTTAGAAATGGGTTTCGAAATATCTCATGTTCATGAAAAACAAGTTTCCAAAATGTGCCTTTGGGCAAACTGTTTTCAATCCATGAATTACATGTTATATGAGTTTGGTGTAGTCCATTCAAGTATGTTACATGCATGTTGATCAAGTTAAATGCTTCTCCCGCCTGCGTGCTAGTGGCTCGAAGCTTCTTTATTGACTCCTTCATGTTTACGTCTACACAAAACCATTATGTGGGATTGCGATAATACGTTAAGTTTACGATTACACATGACCATTATATAGAAATGTGTAGTCCATCATGTTTATGGATCTACTCAAATCATTCTGATGTGCTTATATGCTTATGATATGTTAACAAGTTTGATGCATACATGATTTATAGTTTGTGAAGTTTAGTTATGAATTTGAGAACAATACATTTTATGAATTTAATTAGAAATTTGTATTGACAAATGAACATTTCAAAGGTTTTACTTATTTTTCCGTTATAAACTGTTATCCATGAGCTTTAAGCTCACCCCCCATTTCTGTCCCATCTTCAGGTGAAGAGCATGAGATCGAGTAACCAAGAGTCGAGGCATCACTTCACTTTTGCAATGTTTTTGTATTTTAAGCTAGTTTTGTAAAACAAGACTTTAGTTGCATTTTGAGCAATTCTTGTTTATGTAAACTTTGTATTTTTGGGATTACGATGTATTGTGGCTTAAAATGCCCATTAAAGCTTTGTAGAACTCTTATCTTTTGATATTAATTAAACATTTTGATGTTTGCTCTATGGCTTTCCAAGTCTTTACATTGCATTTTCCAGCTTTTCAAAGGGGTAGGAATTGCGTTTTGAATTCAGGGAAAAACTGCATTGATCTAGGCTGAATTAGATAAAGTTGTCTTCTTGGAAGTTGTAGCTTGTCTTTCTAGCTTTCCAATGATATAAAATATGAAATTTTTGGATATCTAAGTTGAGAGATGTGATCATTATAAGTTGGTGATGCTGCATAGGATATATAACAGGATAGTTATAGTAAATGATGAGATGTAGTTGAATGTGATGAATGAAATGAGTTGGGATTTGAGAGTTTTATAAGATCAATTTGGTGGTTAAATTGCTAAGAAGTGATATTGCATTATAAGAGGTGAATTTGGGAAGATTATGAGTGAAAATGATGTTAGAATGGATGTAGGAACCATTGGAGATGCTTTGGAGGGGGTTTTGTATCACTTATATCTGTTAAACATACATTAGGTTTGTTAAATGGACCTTCTCGGATCTAAAAAGGTCCCCAGCCTCGTCCATGTCCATTATATGGATATTAGGTCTATTAAACGGACCTTTTCGGGTCTGGAAAACGCTCCAGACCCCATGTATATCCATTAGGTGCAGGTGTATGTCCGTTACTGTATACTTTCATAAATTCACAATTTTGACCATCTAAATGGCAAAATCTCTCTTTGGATTCTTCATAAAAGTTATAGATCTCAAAATTTTCTTCAAAACTTCCTAATATGACCTCAATCCGATGTCTCTAAAGAAAGTTATGTCAATTGTCCCAAAATAGGTACAATAAGATTGAGAATAAAAACATGTTTGATTCTTTTGGCCATAACTTCATCATCCGACCTCCAAATGAAGTGATTCTTGATCCAATAGATTCCTAACTCATTTTTCTATCTCTTTGTAAAAATTGGTAGCTTATGATATTGATTTGAAAAATATTTATGGAAAGAAAGTGAGGGAAATGATTGGAAGAGCATGAATTAGTTATGAACATGGAGATTTTTGGGATGTTACGAGAATGAAGATGAACTGATGATGGCTAATGAGGGTTCATCGAAATAACCCTACAAAATATGCACGCTCATGTTTTATGATATTCTGGATAGTTGAGCTCTGAAAATGGGGTCTAACACCTATTATTAATTTTTTAGTTATTCTATAAAGGGGATAATGTTTTCTAAGTTTATTGATTCATCTAATTTGGATACTCTATTTAGAAAATTTGATGAAGTTGTGAACAAAGATGAGTTAAAAAATATTGTTTAGTTTATTATTGACAATGATTCTATTTATAAAGCATCTAAAAGAAGATTGTAAAATAGGTACCAAAGTTTTGAGTTTCGTACCATACTGGTCAGTACTGACCAAAAGGCCAACCAAAAAATGGTACAATGGAGCCGACCGTCGATACTAGCCAATGTTGGAAGTTTCGTCTAGTGCTAGCTAGTACTAGATGAAATTTAAAATATCGGTCAAATATTGGTTAGTGTCGTAAATCTTAAAGTTTTCAAGGACTAAATGCAAAAATAAAAACTAAACTAAACATCCCACACCCACCACCTATGCAGCAAACTCTCTCACTCACTCATTTTCAATTTTTCAT
>JAOSBK010000008.1:31901884-31912442 GCA_027568895.1 Erythroxylum shatona | reverse complement strand
ATCACAACACTACAGTCTAAACCATAATCAAATGACCAACTTGATTATTCAACTGTGAATCAATTATTTTAGATTCTAATAATATACATGTTTCTCATACATCTCTATATATAATATACATGTTTCTCATACATCTTTATGTATATGTATATGTATATTACTTATAAAAGAATCTCGGTACCTTATGACTAGTTTTATTATGCTCATACATATAAAACCAAACTTTTTTATTGTATTAATAATAAATATTTTCATTACAAAAAGTAACTGGAAGAAAATTAAGTTATAAGTAAATAAACTTACTTTCTAGAGCATTATATTTACATAACTTCAACAATTTTCAGTAGATTTTTATTATTTGGCAGAATTGAGAGGTCCAATAGAATCAAAATGAATTGGAGTAAATTTTGCATTCCCAAAAATCAAGGAGGTCTTGGCATTTGCTCCCTAAAATCATAAATATACCCCTGCTCACTAAAAGGTTATAAAGACTTATATTTTATAAATTGTCCCTCTAGTGTAAGTGGATATATAGCTACTTCATAAAAAACATAAGCATTTGGGCCTTATTGTAAGGCATTATCCCTCCTCTACTTTGAAAACCATTTTGAAGTTAAGGGATAGGTACAAAACTAATTTCATTGCATTAGTGGGGAATGGAGAATCCTTTAACTTATGGCAAGACAAAGTAGTATGGTCTAGTTTTCCTATCCCTTGAGCCTCCATCATTCTATGGCTTGCCATGAAGAACAAGCTGCTAGCTATTGACAAGGTTGCCAAATTCCTTAACCTCACCAACTGGTGCTTACTTTGTAGCGATGCTAAAGAAAATGATGATCTTTTTTTTTCAGTTGTAGGTTCATCAATAATATTTGAAAAGCACTTATGAGAAGATGTTTAGTTTCTGATGATCTAATCAACTTAAGCAACATTAAAACTTGGCACTCAACCAACAACTATTGTAACAAAACTTCACAAAGGTGCTTCTGTTTAGTCTCATCTTCTATAATCACTACAACTTAGGATGAGAGAAACAATCGAATTTTTTAAGATAAGAGCCTCACTAAAGAACAATTCTACAATCAGCTCATGCTGCTCACCAATCTTCAAATTAGCATTGATAAGTATAGATTTCAGGATGAACAATATCTCCTTTCCAGCATTTGTAAGTATAGATTTGAGGATGAACAATATCTCCTTTCCATATGGAATGTCTAAGATCTCTTTCTTTTAAACTTGTAGTTGTAATCATCTCTACTTACTAATGGTTTCAACCTTGTATTTTGACTGGTACATCTGGAACGCCCTTTAAGACTTCATTCAATTATTCTTTTTTCCAAAAAAAAAGAAGAAAACTCGTGAACAATACCCATAGGCTCATTAAAAAAAATTGCAATAAATATTAGTTTGAAATTGAAAATTTAAGCATTTATCTCTTAAAGAACTATGTGATAAATTTTAATCACATATAATGTTTTTTCTTTCTGGGATTTTAGAGAGAATTAAATCTTTGATGGGCCACGGTTATTAGATATTGCCAGAGAATAATATCATTATTAGCTGATGATGGAAATGGCAATCACGTCTGCTTTCCCGTGATCTCTGAACTAGGCTTCTTACTTGTTTATGGAATTTAGATCGAGTGGCCTGCCTTTTACTTTTAGTGTTGTATCTAACCACGTCAGAATTTTAAATAAACCTTACATAGGATTTAAATTATTTTGTAGTCAGATTTTTAAGGTTTTATTATTTAGTTCTAAAAAAGAGATCGACCCAAACGTGACAGGTCTTGGGCTATTTACTGTCACCACCGTTTAGTGACAATCCATTACATTTGATAAAGCTCTTCTTGTGTTAATTTCTCGCCACTTAAACATCTAGATGATGAAAATATGTGCTGGGTGTGGTGGGACCCGATGTGTTTTGCTTGTTTAGAAATAATAATCTTTGTCTAGTCTTCTTTGTCAATAATGTGGAAACAAAGAGCTAAAAAGCAAAAGAAAAGTGAGCACTCACACTCAATCACCCAGTTGGGTTTGACTCTCAACAAAACAACAGCTACCTTCCAATCCATTGGAGTGACGGAAATCTTATGTGCATTTCTCCAACAAAACAACCACCGAGGTGTCATCATTAATAATGGTTTAGGTTTATCACATCTCCGGATCTGATTATACTACTTATCCACGTATTATTTATGTAAACTCTATATAAATATGATTGTAACAAAATAATTGAAACAGATATTTAATTTGTTAGGTATAGTTTCCACTTTTTTCCCCCCCTTTTTTTCTCTTGTCAAACCCATCTCTTTGTCTTGTGCTTGGTGGGTTGTGCCACTGAGGTACATGGGTCCTAAACTCCACCCAAAGTTCTAATGATGCGAAACAACGGTGTCCATTCCCCTCTCTTGCATATGCAATGCTCCCATTTCCTCTCGTACTTGGGTTTCCTGTGTTGGTTTAAGATTTCTTTCGTTTGTTATTCTCTTCATTCTCTCTTGGGACAGTCAGGGTCGTTATTGGTGATTCTTTGATGCTTTTCTTTCTGGGTTATAGATTCTGAAGGTGGGTTCTGAAGATAATGAAATGCTGTTGTTGGGTCTGTTGCGAACAGTATACCTGAAATTGTTTCCCTATGTACTACTTTTTTTGTTGGGCTTGTTTATCAGTGTTGGAGTTTATTTTGGAAAGTTCAGACCGTTCTCTCTTGTTGAATAGGTAAACCCTGTGGAACGATGTCCGACGTAAGCGTTCGTTGATTGAGAGTTCGTGTTACAACCAGGTTTATGCAATTAGGATTTGCTGCTTCTAGTGCACCGTTCGATGGTGTTCGGACAAGGGCTTTAGCTTTGGAGATGGAGCTTTGACAACTTGGTCTTGCTTAGTAATTGGAGAAAAAACAATGGATGGAATGATTCAACCCCCTCTGGTAGATTCTTAATCTAATCCTTTTATATCATTCTACTCGTGTTTTTGTTTTGGTAATGCAATATTCATCCGTAACTTGGGGCTTTCGATATTCTTCCCATGTTAGGACTGTGTTTATGACCATGGCGCTTGCTTTTGTTTGTTGTATTATTTCTGAAGATTTTATGTTTGTTGATCAACAGCCCGATAATGATTTGAGTTTTTTAATATGGCGACAAGCTCTTCTTATGGTGATTTGCGTCGTCGATTATTAAAGCGCGAGGGTCCTGGTGGACGTCATATCAAAATATTAACTGACCATTATCTTCCTTGAACATAGGAATGAGTTTAGCTTTTCCTTGTGCTTGTTGCAAGTTCCAAAGGAACGAACCTACCATTGCAGCACTGAAATGGTCTCATAAAAATTAGATTTCCACTCATCTTGAATTGTAGATGCATCTCTTTATCCCAGTTCCGTATGGTTTTAAATTAAGTACAAAATTAGCTGAAGTCGTATTCTTCTTATTGAGAACTCTATAGGAGTGTTGTCTGTCCTGTGTTAACAAATATAAGCTCTTACTAACAACATCTTTCTCTATACTTATTAGAATATTAACCACGTGGAATTTAATAAATAACAATTGATATCTGATTGCAAACCATTATTGTAAATGATGTGGATTGTGGATGCTTTACTTCTTGTTCGAGTTTTAGAGCCTAATTTGTAAACGGTGCATTGTTTGAGCTCATTATATGAGAGTAAATAGTTTACATCAAAATAATACAATTGTCACTGCTATATATATGTTCTATGTTCGATTGTTACGTCTGATATATTTCTTGTGTATGTAGTGATTATTTCTGGAAAGGATGAAATTAATTACTCTTCATATATTTTTGCAGGTAGATACAACAGCTTGTTTTTGTAGAGTAGACGCAGGCCTTAAAACTGTTGCTGGGGCAAAAAAATATGTGCCTGGTACTAAGATTTGTCTTCAACCAGATATTAAACCATCCATCCATCCAACTAGAAACAAACCGTCACGTGGTGATAGGAGCCGGAACCAATATCCTTTACTTCCTGGACTCCCTGATGATCTTGCTATTGCTTGCCTGATCAGGGTTCCAAGGTTTGAGCATTGTAAGCTTCGGTTAGTCTGCAAAAGATGGTACCGTCTATTAGCAGGGAACTTCTTCTACTCCCTCCGAAAAAGCTTTGGAATTGCTGAGGAATGGATTTATGTAATCAAGAGAGACCGAGATGGAAAAATTTCATGGCATGCTTTTGACCCCATCTACCAGCTTTGGCAGCCCCTGCCTCCTGTTCCTAAGGAATACTCAGAAGCTCTTGGATTTGGCTCTGCAGTGCTAAGTGGTTGTCACCTGTACTTGTTTGGTGGCAAAGACCCTCTAAAGGGATCTATGAGAAGGGTTATCTTTTACAGTGCTAGAACGAATAAATGGCACCGTGCGCCTGACATGCTTCGCCGCCGACATTTCTTTGGCTCATGTGTCATCAACAATTGTTTGTATGTTGCTGGTGGTGAGAATGAAGGAGTACACCGACCCTTGAGATCAGCTGAAGTTTATGATCCCAACAAAAATAGATGGTCCTTCATATCAGATATGAGCACAACAATGGTTCCCTTCATTGGTATTGTCCACGATGGGAAGTGGTTCCTAAAAGGACTTGGACCTCATCGGCAGGTTCTTAGTGAAGTCTACCAGCCAGAAACCGACAGTTGGTACCCTGTTTATGATGGAATGATTGCAGGCTGGAGAAACCCATGTGCTACTTTAAGTAGGCATCTGTATGCTTTGGACTGCAAAGATGGCTGCAAACTTAGGGTTTATGACGAAGTTACTGATTCTTGGAGCAGGCATATTGACAGTAAGATGCATTTGGGAAATTCTCGAGCACTGGAGGCAGCAGGCCTTGTTCCTCTTAATGGAAAACTCTGCATCATCAGAAATAATATGAGCATATCTCTGGTTGATGTTTCAAAATCAGGAGATTTAAAGGGAGCTACCGAGCATTTATGGGAAACTATATCTGGGAAAGGACAGATCAAGACTTTGGTCTCAAATATCTGGTCAAGCCTTGCAGGAAGGAACCGCCTTAAAAGTCACATAGTTCACTGCCAGGTTCTTCAAGCATGAGAACGACTAACTATTAGCAAGCTAGTATCTTCTTCTGTGATGCTTCTATTTGAAATCTCTTGGTGAGTGTTCATGCGTAGGAGAACATGAAAAACTTGGTAGCCTGACGATGGCAGCATGCTAGAGTTGTTCCATTGGGCAACTGTTGAGGGTAAAATATCTTCCATATTAACAGTGGTCCAGAGTTACTATTTCCTGAATGAGAATGCTAATCTTTAAGCGTTAGAGATATGTTAAGATGCACAGTTATTACATGTGAAAACTGTGAAGAGCAAGTTATCAACTGACCAAGTCTTATTATATGAAAGTAACTGCTGTTCATCCAATTTAGTTTGTAAGCTTAAGCAGGTCAGTTGGTTGTTGATCTTTCTCCATGTCCTGATGACTTCTCTCGACTTTCAATTCTACAGTGTAAAATTATAGTTGATGAGTCAATCGTTAATTTGGATTACTGTGATAGTTTTATTTGCTTAATCTATATGAATAAATTAAGTTTGGTTATCCCCGTTGATTAGTACAAAATGTTTTAAGAATTATACTAATAATCTGGAAAATCACATAGCGTTAAATATTGATAAAGGGAATACATTATCAATCGTTAGATTACATGAACCTCTTGCAATTTCTAGACACGTTGATACTACAAAAGCTAATTGAAATTGAAGGAAAAACAGTGGTACTATAAAGCCTCTTCAAATTGTGCTGATGTCCTTGGTAATGCTGGCACGTTGCCAAATGAGTTGCCTGTTTTAATATGTTGCCATCTCTACGCCTATCCCGATTTCTAAGTGCTATAATACAGTGTTTTTTTTAAAGAAAAGTGAAAAAATGCATTAACTTATCAAATGGGTAAGGTACAAGAGTGGTTACTTGATACAATGATCATTAGACTATTATGTTAAGAAGCGGACTTGGCAATGGTTCGGTTCGCCCAAGTCGAGTCCGAGCTGTCCCAAAATTTGTGCACTAGCTCGAGCACATGGTCCAAGCCCACGTGGGATTAGGTCTAGATAATCCAAAGCTCAACCTAGTCTGATTTTCATTAAAAATAAAAAATCATTTTCATAGAACTTTCAACTTTCGGGTCAGGTTAGGCTTAGATAACTTTTAAGAAAAAAACTCAAGCTCGATTCAAAATTTAGTTAAATCGGGTTTGATTCGTTTATTTTAGGTCAGATTAGGTTGGACTTGGACTTAATTGCCCTCTTAAGAAGAAGCAAAAAAAAACTCAAAAGTAGCACAGGGGAAGCTAATATAAGTTTTGGGCCAGATGTACCAATAAATAGAATCTAAGCAAGAACATTCTCCATCAATAGCCTTATGTTTTTAAACCAACTTCCATGCCCCATTGGTGAGCAGATTAACAATTCGTTTTAGAGCGGGTCTTATTCAGTGTTTATATCTGTCTAAAAAAATTTGCATAAAGGTCATATTAAACAGTTTGAATTTAGGATAAGATATTAACATACTCTATTTTTCAATGGAAATGATTATTTATTTTAAAAAATTAGAATGAATATTTTGAACCATAGGATGTTTCGGAGAAAAATTGAATGGAATGATAATGAGAAGATATTAAATTCATTAAATATTCAGGCAATGCATGTTCTTGATAGAAATATGTTAAATAGTATGCCAATTTATAAAAATGATTATGATGTTTGGCACACACTTAAAGTTATATATGATGAAGCTAATGGACAAACAAAAGTACTGGCAAAGAAAAAAATGTAAGAAGGAGAAATAGAATCACAAGATAAAGAAGGACAAAGGCCACATTAGATAATAAAAGCAATTTAGAGAGTGAAGAATCTGAAATTGAGGTGGCATGGATATGATCTATTAATATAATCAGAAATTATTCGCTAGTTCAAACTCTTTTAATGATAATGATGATGATTCATCATATGAAGAATTTTTTGAATGCCTAAAAATGATGAGAATTGTGAATTGTATGTGTTATAATTGATCTATAAATATGATTATATCTAGAATTGTGAATTGTATGTGTTAAGAATTGATTTGGAGAGAGTATAATTATTGGCTCAAAATTTTTGGTGAAATTTTGAAAATTTTCTGAAATTTTAAGGGTATTTTTGGACTAAGAAAAAATGCCAAGTGACAGAACAATTAATAAATAATGTTAGAAATAAATGTCAAATGGTAGTAGAAATTTTAATATGTGACATTAAGATTTAATGACTTATGTCATTGAAAATTGGAGACAAATGAACTAGTAAATTAAAAGACCAAAAGTGGGACCATAGGAAAGTGACAAGTGTCACTACCCTCATCACTTACTATTCTTTTACCCAACATGGTCCTTCACTTGCCCATTCATGACATATGCTCCGTTTCTCCATCTCCTTTATGTTCTTCATTCTTCTCTCCATATGTGAAACTCTCTTCTCCAATCTCAAAGTTGAACCTTGCTTTCTTCCATCACTAGCCATGTTATTTTCTTTATATCTTACTAAAGATCTAACCCTACCACCTTTGAATGATGATGTAAGTGTGAGAGAAGAAAGCTAGGGTTAAGAGAGATCTTGAAGAGCTTGAAGTACAAGCATTAACCCTTCTTGATTTGTTCAAGGAAACATATTTGATGATAGTTAAAGGTTAAATGTTCATAAATTGAGGATGGGTATATGCAAAAACGTGGCTGAGAAGTGTGGATAGATTCATGTCTTGCTTTTGTTGTTAGCCCCCAAAATTTTTCTTGTTAAATTAAGCATAATTTAAATGAATTATGAGGTTTAATGGATTAATTTTGGAGCTAATTATTTATTTCAAGGTTAGTGGGATTTTTATGGCATAGGTTAATTTGATTAAAGGATTAAAAGTGGTAAGAATGTATAAGGGCAATTTTGGCATTCACTAAAGCATTTTAAAACATAAGGCATGAGGGAAGGGGCATAATGGACCTTGCACACTCATGTAGGGTATTAAGAGAAGAAGAAAATGTGTCTTGCATTGGAGAGAAGAAAGAAACGTGGATGAAGGAGAAAAAGAAGAGAAAAGAAGAAGAAAAGAAAAGAAGGAAGCTAGGGTTTTGAAGATCTTGAAGAAGTTTGAAGATCTTGAAGCTAAACAAGAAATCAAGGAAGGTAGGAGGAGCAAAGGGTGAGGCACCTTTGAGAAAGTATTTGAGCAAGGATTTCTAAGGTGGGTTTCATGTTTATAATTGAATAATGAGCCATTAAAGTTTTTCTAAATCAAGAGAACAAAATGATTTCAATTACTTCATATATTGCTTTTAAACGATTTGAAGAATTTGCTTATGTGTGTATATGCTTAATTGATTGGATTTGAATTGTTGTGAATGTTGAAAAATGCATGTGTATTGTATTTTAACTTGCTTAATAATGAATTATTGTGATTATTGAACATGCATTGAGATTTATGAATTAAGATCAAGTTATGCCATTGAAACATGTCATGGCATTTTGTATGAATAAAAAGATAGAAAAGCTCGAAAGTATGAGCATTTGATAAAATAATTTGAGCATGATTATGTGCTTCTGTTTGGGCGAGAGTGGAACCATTTTGTTTGTCACGTGCACATTGACAAGAGCTTTCTCCCAACTGCCTGCTTGTGGCATATGAACTCCAAAAATGGACACATTTTGTTCATGGTGTAAACTTCGTTTACACCATTTTGTTTCTATGGAACCTTCAAGCCATTTGTTTGTGCATTGCATTTTTGAGTTGTTAAGTATGCTACATAAATTGAGTTTTCTGTATTGATGGTTAAATGGATATGCTATGTTGATGTGATGATATTTTAACTATGAGTTGAGGTAGAATTGCGAATTTGAATGAGAATTTGAGAACGAAGTGTTTTATGAATTCGTTATGATTTTTATACGACAAATGAACATTTCAACAATTTTGATTATTCTTTGTTATAAACTTGTTACCCATGAGCTTTAAGCTCACCTCCCACTCTTCTTCCCCTATTCAGGTGATGAGGAAGAGATCGAATGATGAAGAGTATAAAGACGTCACTTCAAATTCTGCATATCTTGGAATTTAAGTTATCTTTGTAAAATACAAGGATTAGTCACATTTCAAGGATTATTAGTTTATGCAACTTTTGTATTTTTGAGATTTTGGATTATTGTTGTATTTTGGCTTGGAATGCCATTAGAGCTTGTAAAATTCTATTCTTTTGACGTTAATGAATTATGAATTATGTACGGATGATGTTGAGTGGGAATAAGCTCACGTTTTATGACCTCTTAGTTGGACTCCGGAAACGGGGTCCAACACTAATCCTTGGATGCATCATCACTTAATGCATATGCCTTCACTCTAATCTCGTTTGTGCCTTTTTGGTAATGTGAGTGTGAGATCTCTCTTTTAGCAGTAGAGGTCAAAGGGCGGTAAGGGCTTTGGAGATCCAAAACATACATATGCTGTGATTGAAGACTGAAGTAGGTAATGAGTCATACTCCCTTCTAATTTTTGTATATAAATTTATGATGCTTTAATATTCACTTTATTCCTTTGCCTTAATAATGTTACATTTACATAAATTATTTTATCTTCTTTAAATGGGTTTGATTATTGGGTTGAATAGCATGTAGACGATATTTGTTTATTATGTACAATTCTATTATATATTTGTATATATGATATGATCAAGTTTTCTGTTCCCCATGTACTTGGCATTATATGTAGTTCTTCATACAAGCTGATTTCTTCAACTTACCCAGTTGAATGGGACTATGACAGATAGGCTAAATATTGTTACTATAACTTGAAAGTACCTACATGGACTTCATGGATTGATGAAAATCCAAGAACAAGGTTTAATGGCTGTTGACTCTTTCCGATAATTTTGTTACATTTTTATCTTGTTTTAGCTAAATATGTTTATATATTTCACTAAGGAATTATTGCTTTTTCTTTAATGGTAAAGTGGAAATGTTTGTGGATTTCATGAGTGGGAGGATCAAATATTTTGTCCAAGAGCAAGACAGATTATTTTAGAGCTAAAAACCAAAAAGAAGATGCTATATCATCAACAAAATCTATTGAAGGCCGAAGTGATAGAGTTAAGAGAGAATACAGTAGATGTTTTGCAAGCTAAAAGGACTGCATAAAATTTGAAGTTGAAGAATGAGTTAGTTGCCACAAGGACTAGTTATGAAACATATTCAGCACAGTGTTGGAAATGGTTTGCTTGTTTAAGCTTATGTTTAGTAGTTTTGCTTATGTTTATTAGTCTAAATAATGAAGGAGAAAAAGGCAATAGTTGTACCTTTAAAGCTTTACCTAGAAATGGTTTGATTAACTAAAACAACGTGTAAATGTTCTTCACCTAACTTTGTTGGGTCCCGAATTTTTTTTTAAATTTTTTAAATTTTTTATTTTTTATTTATTTTTGCTTTAATTGTTTATTATTATTTTTAGTGGAGTCTTTAAATTAGAATTTAGAAGGAAGTGTTAGAATTATATTATTAAGTGGGTTGAAAGAGTAGAGA
>JAOSBK010000008.1:31886888-31898691 GCA_027568895.1 Erythroxylum shatona | reverse complement strand
TTTAAGTTATTTTTGTAAAATACAAGGATTAGTCACATTTCAAGGATTATTAGTTTATGCAACTTTTTTATTTTTGAGATTTTGGATTATTGTTGCATTGTGGTTTGGAATGCCATTAGAGCTTGTAAAATTCTATTCTTTTGATGTTAATGAATTATGAATTATGTACGGATGATGTTGAGTGGGAATATGAATTTGCATATGGATGAGATTGAATTGGAATTAGGTATACCTGAGGAAGTTACCGATTTGATATGATTATTTTGGTTATGAATTGTTGTTGCATACATATATATAAGTGAGATGTGTTATGGAAAAAGAAAGGCAGGAAATTATGAAGAATGAGAATTCATTGTAAGAAATGAAATAAATGAGTGGAGATTAGAGAGTATACTAAAACAACATTGGTAGTTGAATTGTCACGAAATGATGTTACCTTAGAGGGAGTGAATTCGAGACAACTTAGAGTGAAAGTAAGGTTTGGATAGATGGAGAAGCCTAGGGAAGGCTCTTGAGTGAACCTTTCCGAAAGGTGTTACTATGGACAATTTTGCATTTTTGCCGTGGCGTAATTATCCCGAGAGGAACAGGAGGGAAAATTTTGGACCTTTGCCATGATGAACTTTTCCTGAAAGGTTTCCGCAGAAGTGTTGGTTCATTCGCTGCGACAAAACATGAAGTTTGCCACAGCGAACTTTTGGACCCAGGACCCAACATTTATGGTTTCATGACTCAAGAGTAGGACTTCAGAAATGAGGCCCACATGTTATGATATCAAAGCATAAAGATGAATCGAAAATGGTTAAGGAGATTTAATTGGAACGCGCCCACGTTTTATGGTTCAACGGGGTCCAACATTTGTGTTTTGATGGGTAATAGATTATGAAATGGAAAGAATTAAGGTGATAGTTAAAAGTGAAATGAAAGTGAAAATGAAGTTGAATATGTATAGGAAGTTGATGATGAATGTGTATATATGTGTATATTCTATTTTTAGGGTTCATGATCAATCATGGACTATAAGTTATTTATGGATGATATTAAGTTGAAATAGAGTTAGAATGATGGGAAAATAAGATGAAATTAAATTAGAAATGATAGACACGATTAAGGTGGTGAATGTAGTAAGTAAAGAGTTAGAATCTGGAAAATTGGAAGATGAGTCCTGATTGTGCTTCTATGAAAGGGCGCCGTGGCCAACTCCTTGGTTTGTCGTGCCCAACTTGTTGGATTTCCTCTCGAAAATTTTTTTTCATGGCCAACTCTTGGTTTGCCTCGGCGAACTTGCAGGATTTCACGAGGAATTTTCCTCTCGGGAAAAGTTCGTCGCAACCAACTTTCCTGCATAGCTTAAACATATTTTGGTATTTTGATGATACCTTGTTCTATAATTATCCAAATTGAATTATTATTTTTTATTTGGAGTCAACCAGAGATATAGGAATACAAATTGTCTGAAGAAATCGAATTTTTATTCAGTCTGTAAGAATTTCAATTTCTGGATGGAAGTTGAGTATAAGGCATTGTTCTAGTATAAGGACAGTCGAAAAATGTTTAGGGTATAACGTTCAGATTACTGATCCTAATTGAATGATCTGGTTTCATTAGAAAATTAAGAGATAGCAGAATAACTTTCTCGAAGGAAGTGTTGTCAAATTAATTCATTTTTCTTGTCAAAATGTTCATGGAAAATAGACCCGAAGGTTTGAAATTTTGGAGATGTTATAAGAAGAAATGAGAGTTTGGATAATGTTTGATCTTATAATGCTAGAATAACATTAATGAGTGAATTTTTTATATTAAAGTGCCAAAGGTGTGAGTATAATGAAATGAAGATGTTCATGTAATTGTAATTATGATTCAAAGCAGATGAGTAATGAGTATCTAATAAAAGTGAATGAGAATGGGATATTATGAAAGCAAATAATGCTAAAAATGAGAATGTGCATAAGATGTGAAATTTGATAATATACCTGGGATTGTCATTGAGCATGCATTGTACACATTTCATATACACATTTGTGCATAAAGTAATACTTATAATTGTGCAATTATTAATGTGTATGCATCGTGTGTATTGCATAATTTGGATGTGCAGGATAAACATTTGCATTCAAACATTTCCAAATCATAGAAGCTAAAGCTAATATGGAGCATATTGTGAGTCGACCTAGATTGTCTCATTTCTTTGTTTATTCTGGTTCCAATTTCTACATTGAATGAGTATGGATATGATTATTATGCAATGCGAATGTGATTGATGTGAATGTGCTGATTCCAAGCATTGAATGTCTGAGGAGCTTGTTAAATGTGGGAACATTGAAGTGCTCCTTATGTGTGAATATGAAAGAAATATATGTTTTCTCAACTTAATTGTTGAATGCTATACCAAGATCCGATGATGAATATGAAAGTGAGTATGAATCCAAAATCAGGTGATTGATTGAAAATATGATAATGTGATGCATTCCATTCCATGAATGCATGAAAGATAAAGGCAATTGTGATCGGAGTCGCCACCGAAAAATAACTTAAAGCTTAGAAAGTGAAAAAGAGCCTCGGGCTTACTTGTGAATGCATTCGATATCCATTAAGGGATATGGAACATTATCTGATATAGCTCGGAATCTACTAAGGGATATGAGCTAGTAAATAGGCACTCAGTCATAACAAAGTAATAAATAAAAGTGAGTCTCATATGCATTGCATTATAAGTGATATGTGTATTTTTAAATGATTGAAATGATTGATTTGACTTCTCTGAATCTGATGTTATATGTTAAATGAAGTGATGTGAATTATGTCAAAACATGATAAGATGTGTTATGTGATTGTGTGAGCCATCGAGGATGGTCACTTACTAAGTTTGTAAAACTCACCCAAAATCTGTAATATTTTTTTCAGGCTCAGAAGAATTGTCCCATTAGGCTAATGGGAGTACAGACACTACATTCAAGTAAGAGATAGAGGTCAGGATTAGTTCATGTTTGCATTTGTTTTCTTATTTTTTATCAAATTGTGTATTCTGCAATTTCTGTACAATGTGTATTCGAATATTTCTGTATGTAATAATAATTGTGATTTTGAGTTTTATGAAATAAAAGTATGGCCCCAAATTTGATTATTGATTTCTGTGTATACATGCAATAAATTTGAAAATTTTGTACTAAGTTTCGAGTGTTTAACTATTCTAGCATGCCGCCCTTACGGGGTATGCACTCAAACATCACTCAAGATGTCAGGTACGTGTCTTGCGAGAGTTGGGTGCTACATAATTGCTTGGTTATTTAAAATTGTACTCTATAATAACTTCCTTTAGAAGTTAAAATTAGAGCCATAGATCTAGGTTATTGCTACCCTCCTCCTTTCATGTTTAAATTCCACATTTTTATAGATCATTTGGTCACTAAAGTCTAATTATGTAATCCTCACTTTACTATCACAAAAAACTATTATAATTTTCCCATTATGGTGGTGCTGATGGTTGGTATTCTTCTTCCTTCCATATATATATTTTACTCTTAAAGCCTTGTTTTATTATTTTTTGGTTCCTTATCTCTAATATTTTTGTTGCTATTTGTTCAATTTATAAAGAGATGTATTATGTTTCATGTATTTTCTCTTATTTTCTCCCCTTCTCATTCTTTTATGCTTTTTCATCTCTTTGATGACCCATTGTCTTCCTTTTAAGTTTAAAAATTATGTTATTTAAGGCTTCCCCATTCTTCTGTTCTCCTATTTTTGCTTCATTTCCTCCTTATCCTCTCTTCCCTAACTCGCTTCTTGATTTACTTACTGCTCCATCAACTCCTCATAATCTTCCCTTATAAACTTGCATCTTGTTAGTATCCATGATTTCCCATGTTTCTTAGAAGATGGTCTCCATTAATAGGACACTAGTATTATATATTATATCGTCTCCTCCTTTTCCCCTAGCCTTAGTATTGCAACCTATTCAGATAAATTCTTTCCTAGCTCCACACTCACACACATCCTAACTTATCATATTATTCTCCTCTTGGTTATGATCTCATCCATACATATAGGCTTGCCAACATGCTCAAGCCTTTGATGGTCTAATATTTTAGAAACACATTATGAAAATTCACCCATATAGAGAAATTTTCCTGCCTTACATTTTATAATTTCAATCCTAGTTTCTATACTTGAAGAAATATGAGTTGGTTTACCACATGCCATAGGCCTACTTTAACTAGCCCTTTTGCCTTAAATCTTTGTTGAAAACTTGGCCAAGATTGGGTTCTCTTTTAATAAGAGCACCTTTATTATACCTCTACCTTTCCATTGCCTTATGGACTAATTGCTTATTTTTAAGAAAGGAGGCCTTTTGTCCATAAGGAAATGAACTAATTTTGATTTCTAACTCCCACTCCTTGCTTCAATGTTTTAATATCTAAGGACACCATTATTCTCTTTTCTATTATACTAAGTGGAAAAAACTCCAATATGTAACCATCATCCTCATCAACCATTTGTTTCCATGTCATTTTAGGGTTAATTGAGTAGGAAAATCCTGATGCATGCATCATATACACGTGGTGCGGAAAACAAAAAAATTTGCTTCGAGACTTTCCTGAAGTCCAGGATCTGTGTGCCTATACAAGGAAATACCATTAAACCTAGCTAAAAATTCCGATTTCACATATATGTTATAAATATATAAATGTATGTATCTATATACATACATACATACATACAATATATACATATATATATATATATATATGAATTCATGGCATTTACATAAATCAATCATTCATATAATAACCATGTACCTCGTGTGTAATCTCTTTTATTCTTCGATCTTGTACTCGTCGGGTTGTCGCAAACCAACAATGATCAAAATAGACCATCTCCAACGGTATCCACACAGAGATCAGAGAAACTAACCGAAGGAAACTCTTTGATCTAGAAATGGCTAGAACAAAGACAAGAGTGCTAGAAGTTTTCTTTGTTTTATAGAGAGAAAAACTGTGAAACATAATGAAGAGGAAAAAGATGAGAAAGATGAGGAGAATGTAGTGAGAATCATGAAGATTGCTTACTTAACTATTTTCACGATTATCATCATCTTACTTGCTTTTTGTTTTTGTCTTTTATCATTTAAAGACAATTAATGCATAACGTTAAAAAAGCCCCTATCATCTCCCATGTTGCACATATCTTATATATCTTTAAATGATAAAAGACAAAAATAATAAAGACAAAAACAAAAACAAAAAAAATATAAATGCTGAGATGGTCCAGTCACACTAGAGTCGGTCCTACCAGGTCCTGGGTGTGAAAAAAATATCAGAGGCCTGTTTCAGCAATATCAATGTCACGATCTCATCGGGATATATCCCGACCTCATCGGGATCCATTTGGTTCTATTACTCTCTATATAATAGATCTTTATCCAAAACCATTGTACAAATCCTCTGAGTCACTCTTATGCATATAACCCATTAGGTTCTCAATTATGTTGGCCACTTGGATTAACACTTAATCCAAGCAAGTCATGAGTAGCGTCTAGCAACACATCATGACCCCCAATTGATCAAAAAGTAAATGGTTTGACAAATGAGCCTGTGCTTGTCATGAACCATCTCACGAACCCTCCTATAGACAATTGTTGTGCAATTCATCCTTCCACTATGCTATACCCCACTTGGTTATAAGTATGGGCAAAGTTTTAACTCTTACTAGACTAACTACGTCAAATCTAACCCAAATGATATCAGCTCTTATCCTAGGACTCATTACTCTATATGTCAATGAAGACATTCTTCATGACACATGTACTCCGACTAGAGATTTCTAAGTAATGACCTGACAAGAAACTGTGGGTATCATCTTCTACTATCACAGAAGTGGTGAATCCTCTATTAACTATTTAATTACCTTCAAATACCTCAAGTTGTACCCAATCACTACCCTATGAGCGACCTCTGCAAGGCAACAAGGAATGGAATCAAAGCACAGAATCAGTATCCGAGATATCCTTGAGTTCCTCAAGTTTAAGGATATGTGAGCCATTGCTATGATGAGATTATCAATAACATTAGAATAGGACATCCATGTGATGATCTCATGGTAGGTCATCTCATGTACTTACTACCTTTAGTAAGCATCCACATCTCAACTGTAAACATCTTATGTTTGCAGTTTTTGAGATCCACTTATTAATCAAATCAAGGAGTTTGACATGTACTAGTCTATCAAGATTAATGATGTCTAGTCTCGCTAATCTTATGGCTAGGGATAATTTAGATACTGACATAATTGCAAATGATAGGAATCTCAGTAGTATGATCACGTCATGAGTTCCTTCATGCTATGTCGTATATCATGGACATCATTATTTTGCTTATAGATCAATCATGAATAATGAACACCAAATTAATGAAACATGTCTTTCTTTATTATTGAACATAAAGTTTATACACAACTTTGTACAAAATGCGCTAAAGGTGATTGCCTTCTGGGCACTATTTTAACAAATCTCCCACTTGAACTAAAGCCAATCTTCTTGGTATCTAATACTATAGGAGAGTACACAAGAATCAACGTTATTCTATGACAATGGCTTCGTCAATAGATCAAAAATATTATGCTCGGTGGGAATTCTCTCTATCTGTACATCACCTCGATTAATGATCTCCTTCATAAGATGATATCTGCAGAGTACGTGCTTCGACTGTTGATGAGACCTTGGTTCCTTTTCCTATGCAATAGCCCCATTGTTGTCACAATACAACTATATGGGCCCATCACTACTAGAAACCACACCAAGATTAGTAATAAACTTCTTGCTCCAAACTGCTTCCTTTGCTACGTCTGAAGTCGCAATGTACTCCAACTCGGTTGTTGAATTGAAAGTCATATCTTATTTAGAACACTTGTTGTTCATTGTGAATATATAACCTGATTGAGATTTGGAATCATCCTTATCAGATTGAAAACTAGCATTTGTATTCCTGCTCATTTTTAGATTTCCATCTCCATTTATCAAGAAAACATCCTTAGTCCTTTGCAAGTATTTGAGGATGTTCTTGACAGCCATCCAGTGACCCTCCCTAGGATCCGATTGATATCTGCTTGTAACACTTAAAAAATATGATACACCAGTCTCATACATAGCCTAGCATACATGATAGATCCTACTGTAGATGCATACGGGATCATATTCATGCGCGTTCTCTCATCTTGTGTGTTAGGACATATAGATTTCGAGAGTGTTATCCCATGAGTCATGGGAGATACCCTCTTTTAGACTGCTCCATGCTAAACCTCTTTAGCATCTTGTTTATGTACGTTGATTGTGAAAGACCAAGAAACCTTTTTGATCTATCTCTATAGATCCTTATCTCGAGGATATAAGTTGCTTCATCGAGATCTTTTATGGAAAATTATTTGGACAACCAAATCTTCACAAATTGTATCATAGAGACATCATTTCCTAGTAATAATATGTCATCTACATATAGCACTAGGAATACGATTGCACTCCCACTAACCTTCTTATACACACAGGGTTCATCCGAAGTTTATAAGAAACCAAACTCTTTTATTATCTCATCAAAGTATATATTCCAACTCCTGGATTCATGTTTCAATCCATATATGGATTTCTAAAGCTTGCATACCTTTTTGCCATCATAGGAGATGAAGCCTTCTGGTTGTGTCATATACACATCCTTAGCTAGATTTCCATTTAGGAAAGTTGTCTTCACATCTATTTGCCATATCTTATAATCATAATGAGCGGCAATAGCTAAGAGTATCCTAATGGATTTAAACATTTCTACTAGGCTAAAGGTGTAACATCCCATTATCCCATATTTAGGTTAGAACCCTAGAATAGTGCACATGAGCGTTTATTGAGAAGTTAGAAAGTGCATTTCATACTTATGCATAATATAACACACACACACACACCTAACATTAATTATTGCACATATTAAAATGATTGTACATGCATTCATTGACTTTTTTCAGGTATAATTGATTTATAAATGTGATTTTTTAAAATTGTGGATTATATGTCTTAAAAATCAATTTGGGCATAATAATTGTTTATCTGGAATTTTTGGTGAAATTTAGGAAATTTTCGAAATTATGAGCATTTATGGACCAAGAAAAATGCCAAGTGGCAAGACAATTAATAAATAGTAGTAGAAATGATTCAAATGAGAGTGGAAATTTTGATAAATGGCTTTAGGATTTATTGACAAGTGTCACAAAAAATTGGGGGACAATTGGATTAGAAATTGGGTGACAATTAGACTAGGGATTAAATGGTATTACAAGATGGTAGTTGATTATTTAAGTGGTAGGTGTCATGACACATGTCATGAAACCTACCCACGTCATTTAAACCCACCCACATCATTTACATTTGAAAGACCATCTTTGTTTTGTCTCTCACAATTGCCTTATGCTCTCTTCTTCTTCTTCTTCTTCTTCAATTTTGTTTTCTTCACTCACGACCATCTCACTCTCACCCTCATCATTTTGAGTTTTTGCTTTCTTTCACTCTGTTTCTTCAAGACCCTTATTATCTCTTCACCTTGTTACTAAAAACCTATTCTACCCACCTCTATGATGTTGTATGAGAAGTTAGGGCTTCTTGGTGTTCTTAAAGAGTTTGAGGATTTTGAAGCTAAATCAAGTAAGTTATGCTTTAATCATCTTGGGTAGTGTTAAATGAAACTAATATGATGAGTAATTTGAGATTGATGACTTGATCATAAAATTTTATGTGTGAATTGTGAGTGATGAAATTTGCATATTAATGTCTTGTTTTTGCATATAAGATGATGAACCTTTCATATGTTGTTGTAGAGATGAGTTTGAACTTTAAAGATTATTAAAATTGTATAGAAAGAAGTGCAGAAATTATGACTTGTAAATTGGATATTTATGTTCTATTTTTTTAGTATATTAAGTGAATTTCTTTGATTGTTTTATAGATGAACTAACATGAGTTTAGAGCTAATAGAAAGGAGTACTATAGTGTTTTGAAATGAGACAACTCAAGGTGATAGTTACGAATGAAATAAAGGTGAAAAATGAAGTGGAACATGTGTACAAAATTGAAGATGAACATGTACATTAATATGTTCCATTATGGTTTGTAATAATGTGAACGTTAGTAATTGTAATAGAGATGAAGTAGAGTGAGTTAAGAGAGAAAGAAAGAGACAGTATAATGTCTCGAAGTGAGAAGAATTAGGATGATAGTTTATAGAAATGGGAAAGGTGACAATGGAGTTAAATATGTGCTGAAATATTGAAGAATGAATAGTCATGGTTGATGTTCTGTTTATGGGGTTATGATCAATAATCTTGTATAATGTGTTTTGGGGATGTTTTGAATTGTAATGGAGGTGAAAATGAAGAGGAATGGAAGTAGGAATGATAAGATATGCAAGAGATATGTTTAATAAGACACTTGGAATGGGAAGGAGTAAGGATTTAGTAAACCAGAAAATGATGGTGATATTTCCTATTATTTATATATGATTGATAAAACAAATGAGTAGAGTTTTACTGATTTCAGTTCAGCTAATATGGTAGTTGAAGTAGCATACGATGAAGTTGTATAAATTAATGTGAATACTAGAGAATTTGGTGTAAAATGATGTTAGTATATGTGTAGGAACTGTTGGAAATGCTGTTAAGTGAGATATGATTCTCATATGTCTATTAGGTAGACTTCATGTCCGCCGGGTGCACCTTTTTAGGAATTCTAGCTTCCCAACTTCGTTCATGTCCGTTTGGAGGGATGTATGTCTGCTAGGCAAACATTCTTGAGACAATTATATGAATGTTCTATTTTGACCCTTTATACTGCAAAATGTTTCTTTGGGGTTTGGAAGCTGTAGAACTCAAAGTCCTCTTCGAAAGCATTCTAGAATGACATTAATACGACATCCACATCAAAAGTTATGCCTTGTATCCCAAAATCAAGTATATATATGTAAATTATTGACTTATTAATGTTTTCCTATAATGTATTTAGGCTTGAAGGTGATCTTGAATGAGCCTAGTTGATGATGAATTGAACAATTAAATTAAGGAAAGTGTATTAGGTATTAAGTAATGATTTAAGATGATGTTAATTGGTTATGAGACATGTATTAAGGAAATGCACCCAGGATTGTCATTGAGCATGCATTGTACATAATCCATAGATACATATGTGCATAAATGGGTACTTATACAATTGTGTGAAGTTATGATATGTGTAAATGTGTGTTGCATGATATAGAAGAGAAATTAGAGTGACAACATCTAGACATTGCTGGGACTTCGAGGAAATAGCTATCTAGAGAAAACTATGAGTAACCTAGATGGTCTCACTTAATAAATTGGTTGTTTTAAATTCTATATTGAATTATTATATGAATGTGATTGTGTTAATTTTGGACATTGAATGTTTGAGGTGTTTGATGCATGAATGAGATATTGGAAGTGTTTTTTGTATGCGAATTTGACTGAAATAAGTGTACTCAACATTTTTGTCAAATGTTGGACCAAGGTCTGATGATAAATGTGTATATGAATGTAAAAAATAAAATCAATTAACTAATTGAAAATATGTAAATGTAATGCATTTCATCATATGAATGCTTGAAAGATAAAGGCAGTTGTGACTGGAGTCGCCAGTAAAAAAAAATTAAAACTCAAAATGTGATAAGGGTGCAATTGTACTCAGTATCCACTAGGGGATATGGGACAATACTTGAATAAGCTTGGTATTCACAAAGGATATGGGCCAGTAAAAAGGCACTCGATTACAACAAAGTAATAAATGAAAGTGAGTCTCATAAGCATTGCATATAAATTTATATGTATGTTTCAATGATTGAAATGTATTGTTGAATTATGTTGAATGAGAATGCGAAAACTGTGAACAAAGTGTTATGTGATGCTACATGATGATAAAGGAAATGATGTGAATTATATGATTGTATGTTTTATATGATTTGAGTGAACCATCGAGGATAGCTAACTCACTGAGTTCACAAAACTCACCAAAATTGCAACGTTAACATTTCAGGTTCGGGAGTATCGATATAGCTTCTAAGTCAATTTAGAAGAGAACTAAAAATGGTTTTTTGATAGAAGACATGGCTCAAAGGTTTGTCAAACTGAACAATCTAGATAAAAGTTTTGTATAATTCCTCATGTATGTAGCGTTTTAATATACAGAGATGTAAACTCTAATTAGTTTTATTATTGTACAAATATGGGTTTGTTGTGAAGCTACAATGTACACATTATTTAAGAAATGAAACGAGGAATTTTAGGTTTTTAAATAATGTGACATTTATGTATAAATGATGATGTCGTGATTAATTTAATGGCGTGAATACTCTAACATGCCACCTTTGTGGGGTACATACTCAGCTATTCCTCCAGAATGTCAGGTATGTGTTCTATAAGAGTAGGGTGCTACAACTCTTAGTATTAGAGCCTGGTTGGCATCCATAGGGACATATAGGAATATTAGACATGAAATATCATAAGAAACACAGATAGTAATTGAAGTTATTGCCTATTATACGTCATCCGCTATAGGTGATCAAGTTGGTCAATCAGCTAACCTAGAATCAGTTGGGGTCAATAGAGAGTCTTCTGTATTTCAACCTTAGAGAATGCCTCCACAAATTCCCGAGAGAAGGGAAAAGGGTGAAGTGAATCACACGTTATTACATAGCTTAAAATACGATATATGAATGCACAAGAAGGGGGGGGGTTGAATTGTGTATTCCCCTTTTTGAAATTCTTTTGA
>JAOSBK010000008.1:31872379-31884961 GCA_027568895.1 Erythroxylum shatona | reverse complement strand
AATCTTCAAAAAATGGTCAAAATATAGAGCTTCAACTCACTTTAACTTCTTTGCTTCTGACTTATGCCTAAAATCACATATGTGTCAAAGTAAATATCTTAAGCAATTTCACGTTGTTAATCACTAAGTGTTATGAAATAATTAAACACATATCAATTTCCCCCCACACTTAGCTTTTGGTCATCCTCAGGCAAAACATCCAAATTAAGCTCAAAGACTTGACACATTTACTTAATTCCTATATTTTCCAAGACTATATAATCATAACCAAGGATGAATGACTTTTAAAATCATAGCAAGAATTCAACATTCAATGCTTCTACTCATGATCAATCAACAAGAATCATCTTTAAAAATTGAGCAATCTAATAGTAGACTCGAAAAATGTGTTTAAGTAAAATATATTTATAGGTACACTCAACACCATTCATGATCACGACAATCCAGAACTTTGCATATCATTTCATTTCTTCACCATTATAATTCACATGCAAAATCATGGATTAAAGGACTTTTCAAGGTTGTAATGTGGGTTAAGGTAAGGTGAGATATATTTGGGATAAGTAGCATGAAAGTCATCAAAGCTAGTGAAATAAAGCAACACTAATCAAAACCTAGGTACTGCCAGTTATGACAAATGTAACATTTATATTTCACAACCCAATTCAGCTCTCACACATAAACCATATGAAACATATGCCAATTTGAAGGCATCACTTATATAATTGATGACAATACATTAAAACCATGAAAAAGTTAACCTTCCAAGCAAACATCTACCTTATATTCGATATACTTAAATAACACAGTCATCACAACTTTAGAAGAATGCATTAATCATAAACAACTGTTCAACACATATGCACTTGCTCCTAGATACATGTATTTAAAAAAAAATTCATTCTTTTTCTTTTTCTTCTTTCTTTTTCTTCTTTCTTTTCTTTTCTCTTCTATTTCTTTCTTTTCCTTATAAAAATTAAAATAAACTACATCAATATGGGAATTTCAATGATAAAACATAATTAAAAATCCCAACATTAACTAACCCACTTATATGCACACCCTCACACTTACACTTTTGTACATCCACAAACCCACCAATCATAAATGCTCCACTAGCTTTATGACTTAGATAAGACATTTGGTTAAGTTTAAAAGCATAAAATGTGGTTTATACAAAAAGAAAGGTATATAGCTCAAAGGGGGTTAACAAAGGAAAAACCATGTCAATAGGGTAGATTATTTGGCTAATGTAGTTCGGAAAAACAAAGAATGCCTAATCATTTCCATGTTAATGCATGTGATAAAAATGTGGTCTCAAATAAAAATTCAAGGCAAAATCAGGATGTACATGTCATGAAGGTCACGCATTATCAAAAGACAATGAGAATGATATGAATGTGTCAGTCAAATAAAGCTTAAAATCTCACCGGCTTTGTCTACCACTAGTCACTACTCTTCTAAAAATAATGCACATCGACCAATCACAAGAGTAAAAATACATACTAAAGTTGCTATGAAATTCTCTAGTCAGTTCATACTTTAATCATGACTATATAGTCCTAGAAGCAACAAAAAGGAGAAATTGTTCATTTGTTTGTTATATTTTTTCTCTCATTTTGATTGAAACTTAAAACAAGCAAAACAAACAAATTTAAAAACACACATGCATATAAAAATTAATGTGAAAATGTAAAGGAAAAGAAATTTACTTCCCTTGGGTTGCCTCCCAAGAAGTTCCTTTGTTTAGGGTCATTGGCTCGACTACTTCTTCTCCTTATGTGACGAAATTGTGATCTTCAAGTATTACAGCTAGCGCCACTTCCACGTGAGGTAGTTTCGGATAGGGCCTTAGTTGATCATCATCCTCATTTAACATCTTCACTATCCTTATATTCTCAAAGTCCATACACTTCGGAAATATTTCGAACGTCTCTTCATGTTTTTCTTCATCATTTAGTTCCTCCAATCTGCTATGTAAAGGTAAAGATAATGGACTCAGTACTTACCTCTGAGCTAAAAGATGTCTCCCTTTCAACTTTAAGCTCCTTCTTAACTTTTTTGACACAAGCAATTCATTGAGGGTTGAGCTCAAAATTCTTAAGCTCCTTATCACTTTGTACAATTTCTGCACAAACGTCCATTGGATACACCTCATATTGATATGGCTACTTCGCTTGGCTTTGCTGTTCCAAATGATTGATATCTCCCCATCGAGGCAATGCATCTTGTTGGAATTACAAAGGATCTTGTCGAATTTGTTATACACCTTGCTAAAATAGCTGTTGCATATTCTGTTGAAACTACTACATATCCTATTGAATTTGAAGATTATTAGCAGACATAATATTAAACATTTCTTTTAGAGATATACCTGAGTTTTGACAAGAAGTTTTTGGTCCACACAAGAATTGTTGTGTGTCCTGTAAACTATCATGGAAGTAATTCTAATGATTATCCCATTCATAACAAAAGTTAGGTTGATAAGTCCAAGTACTGTTATAGGAATGAGAATATGAGTTATAAAAGAAATTACTTCCGTCAATATCAATTTTTTTCAAACACGAAACAAAAATGAAAAATCACAAAATAACTGAAAAGAAATCAATTAAAAACAAATATAACTGTGTGTCATAATGTTAGTCAAAATAAAATAACTAAACTATTACTATAGCAGTGATGAGTCTAGGTCAATCCCGCAGAGAGTGTGTAAAGTTTATGAAATGAAATTAATTGATGTGTATGAAAAAGGTGGGTTTTGGATTTTTTTAAATAAGAAAATAAAATGAAACTAGAATAATAAAAACAAATTAAAGAAAACATGTGAAAAATGATAAAAGTGGGGAATTCGGTAGGGACCCAGTTGTTTGTTTCAATCTCGGCCTATACCCTAATTAAACATATTTCATTGATTTATTATTCTCAAACCTCTCCTAGCAACTATTAATCGTAGGTTAATAATTACCCGATTATTACAAATCATTAGTCGTTGCACATGAATTTTGATATAACAATTACAGATTATATTGAAATTCTAGTAATGGGTTCGCAGTCATCTTTTCACAATAGCCAATGGGTTCATACACAAATAACTGAACAATAATGAAAATTCAATTATCCATACACAATACCCAAATAAATTAACATAAGATAACACACTCAATTTCTAATTAGAAAAATAAACAACAAAACAATAATAAAATACTCACTCCGGGTTGAAACGTCTAGCTCACCATAAATCTCTCCTGAAAAATGTTTAAGCCCCAATTCAATATCCTTAGCTGAAACCCCCTTTTGCTCTCTTCACTGCACCTCCCTCTCTTCTTTTTCACGCTCTCTTCTCTATTTACTCTCACTATTCACTAATGTGACAAATAAACTTCTTGGGTCATGCTACTATTCACATTTTCACTCCTCTCTACGACTACTCTCTCACGTAGCTCTTTTATGCCCCCTCATTGTTCTTGATGTGATGAATAAGTATGATGGACACATTACTGTTCACACAAAAACCCTTGCATCTGCTCCTTCTTGAAACACACTCCTCGTCTGCGTGAAATGCAGATATGGTATGCATTTTTCACACAGACGTTGGACATCTTGGAGCTATGCATTTTCTTCATGCTTCACTGTCGTTTTTGTCTCTTTTTCTAGATGTCCATCTTCATTCACTATTCTTTTCTTTTTTTTCTTCTTTTAATTTTCTTTTTCTTACTCCATGAAGACAATTAAAAATTAATCTTAAGAAAATCGCCAAAATATAGAGGTTCGACTCACTTTAACTTCTTTGCTTCCGACTTGTACCTAAAATCACATATATGTCAAAGTGAGTATCTTAAGAAATTTCATATCGTTAATTGCTAAATGTTATGAAATAATTAAACAATCAATTAAGCACTTATCAATAGGGTTTTTTTTTGTGCCATGACAACTGGACAGGTTTAGGCTCCCTAACTGGAATTCCACAAGCTCTCAACTCATGGAATGGTTTCCTACTAACTCTAAAGTCAGTTCAATTATAGTAGAGGAACAATGGTTCATTCCTGGAAATTTGCAACATCTTACTCCAAGCTACTAACCAGACTTAGGAAGACAAGATACATTCCATTGTCTCAATCTACCCCTCCAAAAAAAATCAACATTTTAAAATTCATGGAATGGCAGAACCAAGACATCCCAATATTTGTTTGGTACCTATAATATGGCACAAGTCACTTATGCGTAGTCACTACTTTCCTTTATGGCTAGCTACACTGAATAAAATGAGTATAATGGATAGGATGCAGTTCATCCTTATCGATTCTATTTGTGTCCTCTATGAAAGGGAGGAAGAATTAAGAAACCACTTGTTCTTCCTATATTCTTTCTTGAAATTTATATGGGAGAGGGTACAGTAACTGTGCCTGGTTTCTAATGCTGAAAATGTCTTCATGGATACTCTAACTTGTCGTCTAAAGTTGAACGGTACTCCTTACCATATAAACCATTTTTACATCATCTCTTTCACCTCCTCGATTAAGGAGATATGGTGAGAGAGAAACCTAAAATGCTCCTAACATATCTCAAGCTCTAGAGATGAAGTTTTTCCTCCCTCATTTTTGAAACCAGGGAGAAGCTCCTTTGTATCTTAAGAGGTGTAAGTTGTTGCCCTAATCTAGTTATCTCATAGCAAATTGCTTAAGTTTTATACTAGCGCATGAATTGACATAAAAGGGAAGATTGATTAACATATAAACTTAGGAAGATGTCGAGATGACCCATGCTGATGTGTAAAGTCTGGTTCTTTTTCAAACTCTATCTGATGCCTGCATTGTTAAGTTGCCTTTAGACTCTTTCCTTTCACCCCTTAGCGACTCTTATCTTCTATGGCATTATATCCCTAAATCCCTAATTTAGGTGATTTGAGTATGTCAATGTTTAAAGGAAGATTAAAGAAGAAGAGATGTACTAAGATTAAACTTTCTCACCTTTGGCTAGATGGCAGCGAGCTGAGAAGACCTCTGGATTGCCTCTGTTCTCATAGCCTTAATTGGGAAACACTAGAATCAAGATTGAACGACATTTTTTTAGAAGAGTTGGGTCTCGAGCTGGTCTGGACCTGCGCAGCCTAAGCCAGGTGTAATTAAAAACACCTGAGTTTGGGCCCAACTACCACCTCTATAAAGAGATAAGATGAGTTGTTGAAAAAAAGGTTTAATCAAGAAAGTGTTAGTTCATGTGTAGTTTCAACACTATTGACTCCTAAAAAGGATGAAATCTAGAAACTGTGTATTGATTGTTAGACAATAAATAAGATCATAATAAGGTATAGATTTTTAATACCTCACCTTGATGAAATTTTGGATACGTTGACTGGAGCTACTATCTTTACCAAGATAAACTTACAAAGTGGGTATCAACAAATTAGAATTAGACATGGAGATGAATGGAAAATGACTTTCAATTCTAAAGAGGGACTTTATGAATGGTTAGTGATGCCATTTGGACTCTTTAATTCTCCTACACTTTTATGAGAGTAATGAATCAAGTGTTTCGACCATTTATGGGTAGATTTTTATGATATATTAATATATAGCAAGACTAAAGAAGATCACCAGTTACATCTACAACAAGTTTTAAGGCAAAAGAAACTTTATATCAACTTAAATAAGTGTTCTTTTATACAATTAAGTGTTATATTTTTGGGTTTTACTTTATTCTACTGTAGAGTGGAGATGAATCTTGAGAAGATTAAGGCCACCTTTAGTAGTCCTATTATAAAGAATTTGCATAAGAAATGAAATTTTTGTAGTTTAGCTACATTTTAAGGGTGATTTCTTTGTAATTTCAACACCATAATGATATCTATTACTGATATTATGAAGAAAGGACAATTTACTTGGACCAAGGCAATAACTAAAGCATCTGAAAAAAATCTAGAAAAGATGACTGAATCTCCTATTTTAAACTTCTAGACTTTTCTAAGATATCTATATGCTAATAATATGATCATTCAACATTAAAGTAATAGGACGTTTCTTTTAGGATAGAAGTAGTCAAGGTAGTTGAGTGAAATTTAGAAGCAAGATGAGAGAGCGCCTCTAACTTCTTACAAAAAGCATTTATGGGTAGATTTTTAGTGGTATATTTTTATGATATATTAATATACAACAAGACTAAAGATCACCAGTTGCATATGAGGTAAGAGAAACTTTATATCAACTTAAAGAAGTGTTCTTTCATACAATAAAGTTTATATTGTTGGTGTTTTACTTTATCATACTGTGGAGTGGAGATGAATCTCAAGAAGATTAAGGTCGTCTTTAATTGGCCTGTTCTAAAGAATATGCACAAGACATGAATTTTCCACAATTTAGCTTCATTGTATGGGTGATTTATTTGTAATTTCAACACCATAATGATATCTATTATCGATTTTATGAAGAAAGGACAATTTACTTAGACCAAGGCAATAACTAAAGCATTTGAAGAAATCCAAAAAAGATGACTGAATCTCCTATTTTAAACTTCTAGACTTTTCTAAGATATCTATAGGCCAACAATATGATCATTCAACATTAAAGTAATAGGACGTTTCTGTTAGGATAGAAGTAGTCAAGATAGTTGAGAGAAATTTAGAAGTAAGATGAGAGAGCGCCTCTAACTTCTCACTAAAAGCAGCAGGCATGTCTCTTCTTTCCCTCTCCCTTGAACACTCCGACCTTCACACTACTCCGTTACTCCATTGCTCCACTACTACCATCGACCTCTTTCTTCACTACAACACACATCCAATACTTTAATGAGATGTTAGTCTCATCGTTATCTTTTCTGACATGACATTGCTACGTGTCAACGACCCTCACTAATCAGAAACATCTGATTAGCAAAACGATGTCATTTCTTTGTGATAATAAAATGATGTCGTTTTAACTAAACTCAGATCTCTATCTCTTCTCTATCGATCATCCCTAAAATTCCTAACTAAAATCTCTAATCTGTAACCTAAAATCTCCCAGGGTTCATAAAAGAGTGATTTTGTGCGTGGATGTTTCTTCTATTGCAAAGTTAATTGCTGTATCAAACAAACAAACGTTCTTTTTGATTTGGTGCATGAGTGCTTCATAAGAGAGTGATTTCTTTAAGGGGTCAAAGATTCGTCCTCTTGCTCTTTATTGTTCTTTTTCTTGATTCACTTTTTTATTGAATATTTATGAAATGGTATTTTATGCAATGATCTCAAGATCTTTGATTCCCAAATTATATTATGCTTCCAGAAAAAAAGTTTTTCCTTAATTTATGTGTTCTCTTTGTTTCTTACTCTTTTTTCTTCATCTATAGTCTAACTGAATCGGGAAATTGAATAGTGGTAGTCATTAGTTAAATTCCGAAAAGAAAAACAAAAGGTGATTTTTTGTTATTGAAAACGAAAATTGACTTGTATATGTACATAGCATCTCATAAAATCAATGGCGAACTTATCAATTGGTGAATTACAGGCTATATTTAGTAGAAGAAAGGAAGGGAGGTTATATGAAAAAAAGGGAGTTGCTAAGAATCACCGTATACTCACGTGAAAGTCTGTCATGTTTTGCTTGCCAAAATTCAAAATCCAACCCAAATTAAAATATTAATTTAATGAAAATTAGCCACAAAATCAAATAGAGATTGATTTTGATTTTTTCATCAAATATAAACCTTTGGATGAAAATTTTAAGAGACATAAAATTTTACTAGAAATTAGCAGCGGATGGAGATTATGGAGTTGGGACAAAACTCAATTAATTATGAGTGTGAGTAAAGTTTGCCGTATAGCAACAGACCCCACTATTTTCGTTTAGCTTACTCATTCTCGTGGTTCATCTTTCGCTTCCGATCAAGTCAGCATAATCGACCCCACATTACTGCCATACCATCTTTGTCATGTTTCCAACTTTGTGCTCCTCGAGTGAAAGATTAAAAACGGAACATTTATATCGTCGTGGTTCTCAAATTGTCTGCTGAAGTTGAACCATAATATCATGGATGAACTTTCTTGGCCTAGTGAAGATGAGGTAACAGTAACGATTTCTATCTTCCGAATGTGGCTTTTTTTTGCTGATGGGTCTTCATGAGTTGCACCAAATCTGTTTCTTTCTTAAGTTTTCGGCCAATTCAACTAAATCTACGCGCAACTGCTTATGTGCTACTGTTTGTCAATTCTTAGGTTCGTAGAGTTGGCCACTGATGACAGATTCAGTGGTTTATGATGTTGGTTATTGTTCATTGCCTAATCTATTACTTCTGAAATGCTGTTGATTTAATGGCTGGCATTTATACAAAAGAAATCTTTTTATTCTTCTCTTCTTATTACTGGAAAACATAGTATGTTACCACAAACGGTTCAGTATGACAAAAGAAATATTCATGCCAAAGTTATGGTCTTTCACCGTGATTACATTTTGCAGCTACATGAGATAAGGAACATAGTCTCTGCAATGTCTGGAAAAGATCCTGGAGAAGTTCAAATTGTTGTTTCCCCCTATCGAATTTGTCCATTGGGCGCTCATATTGATCATCAGGTTTGTTATACCCACATTTGGTCCTTACTACACTTCGAGCCTAATGTCTAATAGTTTGTACCTCTCTTCCAGGGTGGAACTGTTACAGCTATGACCATTAATAAGGGAATACTTCTGGGCTTTGTTCCTTCTGGAGATTCTGAGGTAAAGATGAGATGGCCTTTTTTATCTTTTAAGTTCGGAGAACAACATAAGGGTGTTGAGAAATTTGTTAATGCTTTGTGTTTTTATTTGTCTATTACTGAAACTCGTAGGATGAGCAACCGCAAGTGATTTGTGGAAAATAACGGTTTTCTAATTGGCCTACAGTTCATGGTTGTCAAAATTTGACTTATCTGCATACATTTGGAATGTTGTTTAAACGTTTTCAAGCCTGCAAAAAACAGGGGCTAGTTGTTCTTATGAATTAAGCTGAGAAGTTGTCATTACGCATTCACTTTGGAATGGTTTCTCATCTCAATCTTTTAGTTTCCCTCTAATATTAGTTTCCACTCTGCGCTCCCCCATCTCCTTGAATAGGTTGTATTGCATTCAGGACAGTTTGGAGGAGAAGTTCGGTTCAGGTATGAATCTGATTCTTTCTTTCAGTTTGAGTATTTATTAAATTGTAAGCAAACAATATTTCTTTATGTCAGTTGCAGTAAAACCTTTTAGACTTGACTAAAATAAGAGTGCTCAATAGAATATCATTTGTTGACTTATAACAACTTGTTTTTGATGGATTTATTTAAATGCATATCACATGATCATTACGCATAATAGAGAGCATCACTTTCTTTTTTATTAAAAATTTTGTAATGACGAACCATTTAATAGGAGATGAAAATTTCATTCATTATATAGCATTAATTTAGGCAAAATGATGATGTGTGTTTTCCCTATTAATCCCGTCCCTCTATGTTACAATGGATTTGATCAAACTTAATCATTCCACTAACACAAAGTTTGATGCGGGAAATTTCATTTCATGTCTAAAATGTGTTTGAATGTTTGGAGTACATGCCATGTGGCCAAAATTAGTCGTGCATGCATTCCAATTGAAGAAATTAGGCCTCTTAGATGAGGGGTAATTTGCTTATTTTCTAAGTTTATGGTCTATTAGAAGGCATATTTGTCATAGGACATAATTTACCATGCTAAAATCATTGAATTTGAACATCCATAAATAAGTTATGTATGGGCACAGTTCTGTGAAAGTAGTTATTGCTGTTCTTGATGCTTTTTAGTTCAGTTAACTGCAAAAAGAATCTTTACTAACTTGAACTTCAAATAAACTTATAGCTAGCAATTATAAACTTCCATCACTCACCCATCGAAAAGTATGAAATTGGGAAAACAAATTGTAGAATTTACACAATTGCTATTTTGTTTTCTTGAATAAAAGTGAAGTTTGCAATCAAATATATAGTCAAAGAGGAAAATCTGAATATGATGAGAATATAATTTTGGATTTAAATCTTTCGGGTTTGTATTTATCAACTCTAAAAAACTTATGGGATAAACTCAGAAAACAAACCCTTTACCTAAAAAAAGGAAATCCAAAAAATTGTAAAAATAACAACTAAATCTATGTTCCTAAAAACTAGGAACAAATAATCAAGATAATAAACACTCCCCCTTAAGCTACGCTGCAAATATCTTCCATGCTCAGCTTGAATTTAGATTATAAAATGTATTTCGATTCAAACTTTTAGTGAAAAAATTTACTGTTTGAAGTCCACTTGGGATGTATACCAGTTCCACTCTTCCTTCTTCGGTTTTCTCCTTGAGAAAATGTCTATCTATCTCTACATGTTTGGTTTTGTTACAATGGACCAGATTCTTTGCAATACTTATAACACCTTATAACACCTTATCAATTTTAGTAGTTTCTCAATTTGCATCTTTAGTTTATTGAAAAGCCTTTTTAATCACATTCCTTCACATAGACTGTGAGCCATATCCCAAAATTTTGCCTTTGCACTATTCTAAGCAACTAGATTTGTTTCTTGCTACTCTGCAATGCCAGGTGATAGATCTTTGATTAGTATCAAGCCAACCCAATCCACATTTGAATAAACTTGATTATCTAATTTAGTACCCTTTTTGAAGGATAATCCTTTCCCAAGTGTCATCTTAAGATATTCTATAATTTTGTATAATGCTTCAAGATGTTCTTCTTATTAATTGTTCATGAATTGACTAATCACACTAACAACAAAGCTGGTATCTGGCATTGATTCTCATCTAGTTCTGACCACTAACATCAAATTTAATGGGGATAGTACCTTTGGTTGGTCCTAGTCAATTTGAATGTATCTATGCGACTAAGGTAAAATTAGGTACTTGATAGGAGAAAAGAAGGTTCCAATAAAAGAAGACCTCATGTATGCTACTTGGGATACTGAAAACTCTGAGGTAGTGATGTTGCTAATGAATTCCATGGAAGAGGATATCTGTTCCAACTATATGTATTATCCAATAGCTAATGTATTATGGGATTATATCACTATGTATTCAAATTTTGGAAATTAATCAATTAAACTAGGTGAAATTTGTCAAGAACAGGATAATGTCACCAAGTACTTTAATTCATTGAAAAAATTATGGCAAGATTTGAATTTGTTTAATGACTATGAATATAAATCAACCAAGAATTGTAATCTTTATAGAATGATATTGGAGGATCGTTGTATCTACAATTCTTTGGCTGGTCTTATGTAAATTGATATGTACAAGAAAGTTGTCATATTGCTACTATATTTACAAGCGTTCTACTTTGTATATATATAGCAATGATGAGTATATCAACTACTTATTGAGAGGTAGGAACATAAGAAACACACATTAGTCCACTTTCAAGTTGCCTATCAATTTCAATATGGTTAGTTTGATTATGAAGCACTAAGTTATGAGCAATTCAAATGGCAACTTTGTTATCACAATAAACTCTCATATAGTGCTACTTTGTGCCACAACATTTTTCCTTTTTCCTACTCCAAGTAACTAGATTTCCTACAACAAATGTGCAATATCTAGATGTTGATCACTTGTTTGCACATTACTAGCCCAGTCAACATTAGTATGACTTTCACTTGAAAGTGATCATGTTGTTCAAGCATCTGACCATTTATTGGAGCTCCTTTTAGATACATGATATCCTATAGTAGCTTCAAAGTGTTCACGTCTTGGTGTATGCATGAAGTGGCTTAGTATGCTTATGAAAGAGGTGGGAAATTTGGTCTAGCTCGACCTGAAGTCAACGGGATTAAGGCACAGAAGATGCTTGTTGGAATGCTCTAGAGGCAAATTGATGCAAAAGAGTTTAGAGTGTATATACGATATAAAAGAGGGCAAGTTAGTTAACCACAAGCTTTAATTTGATGAGATAATGAATGAGAATAGAAATGTTAGCAAGGGAAACTTACTTTATGCTAAGTTTTCATAATTTAGATATATGGTGCTAGTTTGTTTAGAGCTTAAACTTATTTAAGAATAAAGAATACTTATTAGGATAGAACACAATTTTGGATATTTAAGAACCCTTTCTTACCAAAATAAGGGTTCTAAGAACTATAAATGTGTGTACTCAATCCTTCAATAACAACATATCCTGAATTTTTTCTACAAACTTGAGTTTTCAATTAGAAGGTGTGACACTTTCTTCTAATAGTGATTCTTAGACCCTAGTAGTGATTCCTAGTTTCGTACCCTTCATTGTTTGTGTTCTTCACTAAATTCTAGTAATTCTAACCTAAAGTTCCAACAACCAAAACCCTAAGCAAAAATCATAGCCTAAATTTCCAGCAATGAAACCCTAAATACTCAGCTGTACTAAATCTGAAATTTAAACATTTTAAGTTGAAATCCAGACTTGAAACTGGATATTCCAGCAGCCTAATATTAGCCATATTTTCAAATTTTGTGAGTTTAGCTACTAGTTAATATTTCTTCTACATGTCCTACATCTTAAACTTGAATGTTTCTGATAGGAACCTCTAGCTTAATAGGCTAGAGATTAGTAAATTATTGATAGAAATCAGTGTTCTACACTGATTTTACA
>JAOSBK010000008.1:31823171-31870363 GCA_027568895.1 Erythroxylum shatona | reverse complement strand
GTAGATTTGGTACTTATTTGGAGTCTCATGGGATTATTCATCAAACTAGTTGTCCTTATACTAGTGCTCAGAATGGGGTAGCTGAAAGAAAAAATAGGCATTTATTGGAGGTTGCTAGATCCCTTATGTTTACTATGAATGTTCCAAATATATCCCTAATATAGCTAGATATTACAGCTAAGGATAATCTCTAAGAATAATCCCTTGATTAGGGGACTATCTACTGTTACGGGATTATCTACACTCCCCCTCAAGTTGGTGCAAAGATGTCTATCATACCCAACTTGCTAATTTGCTTTTCAAATGGTTGTCTGAATAGCCCCTTTGTGAAGACATCTGCTTTCTGTTCTTTAGTAGGAACAAATGGAATACATATGCTTCCATCTTCCATTTTTTCCTTGATAAAGTGCTTATCAACCTCTATATGCTTTGTCCTTTTGTGAAGTACTGGGTTGTGTGCAATATTAGTGGCTGCCTTGTTGTCACAATACAACTTCATGGGAGGCTTAACTTGCATATGTAACTTAGACATAACTCTTTAGAGCCAGAAGACTTCACATACTCCTTGAGCCATAGCCTTGTACTCAGTTTCTACACTACTCCTAGCTATTACATTTTGCTTTTTGCTTCTCCATGTTACCATATTCCCCCATAGATTGGTGCAGTAGCATGATGTTGATCTTTTGTCAGTAATTGAGCCAGCATGGTCTACATCCGTATAGACTTCTATGCTTCTTTCTTCCTTCTTCTCAAAGAACAATCCCTTACTAGGACATCCCTTTAGATATTTCAAAATTCTGATAACAGCCTCCAAGTGTTCTTCATATGGTGAGTGCATAAATTGGCTTACTAAGTTCACTGCAAATAGATCTGGCCTGGTGTGAGATAAGTAAGTTAGTTTCCCAACAAGCCTCTGGTACCTTTCCTTGTTTACTGGAACACCATTTTCGAGCTGTCCAAGTTTCTTTCCTGGCTCCACTTGTGTATCACAAGGTTTACAGCCACTTAGACCTGTCTCTTTTAATAAATCCAAAGTGTACTTTCTTTGAGTCACCACAATTCCCTTTTTGGATCGAGCTACTTCCATGCCAAGAAAATATCTAAGTTGCCTCAAGATTTTTACTTCAAATTCCTTCCTGAGCTGAGCTTGTAACTTCTCTATCTACACAAGATCACCTCCCAATAATTATGATATCACCCACATACACTATTAGGACAACAATTTTACCTACCCCATTCCTTTTAGTAAACAAGGTATGATCTGATTGGCCTTGGGAATACCCTTGACTTGTTACAAATTTGGTGAATCTGTCAAACCAGGCTGTTGGGACTGTTTTAGTCCATACAGGGACCTTCTAAGTTTGCACACCTTGTCTCCAAAGCTTTTCTTGAACCCAGGAGGTGGCTCCATGTACACTTCCTCTTCCAAATCATCATTCAAGAAAGCATTTTTTTACATCTAGTTGGATTAGAGGCCAGTCTAAGCACGCAACCACTGATAATAGGGACCTGACTGTGTTCAACTTTGCCACTGGAGAAAATGTCTCAGTATAGTCCACCCCAAATGTTTGAGTGTAACCCTTTGCCACTAACCAAGCTTTAAATTTTTCTATTGACCCATCTGCATTTTATTTAAGGGTAAATATCCACCGACATCCAACCAACTTTTTTCCTCTTGGAAGATCTGTTCTCTTCCACGTGCCATTCTTTTTTAGGGCCTTTAACTCTTCCAAAATTGTCTCCTTCCACTCAAGAATAGCTAGAGCATCATGTATATTGCTTGGAATTTTTGCACTGGTTAGTGTGGAAATAAAGGCAGAAAAAGTTGGAGACAAGTTTGCATTAGAGACAAAGTTAGAAGTAGGGTATTGTGTGCATGATCTTTTCCCTTTCCTCATTGCAATAGGAAGAAAAAATATCACCATGGAGATCATTTGAGTTACCTGGTTGGGTAATAGTAATTTCAGTCTCATATTGTGAGATGTCAGGACTTAGATTCGAAGATAATAATTGGGTTGTATCAATGATTACTACCCTTGCTCCCCTACTATATACTGCACCGTGAAGTGTTCTCTACTTTTCACTTCTTGCTTCCTTCTCAACCTTGTCTTCTTCCTGATTTTCTTTTTCCGCCCCCTGACCAGTAAGCTTTTCTACTGCTGGTCCTTCTAGGTTCAATATCTCAGTTTTTTCCCCACTAGACCTCTCATCTTCCTTACTGAAATACTGCCCCTTAAGATGAGTGTGACTATCATAAGGTTTACCTTCAAAAAATGTAACATCCATAGAGGTAAAAAATTTTCGGTATGTTGGATCAAAACACTTATATCCCTTTTGGGTTCTAGAGTATCCAACAAAAATACATTTGATAGCTTTAGGATCTAGTTTAGATTTCTTGGGATCATGGTTATAGACAATCACAATGCTTCCAAAAATTTTCAGAAGGATTTTTGTTTGCGTCCTAACATGCAATGGTGGAACTTGTTCTTCCTTATCCTTCATTGTTTCAGATGACTTAGGTGACTCAATAGATAGTTTGACTCGAAAGGAATAGATTTAATAGGCTGAATAGGAAAATCAAGAAAAATTAGGTCCTTTATTTTATTTTCACTTGAGGCCTCTTTTGTTTTATTTTCATTTGAGGGCTCTCCTTAAAGATAAGAATATTGAGAAAAAGACTCGATTTTAGAAACGTGACATCTGTTGAAATAAAATTTTTTCTAGCAGGTGGATGGAACGTTAATATCCCTTTTGTGTGGAAGAATACTCAGCAAAAATGCACTAAAGAGCACGTGGACCAATCTCAGTACATTTAGTTCGTTCATGAAACATAAGATTAGAGACAATGTAAAGAGCAACTTATTTATTACTCTAAAACTTTGCTGGTATTAAGGCTTTTAGATCAATTTTAGTTAAGAGCTAATATATTTATGTTATCTCACACACAAATTGTGCAATATCTCTCTATTCAAATTTTGCACTAATTAGGAAACAACACTTGTTTCTTACTTTTTCATTAGGCCAAATTTCCTCCAGCAAAAACAAAACATCCGATGGTGGATTTTTGTTCAAACTTGGAACCTGCCCAATTTGCATATCAAACACTCGATGTTGAGTATGTCCATGATTTTCATATAGTTTCCTAATTTAAAAGCTCCCTTTAAATAACATAAAATATATTCTATAGTAGCCCAGTGTTGAATTGTTGGGGAAGATATGAATTGACTTACAATACAAACAGAATATGTGATATCAACCTTGCTTCATTTGAGTCTCCTGATGCTTTGCTTGCGCATCCAACATTTATTTATGCATTTCTTTTATTAGGTACTTCACATTTCCTCTATTCTCGTAATATATTTCCCACGAGTTCCATCTGCCATTAGAGTTGATTTAAAAATAAAAACTAGATTGCGACAACATAATTGCTGCTTTGATACCAATTGATACACGAATTTGTGCTTAGATTTAGAAGATTCTAAAGAAAGAATAAGAAAGTGAAGAGGGAGAAAACCAAAATTTGCAATGATTTATATGGGTTTGGTAACAACTCGATATAACCCATGTAACTATTAAAACAAAAGTATTTAATGATAGAAGAAAGAGACGTAGTCATTATGAGCCATCTGTTCTCCTTAACTATTGGACATACATATACTATTTACAATGTTTTATTTAATACATTCAAAATAGATTGCCTATTGTCACCAAGTATAATGACTCGTAACGTAATCTACTTTTTATTGTAGGTCATTTTCAATCTTTGTCATTTCTATCTCCTCTTCAAGGATAACCAAGGAGCCTTGGTTTACTTCTAGCATATGTTATCTAGTCTACAAGAGGAGCAATGTTAAACCAACCATCTTATTATGCCTTTTAGACTGGAAAACAATGCTGTTATGTAACATGATGGCCTTGTTTTTTAGAAATCGACTCTCTCGCTCTTTATACATTAACATTTGCTAGTCAGTCATTTATTGACAATAAGGAAAAAGATTAGGTATTTTCTTAGTTCTCTTTTTCTAATATATTAGGTATTTTCTTAGTTCTCTTTTTCTAATAAATTCCTATGTACCTTGTGCTTGCTGGAAGAGGAGGCTTCTAACTTTATATACTTATACTTGTTTCTTTTAAAGATAACAGAATTTAAACTATTTGGGTCAATTCAAAAATTTTATTTCAGATGGGTCCAACATACATATTCCAAAAGATGGAAAAAAGAAGTGCTTTATTTCTAAAATTATTATTGTTCGAGAAAATTGGGATAAGATGAGCTCATTTTTTCTCTTGACAAAATAAATGAAGACAAAACACTTATGCTTCCCTATGATATTGATGTTTGCAATCCTCTATAGTTTGAATCTTCTCAAAGAAGCTCCAATGATTTGGTAATTAGTTAAATAAGTTATTTTCCAAATACTTTATCGTGTTATTTTATTAATTTATGAGTATGATATTATAATTCAAGATGAATTGTAATGACTTATCAATCATATTTTTGTACAATTTGTTCCAATTAATATTGAGAACTTGCATATTTGATTAATCATTAAAATGCCAGGGCCTCTTTATTAAAATTCAAATTGTGGGCACTTACTAAATTCAATGGTGTATAAGGTTTGGTGCAATTAATCTTAAATTTTTATTAGTTTCAACTTCCAATATGAGTTTTTCCAGTGAATTTTTCTTTTTTTTCGCCAGATTTTACATTAGTCACTTGCTTTTTCTTTAGCATATTTCAAATAACTTACATTTATTTATTTCTCAAATAGTTTTGAAAAGGTTTTGGTTTCCATGTTTTTTCTATTTCAGTCTATCTCTCTTCTCCAACCTCAAGGCTTATATTTGTTTTTTCTTCGCATTTTCATGCTTCAAAGTTCAACAAGTTGTGTTTCCTACAGGCAAAAGAGATGGTGCAATTTCTTCCAAATTTTTAGTTTGTTTGAACAAATGGGAAAAGCAATTGTATTGTTATTTTTTTCAGTTAAATGCAAGTAGAACCCTTGCATTAAATTTCTTAAACGTCTCCTTATGGTGTTGGTTTGGTGGTAGGTCTTTAGGAAGTAATAAGTGAAATCTGTGCTTTCTTTTTTCTTTCCGCTAGTCAATGATTAGCTGTAGATAAGTTTGATTGTGATAATCTAAAAGACTAAGGTATGGACAGAATATTTCCTTGACTGATGTTCTCACATGGTTATCTTATGAATCTTTGACCGTAAAAAATCTAATTTACTTTCTTTCATTAGACACTGCACTACTAGTTGCTCAAGTAATGGCTTGATAACAAAGAGTTTCCTTGTGAAATTGCAGTTGGATTTGTATTAGTTTGGAACATAGGTAAAATGTTTAACCACTGGTTTTGCAGTCTGCATGATATTCAACAACCAAGATCTATTGGGAAGAAGGACGAAAGCCATGAAAATGGACCCCTCAAAGTAAAGGAGTACTCTGAGTGGGGGAATTTTGCAAGAGGAGCTGTCTATGCACTAAAGAGTAGGGGGAACTCTCTTACCCAGGTTAGGGCATTTTGTTGTGTACTTTGTCAAAGTTTCCTACATTCAATGATAGGAGCGAGGAGTGGTAAAACAGGAGAAAAAAATGGGTGGTTGAGTTAGTAGAAGAGGATTTATTATCCTATTGTTAGTTCCAACTAGTTTGAGATTGTTCCTGAGTTTGCAAACTACGTTTATTGTAATCTAGTAGTCGTCCCAAATATGGTAGTTATTCTATTCTTTTTTCTTATTCATATGAATTTCGACTGGTAACCATAGTAGGCAGTTAGCAGTAGTATTACATGATGTTGCCAGTAATCATTTATACGCATTATAAAATGCACGAAAAATAGTCTTATTATTCATTGGATGTATGATTGGAGAAAATTTAAGTTTGATTTTTGTGCCTCCATCTCATGCTCTTTTATTCTCTCTTTATTAAACTATCTTCCACACACACTTTAAATCTTCTTGGAAGATAATGATAATGCATCTTGATAGGAAATATTTGCCATTGTTTTATTGTAGATTATGTGTTAATAGAAAAGGCTGCTAATTCAAAGATAGCAACCTATTAGCATCGATTTTGTCATTTTCCCTTAATATAGGATGACCAGAACATATGCCAACTATTTGATAAGCCGTAGAAGCTGTATATCAGGGCTGTGGGACTGTCAGTAATGTTAAGGTTTGCTAGAAGTAGGAAATCAAAGAATTAAAGAAAAGGATAGGTTCAAGAATCGCTCCTAGGATCTAAGAATCATCATTACAGGAGTAGTAGTTCCCAAATTGAAAATTTTGAGTTTAGAGGATAATTCTTGCTTTCATTCTTTGACTGAAAACGTTCAATAATAAGTCTACTGCCAACAAATATTTTCAAATATGGATTCTAACTCGAACAGTCCATAATCGCCAATAAATCCTTTGCTAAGTATAATAAGTAATTTACGAGGTAGCCTTTCACGACATTTTCTAGAATACAAAACTGGATAGTATGAATATGAATACTTGTAAAAGGTAAATAAGAAATAGACATGATTGATTGGATGAATGATTAGATCTCACAGATCTTTTGTTCATTAAGGATGCCTCAGTTGTTGGGTGAGACACATTTATAGATATAATATTACAAATTGCATCTTAATTGGCAATATATGCTAATCCTAGCCATTATTCATGAATTACTGATAAGTTATCATTAGAATTTAAGGAACTCACAATCAATATTTCAATCACTGCAGGGTATCACAGGATTCATATGTGGTTCAGAAGGTCTTGATAGTTCTGGTCTTAGTTCTTCTGCTGCTGTAAGTTTATTTCTTACATTCATTCTTGAACATGGATTGTTCTTTGTACCCCTTTTCCTGTTTTGTATTTTTGGGTGAGGATGATAGCCTATAGAGAGATAAAGACAAAATCCAACTTGTAACAAATAGTAAAGTAATAAAAAGGATTCTGGAACAGATGTACAAGGAGGTTCAGGCACAGATGTACACGACTGAGATTCATCACCAAACTCACTCCCATACTCCCCCAGAATCGAAGACTTGGGATAGAAGGAATCTGCCTAAAGAAAAGTGACATGGAAACTAACAAACAACCTTTTTGATATGGGATCATAACATTTATAACCTTTTTGTGTAGTAGAGTAACCCAACAACACACATTTTTTGGCTCTAGGATCAAGTTTGTTGTGTGAATAACTGTGAATAAAGACTGTACACTCGAAGACCTTTAGAGGAAGGTTAGTTTCAAGATGGGCGGTCGTATGAATTTCTTGAAATTTTTGAAGAGGTGATTTGAAAGAAAGGACACGATTAGGCATTCGATTAATAAGGTAGGTTGTAGTAAGGATAGCATCCCCCCAAAAAATTTTGGAACATTGCTAGTAAACATCAAGGCCCTAGCTAATTTAAGAAGTTGTCTATTTTTCTGCTCAGCAATCCCATTTTGTTGAGGACTATTAACACAAGTACTTTTGTGGACAATTCCATGTTTTTGTAAGAATGTTTGAAGATTCTGATTAAAATATTCAGTACCATGATAGTCAAAATATCTGAAATTAAGCATCATTTTATCTTTTGATGAGTTGCAATTTAGTCAATTTGTTATTGGAAAGATCCTTGTTTGTTTCTATTTTTCAACTAAATTCAAAATTGATTTGTGATCAACGTACTCCTTCCATACTATTTCCTCTTCCCAATGTTAAGAGTGAGCACTTTTAGGCCTTATATTTGTTCCATTTGAAGGGAGATTATAATTTTGTGTTTTATCTTAAAGAAAGAATTAAGCTATTGGCGCAATTTCAGACTTCATACTTGAGTGATGCTTCATTTATCTTGTATTATATTTCAATATTTTGACATTTTTGACAGGTTGGAGTTGCTTATCTTTTGGCTTTTGAGTGGGCAAATAACTTAATTATAACATCTATGGAAAACATTGAGTATGATAGGTATGTTCTCTAGTATTTGAACCTATCAATGTGTGACTTATTGATGTCTATATGTTGAAGAATTCTAGCATATAATATGATTGATCAACGACCAATTCTTTTGTTATATTTCTTTCAAACTGGTGGGAGAAAACTTGATGGTAAGATATGCATATACGAGCGCAATTATAAAAAATAAAAGAACTATAGTTTTTGTACTGTGGTATCAAAATTTAACTAAATCAATCTAATTTGAAAGATTGATTTAGTTTGATGATGTAGGATGAGTAGAAGAAATATCAATTAATACCTAAAACTTACAAAAACTGGAAAATATGGGCTATTGATTATTGTTAAGCTGCCAAAAGTTTAGATTTTAGGTCTGGACTTCTGCTTGGGATGCTGGAATTTCGGATTTGGGTCTAGCAAATTTAGGATAGAATTTTAGATTTTGATATAACTAGAATTTTAGGTTTGATATGCTTAGGTTTTGGTTGTTGAAATTTAGTGAGATAAACAAGTAATGGAGGGTATGAAGTACAAATCACTCCAAGGGTCTAAGAATAACTATTAGAAGAAACTATGACATCTTTTAATTGAAAACTCATGTTTAAAAAAATAATTTGGGATCTTTTCATTGAAGGGCTGAATACACACATCTACAAAAAAGTTTCTAGAGTCTTTATTTTAGTAGGAAATGATTCTTAACTAATTTAAATTTAATTCTAATAGAAATTCTATAACAATTAGGATAACATAATCACAACTAGGATAACATATCTAACTTATTGTTGATATTATACATAATTAGCTGATTCTTTATAGATAATTAGTTGATATTTGATTAATTAGTTGTGATTTTGTTAGTTAGAATAATAGATTCTTCCTAATTTAATGAGATAATATATTCCTTGTACTATTCACAGAAAGATAAGAAAGAATTACTTTGTCCTTTCTCTTCCTGATATCATAGCCATGGCTCTTCTACAATATTTTTTCTTTCTTCATTCAAATCAGTCCTAAGTGGACTATCACTTAGAGATGACTAGCTAGCAGAGAAACCCTTCATCCTCCAACGATGATTTTAAGTAGCTCGAGTGTGACTAGTCCCGGTGTTGTGATGGGAAACGTACAATTGACGACTCACAAGTTGAATGGCCAGAATTACCTTGAACGGTCGCAAACAAAAAGTTGGCCACTGAGAGGAAAACTTAGATATTTGACAAGAGATACAATAAGGTCGGCTTTGGATGATCCAAATATGGCAAATTTGATTGTAAATTGTGATCATTGTAAACTTTATTCACACACCCAGGAAACATGCTATAAAATTCATGGGAACATAAAAAATTGGAAGAAAAAACAATTCGGAGACAATTGTACCCCCGAAGCCTTCACTATTGAATCCGATCTCGAAATGTCTTTTGACATGCAGCCTTTCATAGAGGAACAGATAGAGCAAATCAGTAAAATTCTTCAGTTTCAAAATTTCTCTAGTCCAATTCCTACCTATTTTTTAGTTCAGAAAGGTAATTTTCTAGTTGGCTCCTGTTTTAGTGTCAGGATAATTGATTTTGGGCCAACAGATCATATAACTGGGTCCTCTAATTTGTTTTCTTCATATAGTCCTCGTACAGGAAATCAAAGAGCAAAAATAGCAGATGGTTCTTACTCAACAATAGCTGGGAAAGGATCAATTGTTCTTTCCCGTGATCATACACTCCACAATGTTCTTCATGTTCCTAAATTATCATGCAACTTGTTGTCAATCAGTAAAATATCTATTGACCAGAATTGTCGAGCTAATTTTTCTTCATGTGGTTGTCAATTCTAGGATTTGAACATGTGGAAGATGATTTGCAATGCTAAACAAGTTGAAGGTCTCTATTTCTTCAAAAATGGATATGACTTAGACAGGCAATCCCAAAAAACTTATCTTAACTCTATTGCAATAGTTCATGAGAATAAAATTATTTTATAGCATTTTAGACTTGGACATCCAAGTTTGCATTATATAAGATATTTATTTCCGAAGTTTTTTTACAAATAAAGATCCATCTTCATTTCAGTGTGAAATTTGTCAAATTGCTAAACATCATCGAACATCTTTCCCAGCAACCTTACAAGGCCACAAAACCCTTTTCTATAATCCATAGTGATATTTGGGGACCTTCAAGTATAAAAACAATAATTAGAAAAGGATGGTTTGTAACTTTTATTGATGACCACACTAGAATTACTTGGTTATTTTTACTCAATGAGAAGTCAGATGTTGAGAGGGTGTTTCAAAACTTATATAATATGATCCAAACACAGTTTCAAACTAGAATTCACGTTTTTTGAAGCGATAATGGAAAAGAATAGTTCAACAAAGTTTTAAGGATTTTTTTTGTTGAAAAAAGTATTATTTATCAAAGCTCATGTATTGACACCCTACAACAAAATGGAATAACCGAAAGAAAAAATAACCATCTATTAGAAATTGCAAGATCTATAATGTTTTCAACTAATACTCCTAAGTCTTTATAGGGTGAGGCTATCCTAACAATTACATATTTGATCAATAGGATGCCTTCAAAAGCTATAAAATTTCAAACACGTCTAAATTGTTTTAATAAATGTTTTCTTTCATCTTGACATCACATAATCTCCCTCTTAAAGTATTTGGGTGCACTGCATTTGTTCATATTCATGACAACAATTGGTTATTCTTCCACTAAAAAAGGTTACAAGTGCTTTGATCCGATAACCAAAAGGCTTTTTATTTCCATGGATGTCACCTTCTTTGAAGATAAACCTTTCTTTTTCTCTCAACTCAACTTTATGGGGAGACATATAGTGAAGATTCGTTTTTGACAAATGGTGTAGATATTTTCTATAATCTTGATTCAAACGTTGATGGTGTCTCAAATAATAAAAATAAGGATTCTTCTTTGATGCCTTTACAAATTCAATCTCAAGAAAAGAATGAAATTGCAAGACAAGATGGAAATCGTTCTAAAGGGAAGGTCTTTTTGAGAAAATATCCAAAATGACAGAAAAGCACAAACAACTTGCAGCATGGTGAAGAGTCTAACCTAAAAACAAATCCGGAAATTGGAGACCAATCAGGTAAATCTCAATTTGAGTCTATTCTATTGAGTCAGTGTCACTTGAACCAATATCTATTCTACAGTCGGATGAAGCCTTAAATTTACCCATTGCTCTTAGGAAAGGTTCTAGAGCTTGTACCAAATAACCTTTGTATAACTTCTTATCATATCAAAGTCTATCTCCATCATTTCAAGCATTTACTTCTAAGTTATCTGATGTTTCCATTTGTAAGAATATATAAGGGGCTTTAAATATTCCTAAGTGGAGGGATGTAGCCTTGGAAGTGATGAGAGCTTTGGAAAAAAAATAGAATGTGGGAGGAAGTTAATCTTCTGAATGGGAAAACACTGGTCAGATGTAAATGGGTGCTCACCATTCTGACGGATCACTTTAAATATATATGTTGAGAGATATTCTTGGTGAATATTTGATTCCAATAAGTTATCTGAATCGTGATAATATCATGTACAACTGTAATTAGCTAAATCAAATCAAGACCTTATCAGTATAGCTGTAAATTCCTAGAATAGGAATCTGTAATGTCTATATATTATGCAGCAATGTAAAGTGAAAGGGGTGTAATACCTATTCCTCATAGGTTCTATTTTCTACATGGTATCAGAGCACCCTGAACAAGAATAAACCCTAGCTGCCATCCTACTAAGACAGCTATGTCTGACACTATTCTCATCTATTTCATACTTGCAATCCCTATTCTGGTCATGGAAAAATTTGTACAGCGTATGGGGTCTTTTTCTCCTGTAGCTAGAAAAGGTTTGATTCACTTGTCTCCTAATATTTGTCTTAAATCAGTCCTTCATGTGCCTAAACTTAGTTGCAATCTTCTATCCATTAGTAAACTTACTCAGGAATCTAATTGTACTGTCACTTCCCTTAATTCTCATTGCTTGTTTTAGGATTACATTACGAGGAGGATGATTGGCAGTGCTAAACTTATAGATGGTCTCTACTACTTTGTTGAGGAAGACTCCAAGCATAAAGAAGCTCAATGCCTCAATAGTATCTGTTCTACCTCTGTTAAGGACTAATTTTTCTTTGGCATGATAGATAGGCCATCCTAGCTTCTTGTGTCTCAATAAAATGATGCCTCATTTGTTTAAATGTGTTGATTGCTCAAAACTTCAGTGTGAACATTGCATTTTATCAAAAAATCATCAAAATTTTTATACCTCTAAAACATATCAGCCTTCTAAACCTTTTTATTTGATTCATAGTGATGTTTGGGGGCCTTAGCATGCTAAAACAATCTCTAGTAAAAGATGGTTTGTGACCTTTATAGATGATCACATTAGACTTTGTTAGGTGTATCTGTTAAGAGAAAAATCTGAAGTTTCCCAAATATTTCAAACTTTTTATACTATGATTGAAGCACAGTTTCACTAAAAAATTAGCATTCTTTGTTCTAATAATGGTACTGAATATTTCAAAGCAAGTCTTGGCACTTTTTTGAAAGATGAAGGCGTTGTTCATCAAACAACTTGTGTTGACATACCTCAACAAAATGGAATTGCTGATAGGAAAAATAAATGTTTACTTGAAATTTCCAATGCCTTGATGCTTTTTATGAATGTTCCTAAATACTTATGGGGTGAGGCTGTGTTAATTGCTTCTTACTTAATCAATAGAATGCCAAGCCGTGTTTTAAACTATGTTTCTCCTTTTGATGTATTTCACAAATCATTTCCAAACAATCAGTTGTTTCTGCTCTACCTTTGAAAGTTTTTAGATGTACTGTTTTTGTGCATATATCTAAGGTCCATTCAAAACTTAATCCTTGAAACAAAGGATTATGTGAATAATCTTTTTCACACCTTTCATTAATCATTCTCTACAAATATGTACAACAGGACGAAGAAATAATTAAGGGATTTTATTAAAGAATATCTAGAAAAATCAGCCTAGAAATCTGGAAGTAAATAAATGGAAATCATTAAAAATCTGGAAATTAATTTTGGATCCCACTAATTTAGGCAATCCTAGTCAACTTTCCAACACTCCCCCTCAAGCTCGTGAATGTATATCAAACATTCCCAACTTGCGTACACCATGTAACAAGATTTCCCCAAAACTTTGTACAATAGCTTGTAGTGGACTTAGCATCTTGAACTGACCCTGCCCAATCTGCATCTGCAAATCCTTCTATTTCTTGGATTTCACTCTTTTGAGTAGAAGACCCTTTCCAGGTGTTCCTTTCAAGTACCTAAGAATTTGATCTACTGCATCTTAGTGTCTCTCGGTGGGCGCATGCATAAACTGACTGACCACACTAACACTATAGGCAATGTCGAGCCTAGTAAGTGATAGGTAGATCAATTTTCCCACCAAACGTTGATAGCTTTCTTTGTTTGTTGGAGGGTTATCTTCAGAATCCTTATGCTTCCAATTCTTTCTAGTGGTGTGCTTGTAGGTCGACAACCTAATTTTCCTATTTCCTTCAATAGATCTAAGGTGTATTTTCTTTGAGAAATAATCCTTAGGATTTGTAAGATTTGTGAAGTCTTAAGGTTTCTTATAGGGGCAGTTGATCATACTCTATTCATAAAAACTTTTGCAAAACTGTGTATGTAGATGACATTATCCTCATTGGCGATGATTTTGGGAAAATTAAAATTCTTAAAAAGAATCTCTCAAAGGAATTTGAAATCAAAGACACGGGGTATCTTAGATGCTTCCTAGAGATGGCAATTGCTAGATCTAAGAAGGGCGTAGTAATCACCCAACGGAAGTATATCATGGACCTTTTAGAAGAAACTGGGATGAGCAGATGTAAACCATCAGATACTCCTATGGAATTCAACTCAAAGCTGGGTGAAGTTAAGGAAAGAGTTCCAATAGATACAGGACGATATCAACAACTGGTAGGGAAGCTAACCTATTTATCTCATACCAAACGTGATATTTCCTTTGTTGTCATTTTGGTAAGCCAATTTATGCATACTCTGTATGAAGAACACTTGGAAGCAATGTACAGAATCTTAAGATACTTAAAAGGAGCTCCAAGGAAAGGATTATTCTTCAAGAAGAGTGATCAAAAGAGTGTTGAAGTCTACACTGATGCAAATTGGGCAGGGTCTCTTATTGACAGAAGATCAACTTCTAGATATTGAGCATATTTGTAGGAAAATCTTTTAACCTGGAAGGGTAAAAATCAAAGTGTGGTATCCAGAAGTTGTGCGGAGGCAAAATATAGGACAATGGCTTAAGGAATTTATGAAATAATTTGGCGTAAAAGAGTAATGAAAGAACTAAAGAAACTAGTGGAGCACCTAATGAAGTTGTTTTGTGATAACAAAGCAGCTATTAGTATTGCCAACAATTCATTTCAATATGATCAGACGAAGCATGTGGAGATTGACAGATACTTCATAAAAAAAAAACTTGAAAGTGGACTCATTTGTGTACTACAACACAAGTTGCTAGTGTCTTCTCGAAAGGGCTACTAAGAATTTTAAGTTCTTTGTAAGCAAATTGGGCATGATCAATATCTACGCACTAACTTGAGAGGGAGTGTTGATATTATAGAAATAATCAACTAATTATCTTTAACTAGTTCTCTATAGATAATTAGTTGATATTCTATTAATTAGTTGAGATTTTATTTAGATTCTTCCTAATTTAAGGAGGTAATTAGGGCTGTATTGTCCTATATATTCCTTGTACTATTCAGAGAAAGATTAAGAAAGAATTACTTTGTCCTCTTTCTTCACTTACTACTATTTCTTATCTAATAATGAATTTTAGCATAAACTAAAATTTACCCTTTGTTGTCCTTGTTGTCAACTCAAATTTTCACTTTTTATTCCACCAAATTAAAGCTTGTAGTTAACTAATTTGTCTTCTTTTATTTCGTTTATAAACTTTACTCTTTTTCATCAATTCTCCACAGCTAATTTGAAGTTGTCATCGATGTAAAATGTAACAAATACTGCTCATATAAATCTAGATTCAACTTTTGAAATTCATATTATAAAATTCAAGTGCTATCAAAAGTTGATATTCCTTTTCACTTGATAAGAAATCGTTGACATACACCAGCTCTTGTGGCTACAATTTATTTATCAAGAGCATCCTCTATCTCCTTTTTAAGATGAGGAATGGTTTGGGATTCTCATAACTACATCTATGATAATAGTTAAGTCTGCAACATTAAAGATAGGATTAATCTTCATGTCACTTGGTAATTGTAAAACATAAGCACGACCACTTATGTTCTTGATAATCTTATAAGGTCTAACATTTTGTTAATGGAGTTTTTATATTTTCCTTTTGGAAAATGTGAACGAATGCTTACCATCACCATATTATCTTCATTGAATTCCAACAGGTGAAGATGTTGGGCAACATATTCTTTATAAGTTAAGTTGCTGGTTGGTTTCTTTCACTACATCTTATCAAAGATATCCCTCATGTATTTTGTAAAATCTTCAACTTCAACACTAACTCATGATGTTTGTGGTAAAGGAACCAATGAATAGGTTTCCTCGGTTGAATTCTCGAAACTATCCCAAAAAGATTCTTACTAATGTTGTATACAAATTTTGTTATAGGTAGAATTAGGTCCCAATGATTCAGATTGTCTCCATCTAAACATCGTAACAAGTACCTCAAGCTTCTACTTACCACCTCCATTTATCCATCAGTTTGAGGATAGAAAGAACTTGAAAACTGAAGTTTAGTGTTTAGTGTTTTTTACATAGTTTTTCAAAAATAACTCACAAACTTCTCATCACGATTGGAGATGATGATTAAAGGTAATCTATGTAGACTTACAATCTCTTTGAAATAGAGTTAGCAATGAGGATAACATCATAAGTCTTGACCGTTGTATTTGTAGATTGTTTCATAACAAAACGACATAGCTTCTCTACCACATTGGCGTCAAGAACATTCATATTGTTGCTTCTAGTAGTCAAATGCATTAACTTGCCTTCGTTGCTGAACTTTGACTTTAAAATCACACTCAAAACTTCCCCTTTCTTCATATCTTCATGTTGACTAGAGTTATTACCATAGTTATTAGAATTGAATGTTTCCTTGTATACATTTAAGAATTGATAGCTATAGTAATTGAGAGATTTCCATAGTTTTCTAAATAGTCCTAGGCCTTGTGTATATAAACCATAGGATTTCTCTGTATAAATATTTTCAATTCACTAATAGAAACACTTTTAGTTCTCTCTAATTTATTTTCTTAATGGTATCAGAGTCCTATCTAATTTATGGGCCTATTCTTTCCTCTCCAATTTTTTTTAGCCGTTCTTCTCTGTTTTGAACAGTACTGTAGTTGAGTTTGTACTCACCCAAAAATCAAGGTTTTTTAATTTCTCCACCCACCTAGTTTATTTCAGAACCAACCAACGACCCTCTCTGTCAACATCACCAACACGCCGCTGTAGCTCGTTAGCCTCCACCACTCATGAGCTCCATACGCCACCCGCCTACCATTTTTTCACCTCGATTCTGGGTCCACCAGTGTCGTCGGCCCTTGTACATCTTCACTGTGGTGTCAGAACTCTGGTAACCTGTCAGGAAACATGCTAGAAGCCTCTGTTTGTCATTGAATTCTGTCTGTTACTACTATTGGCATATTTCTTTGTTTGTCATATGGACATAGAAAAGGTAATTCTTTCGTGTTCTAATAATCCTTCACTTTAAATCCCCGTGAAACTTAATGGAACTAATTACCTTGCTTGGTCAAGATCTTGTTTGTTGTTCATCAAAGCTAGAGGATTACAGGGTTACATTAACGGTGATAGTAAGAGATTTTGATTATAATTAGTGGGAGTCTGAGAATTCACTTGTGATGTCTTGGCTCATCAATTCAAAGAAACCAGAGATTGCTCGAACATCCCTGTTACTTGACAAAACAACAAAAATATGGAGAGCTACTTCTCTGACATACTCTCAAATAGGTAATAAAGCCCAAATTTTTGATCTTCGTAATAAACTGCACGATACAAAATAGGGAGATATGACTATATCACAGTACTTTGCGGAGCTATGACGATTGTGGTAGTAATTGGATTATTATTAGGACTTTCAAGCAGAATGCTTAAAAAATGCCTCTGAATTCCAAAAAATGATAGAGGAGGATCGGGTGTTTGACTTGTTAATGTGTTTGACTCAGAATATTCAGAATATGATTATATACAAGGTACTATACATGCAAAAGATCCTTTCCCTTCAGTACAAATTGCACATTCTCTCTCTCAACAAGAAGAGAGTAAAAGAAATGTTATGCTACATACAATCATTGTTGAGAAAGCGGGGTTAGTGGCTAGTTCTACTGAGAAGCCAAAACCTGTAAATACCTCATCTATTAAGGAGCATTGCACTGTGATCATTGTGGAAAACCAAGGTACATCAAAGAAACCTTCTAGGAACTGCATGGGAGGCCAAATCAGAGATGTGGAAAATGATGTGGTTCACTGGTAAGGGGTCAAGCCCACTTGGCTGAAGGGAATGAAGCATCTGAAGCTTCGATAGTTGGAGCTTTATCCAATGAGGACCTTCAGAACTTAAGACATCTTCACTCAAAACTGGACTCTCCTTCCATAGTTGGTACATCAAATACTGCAAAATCAGGTATTGTGTATTCAAATTCTAAAGATAGTCCTTGGATTATAGACTCTGGAGCTAACAGACATATGATAGGCTCTTAAAAGGAATTTTTAACATATTCCTATGGGAGAAAAGGGGATAATGTTAGAATAGCAGATGGGTCTTTTACTTCCGTATCTAGTACAAGTTCTATTAACTGTACTCCCAATATCACCTTATCCTCAGTTCTCCACATATCTTGTTTTCCTTTTAAGCTTCTCTCTATTATTCCTATCACTAAAGGGCTCAATTGCAAAGTTGAATTGTTCATTGACTATTGTGTTCTTTAGGATCTCCATATAGGGCAGAGGATTGGAATTGGTAAATTGCAGGATGTCTTATGTCTTGGAAGAAAATCACAAGATAGTTGCACATCAAGCTTCTTTTAGGAATGATGTGATTAATAAGGAAATTCTACAGTGGCATAGGCGGTTAGGACATCCCTCGTTTTTTGTTCTAGAAAAATTATATCCAAGCTTGTATAAAAGAACTTTTAATTCTTTGTTTTGTGAAGCATGTAAACTTGCTAAACACATTAGAAGTTCTTATCATTTATTTAATAATAAGAGTTCTGTTCCTTTTATGACAATTCACTTCGATATTTGGGATCTTATTCCAAATCCCTCTCTTTTTGGCCACAGATGGTTTGTGACCTTTGTTGATTGTTGCACAAGATTGACTTGGGTTTATTTGATGAAAGCCAAGAATGAAAAATTTTCATGCTTTCAATCTTTTCATAAAATGATTTGTACCCAGCATGATACTAATGTTAAAATCCTAAGATCAACAGGAAGGAATTTATAGGCAACATTCGAGAGGTGCTATTCTCTCTATAAACATTCTCATTCCTAGTACATTTTTCTTGTTCTTTCTACTCTCCTCTGCCAACTAAATATTCCCCTCCCTTGACACTCTTAACAAACTAGTAATAAGGCATAAACAACCATACCGCCTCGACCTTCTAGAAACCTGCTAAAAGCAAACAAGTAATAAGGCAGAATTAACAAATAACAGCCCTCCCCACATATTGTCCTTTCTTTCTTCTTCAGTAGAAAAGCTTAACTGGAGGCTTATCACTTTCATTCATAAGAGAACTGAATAGATAGGATTAGATTCCCATTTGACCAGAAATGTGTAAAATATGGATATTGTTACAAATGAGGCCCCGTTATCAACTTTGTGATGCTGTCATTAGTTAGCTCATTACAGCATGTTTGCCCTTGTCTTTGATGTTATATCACGATCTTTTGCAAATCAGTAGCTGCATTGTTAATGCCAATTCCAAATTTGGCGTGTAACATCCGTTACGTGTTTGTGATACTACACCTTTACCTCAACTTCTTAAGACTTATTTTAGGAGGAAATTTAGAAAAGCACATAAGGATCACATGGGCCAAGATTTAGTCAGTCAGTAGTTGATTATAACACATATTCAGTAGTCACATCCCATTATTTTAGCTATTATGTTATTTTACTGATTGGCTTTATCTTTTATTGTTGAGTATCCTTAGGAATAGATGATGGGTTATCCTTAGGAATAGATTATGAGTTATCCTTAGGAGTAGATTATGAGTTGTTAGGAGTCTAGCATTATAAATATCTGATAGTTAGAGCAAATGATGAGTGGGGGAAATTAATATCTTTGTTTTGGAGTTTAGTCCTCTCCATACGGACTGACTTGGGAGTTTAAGATTCTTGCTCTCAAATTTATCAATAAAATTCTATTATTCAATTACTTCTATTTTCCTTCTTTTCTGGTTCCTATCAATTTGGTATCAGAGCCATGGCTATCACTCGTTCATCCACCAATGACCCACCACCACAAACCCACGATAATATACCGGAGCCAGTATCTCAACAATTAGCTGCCATAGCCTCTCTTCTTGAGATATTTGACACCATAGTTGCTAATGTAGTTGCGTTAAAAGCTTAAGCTGACAGGGGGAAGAAACTTGAAAGTAGTAATGATCGGCGAACAAGGGGAAGATTTCATTGGAACGATGAGACAGAGGACGTAGGAGAACAATACGGGGGTTATAGAAGTACCACGCGTCCACCTTATACTAAGATAGAATTCCCAAAATTTGAAGGAGGAGACCCACGTGGTTGGATTTTGAAGGCTGAGAAATACTTTAGGTATTATCAAACACCCGAAGAATCGAAAGTTGACATAGCAGCTATATATTTGGAAGGTGATGCACTTGATTTGTTCGCTTGGATCAATTTCGAGAGAACCATTTTGTATTGGGAGGAGTTAGTGAAGGCGCTTCAAGAACAGTATGGTCCTGCTGAATTCCAGAATCCTGATGAATATCTCTGTGTTGTTCGTCAAACGGGTATAGTACAAGAATATCGTCAAGACTTTGTTAAACATTCGGCTCGAGTCAAAAATTGGCCTGAATATTGTCTCTTAGGAATTTTCCTTAATGGGCTGCGAGATAAATTGAAATCTGATGTGAGAATCCACCAGCCCAGATCTGTCTATCGGGCTATGAGTTTGGCACTAGAGATTGAACAAAAGACCAATCTTAAAAGTGAGCCAAAAGCAAATCAATGGGTCAACTCTAATAGGCCCAAACTTCCAATTTGCCACATGAAGGTCCATTCACTAGCAACCCAATAGCACAATGTTCCACATCTGCTTCTGCTTCTTCTCGACTAGCGACGCTGCGCACTTGGGACTAGGAGAGACAACTGCGTATTTCGAAGGGGTTGTGTTTCCGTTGCAACGAGAAGTTCTCTCCCGGCCATCATTGTAAGGCCGCAACCCTCAATCTCCTGGAGATGACCAATGACGACGGCGATAGCGCACTAGCAAAGGTTCTGGCTGAAAACGAAGCCGAAGGAGATGGAATAGGGGAATATGCAAAGATTTCCTTCTTTCCGCCTTGAGGACAAGGCGAATTTCCAAGAGGGATGCATTGATACAACACCTCCACCTTAACTTCTTAAGACTTATTTTAGGAGGAAATTTAGAAAAGTACATAAGGATCACATGAGCCAAGATTTAGTCAGTCAGTAGTTGATTCTAACACATATTCAGTAGTCACATCTCATTATTTTAGCTATTATGTTATTTTACCGATTGGCTTTATCTTTTATTGTTGCGTATCCTTAGGAATAGACTATGGGTTATCTTTAGGAATAAATTATGAGTTATCCTTAGGAGTAGATTATGAGTTGTTAGGAGTCTAGCATTATGAATATCTGATAGTTAAAGCGAGTAGCAGGAGAAATTAATTTCTTTGTTTTGGAGTTTAGTCCTCTCCATACAGACTGACTTGGGAGTTTAAGATTTTTGCTCTCAAATTTATCAATAAAATTCTATTATTCAATTACTTCTATTTTTCTTCTTTTCTGGTTCCTATCAGTTTGATGCCTGTCTTTCTTTAAAAAGCAGGAAAACATGGTTCACAAGGCTTTACTGATTTATTTGCAGACTTATAGAAAATGAATATTTGGGTCTGAAAAATGGCATACTGGATCAGTCGGCAATACTCCTTTCACGCCATGGTTGCCTAACATGTATGAACTGCAAGGTAAATATTGGACTCTTTTCCATTTTCATATTGATAAACTAACAAATCCTTAATTCAGTCTCAATTATAAGGTTCAGATTTAATTTCTTTGTATTTTGCTGTACTGCAAAGTTTGATTAATTTGTATGACTGATATTACATAGATCAGATTTTCTTTGGTCCTTTTCAGGTTGGATGGAAGAATTATAGACACACTTCGTTTTCTTTCCCTTTATTTTCTAGAATTTTGATGTATTACTTTATTCATCATTTTTTAGTTCTATTGTCTTTTAATCGTTCTGTTATTTAACATGATGCTACTGTCTACTTTGTTTGATACACTTATATTTTTCTTGTGTCTTTGGAATTATTTGTTATTTTAGACTAAAGAGCATAAGCTTGTACGCCCATTGAAGTTGCAGAAGTCCTACAAAATATTATTGGCATTCTCAGGCTTGAGAAAAGCTTTAACTAGTAACCCTGGATATAATCTTCGAGTGGCAGAATGTCGGGAGGCTGCAAGTGTACTTCTTAAGTATGGTTCATCCCTTCTTTAACTAGATGGTTTTGAAGTGTCTATACTTCAATTTTCTGCTTCCCATCATGGTTATACACACTTTTTGTTTAATTTTCTATACATGATTCTTGCATATTATTTTATTATTAAGCTCGTATAGGTAAAATGTGCAAGAACTTCTAAAATAAATGGTGCCAAAAGGGCATAAAGTTGTTCACATCTAAGGCCCCTTTAAGTTTGACTAGACCATAATCCATTACAGGCCTACTTAAATATGCATAATTTTGACTTTGGATAATAGCATTTGGCAGAAAATAGATCTTGTGGTTTTTTGTTAATATTATCATGTCAAAATAATGATCTAATAGTCCTGAATTAGTTGAAAGCACCCAAAGCCAACAACACTACTGAATGCTAACTTGATACTTACTGATTAGTTGTTTTTGGTTTGATCATGTGACCCATTACGATGATGGCATTCAGATATTTCTTCAATTATGGATTTGACATTTTAGAAAATAAAAATTTTAGGCATTTTTAGGGTATACTTATTGCATTGTCAGTTACAACTTCTGTCAGAAATGCTAATTTATGGTTTTCATAAAAGAAAGAAACAGCGAGTAGATTGGAATGTACTTATATAAGATAGAATAACCAAAGATGCAATTCATGTAATTCCTAGAATAGAACATTGGCATTCTTGCTTTTTGATTCATCCTAGCTTTCATCCCTACCTATCCATCCATTTATCTATTTGAGGTTATGTTTGTGGGTGGATAAAATCACGATCTCCTTCTTTTTCTTGGACCTTCACCTTCACTTTGTATAAAGTCAAAAGAATTTCATCTACAAGCATATTATCTCTCCCATGGGTTTCTTTTAGAAAGATTTGTGGTTTTCTTCATCTTGTTCAGAATTTTCTAATTTCTTTACTTGTCATATAGCTAATCTAGTAACTTTAGTGTTGTAAGAGAAAACTTTTGGAGAATATTTGCTATTAATTATACCAATATTAATATTGATAGTGTGTAAAAATAGGAGATTGAATCAAGCCTTAATCAAGGGAATTAGTTAGGATGATTGATGTGTATAGTTATGCTTTCCTAATTTATATTAGGACAAGTCATTTGGCCAAGACCTATGGTAGTACACTTGAGCAATTGGTGGGTTAGTGATTTTAGCAGGTTCAAAATTGAGTAGTCACTTGATATGCCAAAAGATCGTTTGCTTGCACTTTACTAGAGTAAATGGAAGACTACAAAAGAATGGAATGTACTAAAAAGAAGTAATTACAAACTTGAATTGTAAAAGTTATATATTGTATTTTTTATAATAGTACAAGACGCATTGATTTATAGTTGTACAACTACCTATATAAGGAAAGAATCCTTGAAAAGAAAGGCACCTAAATATTGAAAGAATCCTATAAAATAAAGGTTAATTGACAATTATACGAGCTATTCTAGGAAATTAAATTGCAACTAAATCACCCTAATTCTAGCCCAGTTGATTACAATTAAATCATCATATATTCTAGGCTAATAATTAAGTGAATCTCGCAACACTTCCCCTCAAGTTGGCTTGAAGATGCCTTTCATAATTAACTTGCTAACCAGAACTTCAAATTGACCTTGTATAGCTTTTGGTAAGTATGTCGACTATTTAACCTATGGTTGGTACTTAAGGAACACAAATTAACCCAATTTTTATTCTCTTTGATAAAATTTTAATCTGTGAAAAAAAGGAACTCAATAATTCTTGTTGTATTGAATTAATTTGCAAGACTACTACATCTCTATTTACACAAGGTGATCCTAGTATATGTAGATGGAAATAAAATCCTATACAAAATAAAATCCCTATACAATAGTAGAATAAAATCCCTAGAGATTAGGATATGATTTTCTCCCATTCAAATCCCTAGAAGTTAAGAACTAATTTTCCCACACTCCCCCTCAAGCTGGTAAATGGATGTCATCCATTCCAAGCTTGGAGATCAATCGTTGAAATGCTGCTCCGGACAAACCCTTAGTAAGCATATCAGCAAATTGGTCACTTGTAGAGATAACAAGGCAGCCCTAAGCATGACACACAATCCAGTCCACCATGAGAGTACAAAGCATGTTGAAGTTGATCGACATTTTATCAAGGAAAAGATAGAAGATGAGACAATATGCCTAACTTATGTACTAACGAAGAAGCAGACAACAGATGTATTTACCAAAGGACTTCAAAGACAAGTGTTTGAAGAATGTATCAGCAAGTTAGACATGATTGATATCTATGATCTAACTTGAGAGGGAGTGTGGTCAAATATTGTGATAATCTGATTGTAATCAGATTATATAGATTAGATAGCATTATCTTAGGGATAAACATTATCTTAAGATTATCTCCTGTATTTGTATAGATTCTCTATCTTATTCGGTATTCCTATTCATATATATATGTACTACATTCTCGAAGAAATAAAATATAGAGCAAAATAACTCGTGTTCACAATTTTTTTTTTTTGCCCAACGGTTTTTCTTTGCGCTCTTTTGGGTCCAAATTATCATTTTCTTCTTATTACATCACTATTACATATAAGTTATGTGTTTCTATGTCAAGTTATAGATGCATGTGGCAAAGGCAATTTGGGGCGTTTCATTAATCATAGTTGTGACCCCAACAGTCGTACTGAAAAGGTGAGTCAATAGCTGATGTAATTTATAGTTGTTAGACATTCGCTATTGGCTAATTAATATTCTAAAGGAAACTTTGGTATATGATATCAACTCATTAATTTTGTTTCATTAAAGAAGATCTTTACTTTATTACTCAAGACATTTTTTTTCCTATATTGCAACAATTTTGTACCTAACCTAAACCTTCTTGAACAGTGGGTCGTCAATGGACTGATTTATTGTATATTTTAGCTTACTATGTTGCTTCAAACCTGTGTAATGCATAATCATGAAATCCATAGAATGCAAAACTTTTTTGTTGATTGGGTCATCTATCTATTTAACATTTTACAACGGTGTGATCATTTGATCCATTCTCAGTTCATGACCAGGTTTAGGATAGGAAAAGATGAGTTTAACTGCATGAAACGATTATCAATCCTTAACCAATATTTTTCTCCTTGATTTAACATGACAAATGCATCATGTAGTTTTTGTGCAGATGATAATTACACTAATGAAGCAGGTAATATATGGAAAGTAGTCAGAAACATGGTGTGTTCTGTTAGGACTCAGTCCCAACCTATAGTGCATCAACCTAAGCCCATCCAAACCTACATTCGTAGGGGTAAGATGGGGAAAAGTAGCATGGCCACATAGGCAGGTCGTGGCGCAGTTTGTTGGGAGTTTGTTATGGAGAGAGAGAGATTGTGTAGAGGCAGCGATATATGACTGAAGATAGGAAAAACAGAGGGGAGGTAGGATTAAGAATTGTCTAGCATATTGGCCTAAGATAATTTCTTAGGAGGGTCTATAGCTGTAACTCTTACCTTCTACGTAAATAATACAATCTCTATAGTTACCTCTATCAATTGGTGCTTTCATTAAGAGGTTAGGGGGGTGGAGATTGTATGCAAACACGAATGGAGGCTAGAGTTTCTGCTGTGGAAGCGTCTCTTAGGAGACAAGAATCGTCACTAACGGCCCAAGAAGCAATGGTGAAGTCGCACGACGCCATGCTGAAGGACCTTCGATCACAGATGAGTACCTTGATGGCCAGTGTAGAGACGCTGGCCAAATCGCAAAGTCTGCTACAGTCAGAGATGAAGGATGGATTCTTATCTTTGATGGCTAGAAACTCGCAGAAACAGAAGGTGGGTGAAGAAGAAGATCCATCGGCTTTACCCATAATGCGTCATCTTCAGCTGGTTGCGATAAACCATCTCACTTCTCGTCGGTTACCACCGGCAATGGAAGGCCTCCAAGTGGACAGATGGAAGCTGGGCAACGTCGACCAGGTGACCACCCCCCTTCGGCAGCCACAGAACGTGCGTGGGAGGAGTACAGGAACGCCGCACGTAGGATCGATCTCCCTGCTTTTCACGGGGATGATCCTTTCGCCTGGGTTACTAGAGCAGAGTCGTACTTCATCATTCATGATATTCCTCATGAACTGCGTATACCCATGGTTCAAATCTGCATGGAGGGGTCGACGCTCTATTGGTTCATGAATTTACGAGAGCTGGACCCTTGTATGACTTGGGAAAGATTTAAACGATCACTTTTCGATCGTTATGGAGGCAGGGATGAGGGAGACCCGGTCTAACAACTAAAGTCGATAGTCCAGCGAGGCTCAGTCGATAGCTATATTGACGATTTCGAGAAGGTGGCATCTCAGATAGGACGCTTCCCGGAAGAGTGGTACATGAGTTGCTTTCTGGGGGGTCTACGTGAAGTAATACGAAACAGGGTCAGAACCCACGACCCTCCAACCCGGGTCCGACTCCTATCGATCGCAAGAAAGGTTGAAAGAGAGCTAGTTGGAGAGGGTGTGATTCGGCCGTGGGAAGAAGGGAGGAGACCAGGTGGCTTTCATGCAAACGTCGGGTCCCGCACAGGAATCTCCAACACGTATCATCCAGCTCAACAAACCCATGCAGTGGGAAACATTAAAAATGAAGGTAAGGAGACCACCCACCAACAGCAGGGTCCTACCTCTGACAGTCACCGAACAGGAAATACTAAGTGGAGAGGAACACGCAACTTAACTTACGATCAGTTGATGGAAAGGAGAGCCAAGGGCTTGTGCTTTAAATGTGGGCAAACCTTCGGGCCTCTCCACCGTTGCCCAGATAAGAAATACAGACTGATAATTTGGGAAGGGGATGCAGCCGAGTATGAGGAGAACAGCCAGAATGCACCGAAGGAAGGAGAGCAACAAGAAGATTGGGAATTAGTGTGCAATTCGATGGAATTCAGGGAACTCGGCAGGGTTCAATCCTCACCTTCGAGGTCCATGATTTTAATAGGGAAGGTACAAGAAATGCCTGTTGTCATTATTGTGGATAGCGGGGCTAGCCATAACTTTGTGTCTAGAAGGTTGGTTCAGGCTATGAGAATGGTTGTTACTTCAACTGGAGTTTTCGGTGTTAAATTAGGGAATGGCCATCGATCCTTCTCACAAGGTATTTGCGAGGAGATTAAATTGGAGTTGGTGGAGAAGAGTTTAGTGTGAATGCATACGTATTTGACACAGGAGGGCCTGATCTAATCTTGGGTGTGGCATGGTTAGGGACACTAGGGGTGGTGAAGGTTGATTGGAAGAGAATGTACATGTCATTTGATCGGGAGGGAGTGGGGGTTACTCTGCAGGGAATCAATATGCATGCTTCTTCTCGTCATTCACTGCAGCAGATTTTGAAACCTCAGGGGTTAGAAATGGATCAAGAGGACTTGGTTGAACCAGAAGCCATCATAGCCTCACGCCTGATTCAGTCCACGGGCAGCACCATTCTCCAGTGACTTGTTCGTTGGAGAGACAAACCAGCTGAAGAAGCTACTTGGGTGGACGCAGATTACCTCAAAGGGCAGTTTCCTTCCCTTCACCTTGAGGACAAGGTGCCTAATGAGGGGGCGGGAATTGTTAGGACTCAGTCCCAGCCTATAGTGCATCAGCCTAAGCGCATCCAAACCTACATTCGTAGGGGTAAGATGGGGAAAAGTAACATGGCCACATAGGCAGGCCGTGGGGCAGTCTGTTGGGAGTTTGTTATGGAGAGACAGAGATTGTGTATAGGCAGCGATATATGACTGAAGATAGGAAAAACAGAGGGGAGGTAGGATTAAGAATTGTCTAGCATATTGGCCTGAGATAATTTCTCAGGAGGGTCTATAGCTGTAACTCTTATCTTATACGTAAATAATACAATCTCTATAGTTACCTCTATCATGTTCAATTAAGCATGCTCGAGCGCCTTATAGCATAATTGTTAATGGTGTCAAATTTAAATTTGATCGAGCAAGATGCTGTCATCTTTATTCAGCGCTGAAATTGGAATTTATCATTTCGTTTCTATATACTTATACTCTGAAAAGAACTATATTCAGATGTCTTCATTTTTACTGCCTTTATAAGTAGTTTAAGCAATATGTAAAGAAGTGTAGTTTACTGCAGTGTATTTGTAGTTACATTGCTTCATGCCTTAACCGTACACGTTGCTTGAGCAAGGTTGACGACTTGTGTTTGCATTGTTATTTTAATTTTTAGAAGTATGGACTTTTTGCCAGGGTGAAGAGGTGCAATTTGACTACAACTATGTTAGAGTATTTGGAGCTGCTGCAAAAAGATGCTATTGTGGTTCACCTCAATGCCGAGGTTATATTGGAGGTGATCCAACAAACACTGAAGCCGTTGAGCAAGTTGATTCAGATGAAGAATTTCTTGAACCTGTGATGCTTGAAGATGGGGAACCGGAAGCTAGTCTGGAAAAGAAAATATCTAGAATCAGTTTGTTTAAAAATTCACATGTACAAGTTTCAGAGAGAGTATTCCAAAACAGGGAAGTTCCAGATAAATTTCAAAGAATTTCTGAGCAGATAGAGGTTGCAACAGAGATGAAGGATTCTGTAAACACATTGTCCAGTCAACTTGTGGAGCTCCCCAATGATGGAGAAGATATAAAGGGGAAAGCAAGATCTTATATTCAGAAACCCATCTTCACGAATGAGACTACAAGCAAAACTACCTCCCCCATTAAAAGGTTGGAAGCATCGCCTAGCATTGCTGACAAGAAATCCAAATCTAAAATGTCTGCAGAAAAGCAAGAATTTTTGAAATCTCGTTTTCTTATTAAAAATTCAATTCAGTCTAACATTGTTGATAGAGGAAAATCTACTAGTAATGCTCCAAATATGGACAAAGCTCAAATTATGTCGGACAAATCTCGCTTTCTTTCAACAAGGCCAAAAAAATTAGTGGAAGTTACAGCTAATGGCCGCCTTGAGGCAGGTTAGAACCTTCTTTTGCTTGTGTTGCCATGAATAGTGCTTCGTGCAAATTATTTCCTAGTTAGTATGATCTACAGCAATCGTGAGCTTTCAATGATCCTTGATGCACTTCTAAAGACCAAATCAAAAGCTGTGCTGGTGGATGTGGTCAACAAAAATGGTAAGTTTCCTTTGGCGTTTTGCTCATTGGTTGATCACACTTCATTAGGTGAAAAGATGTTTATCACTTGCTTAATATCTTCTTATGGTTTTCTTTAGGTTTGCGAATGCTTCACAACATGATGAAGCAGTACAGGAGAGACTTCAAAAAGATCCCAATCCTCCGCAAACTTCTAAAGGTGGACATACTAGAACCCCTTTCATAAGTGTGATTCTTAATCATACCCTTGGATGTGGTGATACTTAAACATGTTCTGTATGTGAAGAGGTTTCAGATTTAATGTGCAGGTTTTAGAGTATTTGGTAGTTCCGGAGATACTTACAACTGAGCATATCAGTGGAGGTCCTCCCTGTCCTGGAATGGAAAGGTTAGAATGTTTTTTCAGTTTTTGTATAGTGAATGCTAAACCTGATGTGTGATTAATTGACATTCTCCACTTTTCTTTTTTTCTTCCCTTCCCCTGGTTGGTGCAAAGATTGATCCTTTAATGTTTTTATTTCTCTTTTCTTTTAGAATATCTGCATAAGACTGGAGAAAAGAGATTTCACTAGCATTTGGAAATATAATAAGTTACCTTACAATCTAATATAAGATGTTATATGCGAATTTGAAGTTCCAGAATTAGTAGAAAGCCACCGACTTTATAATGAGGCTAATGGTAGAACATAACACAAATTTTTTTTTTTTAATGTGCATCAGCCATTATTGGAGACCCTAAAAGAATGTTGCAATTGTTTTCGACAAGTCCCCTATAATTTCAAATTCATCTAAGAGGCTCTTGTAATTTGATAATTAAATGAATCGGTGTTATCGGCAATGTTACAGATGCTGGCAATGCAGCTCCAAATATCTCAGAAACTAACCTTGATCAACGACTACGAGAGATATACACATTGAAAAGAAAGTAAATTCCCTAAATTAGCTTTCTTGTATTTTCTATTTAGATATTATTATTAATACTTGAATGCTCTTATTTAGGTTGTTTAGGAGTGCCTAATTATGGCAAGTAGGGTTCAAGGGTTTGGGACTAGCCTACCCTCAGTTATAATATCTATGAACGTTAGTTTTATATGGAAGAAGAGAAGCAGAATTTTGATTCAAGGTTATGAACTCCTAACAAACCCTTAATTTCAATTCAATATAAGTTGAAAAGGTAGAAACTCTAACAAGCAAGGGTCTCCTCCTTTATTTCCTATAGTGAATCATAGACCCATAACTTGATCACAAGCATAGATCCAATAACAGTAGGCCATTTACATGATATTTTATTTCGTTATTTTCTAAAATTATGATTACTATACTACAAAATGAAAACTGTAAACTGTTAATCAAATATGGTAAAATAATTAATTGACATTAAGTTTTACTATAAACAGCATATTGAGAAAATTAACTTTATACAGAATATTGAGAAAATGACTTATTTGAGGCTTCTTTGATGAAACTGAGACCAAGGGGCCTTTTGAAAAGCAGCGAGATTACATTCTAGTGTGATTAAACTCAGGTTTTTAGGATTATCTTATGTGGCTCATTTGTGTGTGCAAATACACTTTCGACACAGTTAAAATTATTACCTGTTGACTTTATAATTATTTTTGTTTCTCTCTTGGCTTGTGCTAGTCTATTTTTAACAATTTTAGTTTATCTGAACAGGTTCATCAAATTGCAAGAAGTTTTCGAGATAGATGGATTCCTAGACATTTAAGGAGATTTGGCTGTATAGATAGGAATGAAGCAAGGATGGAAAACCACAGAGGTTTAAACTGCAGTAGGCTACCACCATATGATCATTGGCATGACGGGGTTGAAAAACCCATAGAAGCATCAAATGCTGTTGCTGAAACAAAGACAGAAAAAGCTGCTGTTCCTGAGTTTGTACCTTGTGTGGATGGGGTTTCTAGAACGCGTAAGCGCCAAAGTAGGTGGGATCAACCAGCTGAAGTAGATTTAGTTTCAAAATTCCTTCAGCGTGACAAACTGAAGAACGATTCCTGGTGGATACAACAATTGGAGATGGGCAAACAATTGCAGGACAATGTTGACAGAGTGACTAGACAGGGTAATTATTGCCCTCATTGTGTTCACAATTACAATCTCCTAGTTGAAAGTAGTGGTGCTAATGTTGGAAGGAAAGTTATCCATGAGGATGTTCCACCAGGATTCTCATCTCTTGTTGAATCAGATGGAGAGGCGTTGAATGTTTCATCATCCTGTGATCTTTCTCATAAAAATATTTGCTATTCAAAGTGTTCTGTTGATCGAGTTATTGGCTACCCACAGAAGAAATTCATTTCTCGTTTGCCTGTCTCTTACGGAATTCCATTACCTATAATGCAGCAATTTGGTTCACCCCAGGCTGAAGCTATAGAGAGTTGGGTTATTGCTCCAGGAATGCCGTTTTTCCAATTTCCACCATTGCCTCGATTACCCCATCATAAGAATAAAACTTTAACTTCATCTTCGTGTATTGTTAACTCCATGACAAATATTGACGCTGCAGAAGGGGGAGAAGATGAGAACTTTGATCCTTTTCATACTTATTTGAATACTAACAGCCTGGCATAACTGGTATGAACCAGTCCGATATAGGCATTTAACAGCCTGGCACAACTGGTATGAACCAGTCCGATGTAGGCATTCCAGGTGCAGATGTCCATCAAACATTCAAACATGCAAGGGGACATTCATGTGACTTGGGAAGGAGGTCCTTTAGACAGCAGAAGTGGGATAAGGCATCTATGGTGCCTCCTTGTGTTCGCAAAAGAAATGGATGGGGATTCAAAGGGAACAATCCAAGAGGTGGAATATGCAGCTCAGATATAGGAAATAATGCAAATTAACAAAGAAATTCATACTGTTCACAGCCTGTAAACTTTAGAATGGGAAAAGGCGGCAATTATTATAATCAGCACAGCAGAGCACCTACATGAGCGTTGCTTTTAGGAAACTCTGAATAGCTATTGCATTTTCATTTTCCCATTTTTGGAATGGAAAATTCATTGATTTTCAACGTTCCAGCCTTACGCCCAATTTCTATGGCTGCAGTGAAACTGCATACTCCATTGTGGCAATAGGATCACCTGGGTATTCACCCCCGTCTGTTTACATCCCAAAGAGGTAGGTAACTAACTGTGTTCTCATTCAAGAGATTATACAATTGATGGAATAACATAAGAAAGCCCTTTGGTGGCTACGGAAAATAGAAACTTATTCATGATCAGTTGGAATTTAAATGAATATTTCTTGTATTAGCATGATTTTGAGTACATGTTTGGATATACAACTTATTTATGATATAAGCAATGAAGTTACCAACATCTGACTGAACTTGAAGTTAGCTTCACTGTTTTCTGCATGGCTTGGAAATATATCCTTTATTTTCATTCTCACCAAAAGATCAACTACACCATGTGAACATATCCAACCCCAACTATTCAAGCTCAAGCATCATTGTACAAGCCCTTCTTATAAAAACATTAAAATCCCTAAAAGAAAATAAGGAAAGTAGTTACTTGCATTTTCATCTGTTCTCAATGTACACTTTAGCAATCTTTTTCAATATTTCTTGAACAAACTTCTAAATCGAATAAAGCACCAGGTTCTCAGCAATGTCTTGTATTTCCTCCACCCATTAAAGTACTTCCCAATCACATTTTGGTAACTAGGTCTCTGCTGCACCAAACTCCAGTACTGAGCGATGCTTGGTCTACTAGCTATATATTGTTTTTGCAGATCCAGGAGCATCAAGCGAGCAAGAACTGGAATAAGAATAATATCTGCCATTGAGAACTCTTCCCCAGCTAAATATGTTGTTTCATTGAGTTTAGTTTCAACTTCATTAAGAAGACTAACAAGATGTTCCTTGCTTCGTTCCAAAACTTCTGGGTCTTTTAGCTTGTCTTCAGTTTCATATGCCTCTCTTAGCTTCTTGTGGTATGCACTTGCTAGATCAGGTGATTCCGCCATTCGAGCCATCACCACTCGCCTTATGAACTTGGAAGCATCATGTCGGTACTTTTCTGGTACATGGGAAAGTGTAAAAAACTTGGGTCTCCATGCTTGTATCTTATGCATCCATTCTACAACTTCTCTGCTGCTAATGGATGTCTGATCAGCACCAGAAGACACAACTGCAATTCTCTGTATGTACCTACAAATTCTTTTGGAGTTCAAAACCTTGCCTTGTCACTAAATGAGATGCTTTAGATATCAAAAAATGGATTATCATATTAAGTTACTTCAAATGTAACCATTGAGTTGCCATCCTTTATGTGACGTAAGTAGATTCACGAATCAACCTAAATTGAAAGAGAAAGGGAAACTATAAAATGAAGATTAGACATACAGGATTATCTCGACAGTGTCGAACATGATATGGGCGCCATTCTGAAATACTGGGATTTTTGCACTTGGATTTATTCTGAAGAATGAGGCATCCATGTTCTTGGCTGTTATGGGATTGACATGGTGAGATGTGTAGTCGATGCCCTTCTCTTCCAAAGCTAGCTGTACCCTCTGACTGTCCACAGAGTATGGATGGTGATATAGCTGCATGATTCAATTAGCAGAAACCAAAGGGCTATTACAGCCTGCAAAGTTAAGAGCTTTCATTTTGATTTTGAATTATCTCGAAGCTGGACATTGTTACAAAAGAGTATTTCCTGTTCGGAAACAGAAAGATGATCATCATTCTTTATTGTACACAATGTTGAAACGAATAGATTGAAGCAGGTATCCGGTGCGAGAGATTAATGAAGTCAAGACAAATAGTCAGAATCCAAATTTATCTATGACAACAACATTTCAAGTGATGTGGAAAACAAAAAATATGTACATGAATTATGAGGTTTAACCCTCTTACTGCCATCCTCCTAGGGTAAATTTATCACTGTGGTCATAGACAGATCCATGTAAGGAATCCACCAGATACAGCAAAGCCCACCGAAAATATGAAAAATCATTGTTTCTACAATATTTTAACATTCATGATTGAAAGACTGAACTTTGTTTTCATGCATTTATTTAGTAGCTGGTATAGTTTTCAATCTGGAGATAAATTCTATATCCTTCAACTGGTACATCTACGGCTCTAATAAATGCTTACATGACCATAAACGTCTTAAGATGCCTAAAATTGAAAGGATAATCATTTCAACACATGAATATAGGTTGATTCATCTAATCATGATTTGGCAAGTTCTTTTGCAGGAAGTATGACAGCTGATACTAAAAGGGAAGACACATTCTACATAGCAAATTATGCACTCAGTACTAGGCAGAAAGTATCCTTGTATGCATCAATTGTTTGACAGAAAGAAAAGTAACTACCCGGCCTTAAAATAACCAGAAGGCTTCCAGGTAAGTAAGAACTCTTTATTTCCCCCATTGAATCAAATAAGGTGACTTCAAAAGTGAAAAGGATTGGACCAAGGACTTAGTCGATAGACTAGTGACAAAAATCAACAAATGGGCTATAATCACTTGGGAAGATTCTACTTTGAGCAATTCATAATCTGCGCACAAGCTAAAGCTCATTATCTTTGCTTGCTTAGACTACTACGACAAGCAAATCGCAGTTATGGGGATTAAACCCACATTGATGGAGAAAATCATCGAAAAACAAACAACCGAATTCATGTAAACTGTCGAACCATCCAAAACTTGCAGAACTGCCATTGGATTAAACGCTATAATAAATTGAATAAACAAGAAAGAAGGAAATTCAAGAGAACAAGTTCAGCAGTCGAAATAAGGAACGTTTTCAGCATCTACAATCGAATCCAACAAATAAGCAACAATCCAAATCAGCAAATAAGAAAAGTAATATAAAGTCCCAATTTAAGACTATGGCCTGTTGAATGAAGGGACTTACCCAGAAGACAAGACTGGAAAGTTACAGAAGACAAAGTGGTCTGAGTGACATCTTTTACTCTGCTGTTTGAGATTCGTGCGTACAAATGAAAGAAAAGGGCATTCCAACTCCAACCCCGCATAACAATATAAATACCCCTTAAAGCGACAGATAAAAAAAGTGGCTTGAAAAGGCCAAAAGAGAAGAGGTGACACACCAGAGAAGAAGTTCCAAGGAAAAGACAAACAATAGTTTAAATAGTGGCTTTCAAGTTTCAGGGGACAGAACACAGATGCTAACTGCTTAACCACCGTAGTCAGTTGGGATTAAGTTGTGCTTCGCTGTACTTAGTTCTCCGACAGATAATTGATATACACACTAGTCGGAAGCTTAATGAGCACAACTTACAATTCATTATTGGGATTTTTTTCAAGCTGTCTTCCTACAATGACTATGAACTTGGAGCCCCACCAACCCTGTTACGGGCAAATCATACAGAAATAGGAAGTCTTACCTATAAAAGTTAGTTTACTGGGATGAAATGTGTACCTAACTCTAATCAACATTACAACAATCCTATGCCTACAATTCTAGGGAAAGAGAGACGTCAATGTCTCAAAGAATAAAACTAAGTGCAGTGAGTTCAGCAGCTGTTGATGCCATACATTAATATTTAGGTTGTAAACTGGATCAAGACGTCATTGGTTGCTCCATTGGCAGCTCCTGAAAATACATATAATCAATGGCGCTCCTGTGATTAGTGGGATAACTTGCTCAGTTAGAGTCTCCGAAAGCATTTATTGAAAATTTGTCAAACCCAATTTACTGTTAGAGTAGTGTCTTAAAGGCAATCGTCTTTAACGCATTTTGTACAAAGTTGTATATAGACTTTATTTTCAATAATAAAGAAATGTATAATTTATTAATTTGGTGTTCATTATTTATGAATTGATATTAATTTACAAGCAATTTAATGAAGTTCATGATATATGACATAGCATGAAGGAAATCATGATGTGATTATATTACTAAGATTCTTACCATGTGCAATTATGTCAGTATCTAAATTATCCCTAGCCATAGGATTAATGAGACTGGATATCGTTAATCCGGACTAGCATATGTCAAACTCCTTGATTTGATCAAGCGGTAGATCTCATAAACTTTAAACATGAGATAATTAGAGTTAAGATATGGATACTTACTAGAGGTAATATGTACATTGGATGACCTATCATGAGATCATCACATAGATATTCTATTATAATGTCAGTGATAATTTTATCATAGTAATGGTGCAAGTATCCTTAGACTTGAGGTACTCAAGGATATCTTGGATACTGATTCTGTACTTTGACTCTATTCCTTGTTGCCTTGCAGAGGTCGTTCATAGGGTAGTGATTGAGTACAACTTGAGGTATTTGAAGATAATTGAGTAGCCAATAAAGGATTCACCATTTCTGTGATAGCAGAAGATGATACACACGGCCTCTTGTCCGGGTCATTACTTGGAAATCTCTGGCCGGAGTACATGTGTCATAAAGAATGTTATCATTGACATATAGAGTAATGAGTCCCAGGACGAGAACTGGTATTACTTGGGTTAGATTTGACGTAGTCAGTCTAGTGAAAGTTGACACTTTGTCCATACTCATAATCAAGTGAGGTATAGCATGGTGAAAGGACGAATTACACAACAATTGTTTGTAGGGAGGGTTCGTGAAATGGTTCGTGACGAGCACAGGTTTATTCGTCAAACCGCTTACTTTCTAGTCAATTAGAGATCATGATGTGTTGCTAGACGAAGTTTATGACTTACTTGGATTAAGTGTTAATCTAAGTGGTCAACATAACCAAAAACCTAATGGGTCACCCATAAGAGTGACTTGGAGGATTCATAAAATGATTTCAGATAGAGATCCATTATATAGAGAGCAATAGAACCAAACGGATCCCAATGAGATTGGGATATGTCCCGATGAGATCGTGACATCGATATTGCTGAAACAAGTCTCTGGTGTTTTTCTATACCCGGATTCTCGTAAGACTGACCCCAGTGTGACTGAACTACTTCAATATGTATATATATTTATTAGAGTCTTCTTTAATAAATACCATTTATTGTCTTTTAATAATAAAAGACAAAAATAATAAAAGAAAAAAAGGCTAAAAAGGAAGGTTGGTGATCGTTAGAAAGGTTTTTAACAAGTATATAAAAACTATCATTCAAGCTTTTCTTTTAAGCTTTATCATCTTCTTCTCTCTTCTTTCTTTTTAACGTTTTTGCTCTCTATAGAACAAAAGGAGAAAGCTAGCACTCTCGTCATTGTTCTAGTCATTTTGGATCAAAAAATTTGATTCAGTTAGTTTTTTTGATCTTTGCGTGGATATCGTTGGATCGTTGTGGTTTGCGACAACTCGACGAGTAGAAGATCGAAGAATAAAGAAAACTACACACAAGGTACATGGCTATTATATGAATGATTGATTTGTGTAAATTCCATGAATTCCTATACATTTATACGTTATGAATATGTATATGAATTGAGAATTTTCAGCTAGGTTTAATGATATTTCCTTATATAGACACATAGATCCTGAGCTTTGGAAAAGTCTCAGAATATTTTTTTTTTTGTTTTCCACACTGCATGTACATGATGCACACACCATGATTTTCCTACAGTAGTATCAAAGCCACTAGTGCCCCATATAAAGGAGAAACTATAACATGTGTGATGCTGCCGATCGGTCGACAGTTGTGCTTTTTGATTATATTGAATTCTAAATTAGTATAGAGATATTTTTTTCAAAATTTTCTTTCCCATATTTGCTCATGATATGTTGCTGAATATGTTTGTGGATGGAAAACTTGTTTGTCGGATTTTATTTCACCAACCTCTTTCTAAGATGTTTATAAATGTCTATGAATATGGAAAAATATTTTTGAGGTGATTGAATATTTATTTGAGAATTTCTTGTGTTCTATTGGGAATGTTTATGTTGAGGAACACAAATTCTGGATTGGCTTGGTTGCTGAGCTTGGTTGAGTTTTTATTGGAAATAAATTTTGAAAAAATTAATGGAACATGTTGGGAACATATTATAGCCTCTATAATTTTCTCATCATTTATTGGAATTGTTTCAATGCTTTTTTCAAGTAAAAGACAGAGCTGGAAATTTTTGAGAAAATTGTCGGACCTGGTTTGTTTAAAGCGGTGATTGTGTGTTTTTTGGTTTCAATGCCTCGGATCATTTTTTATGTGATCAAAAATATGTTAATTTGATGTTGTATACATGCCAAATAGATTTTCTTGAAATTGGGTTTCCAAAAAGTTTTGGATGTCAAATATGTCATATTAGCATCTTGTTGGTGTATTAAGTTGTCTTGATTGTTTTGGCTATCATTAGTTATGTGACAAGTGCTGAAGTAGTCTTGATGAAGTGGAGACTACCTAGAGATACTTAGGGTGATAGTTTGATGTTCTCAAATTATTTGTAAATCTAAGAGACTAATATTGTATTAATCTATTTCGAGTGTTTCATTTCTAGTATGACTAGATATGGCAAGCATGATACAATTAAAGTGTTTAATTGGTACATCAGAGTATAGGGTATTACATTTGGTATATTGGTATTTTGAATTGGAATTGAAAGCATACAGATTGAGAAATTAGTCGATGCCAACATTAGAAAGCAATTCGGTTCAAGAGTTGAATCAAACGTCAAATCTTTAGATGCATAACTCGTCACAACCTATATAGGAAAACCTTGTGAGATGATTGCATTAAAGAATGCATGATAGGGTTGGTTAGGTGGGAAGATGGATGATTATGGATATAGATTCAATGTGATTGATGAAACGTCCTAAATTATTCCATATTGTCATTACAACTGTAATTCTACGACTTAGATGAGACTAGAGTATGAAATCCCTCACACATAATATGAAAACTAACGCCTTCAATTAATATGGGATAAACCATAATTCTTTTAGAGTTAGGATTATTGGGTAAACTCAAGCCCGCTTTATACGAATATGTTTAAACCATGGAATAAGATTTTCGAATTAATGGGTCAGTTTTCAATAGAAGCGTTGATTTGTTGAGTAAAATCAAGGTCAACATAGACAAAGGCGTAATTGGGTAATGTACATCAGATGCTCGCGCATCAAAAGTTGATAATCTAATATGTGTGCATACATCACGAGTTAATAGCGCTAGACGATAGTTGCATCTATGATGCAATTGATATGACTGGTCCCTATTGATTGACCTAAGGTGACTTATTGGGTAAATCTAAGGTCATTCTTAGTAATGTCACATATCGACCTACTAGGTCACTTTGTTATAATTTTTCTTGGATTCATAGTGAGGGCAATGGATTATTTGAAACTTATGATCATGCATTTATTTATATTCTAACATTCTTTCTATCTTCATATTAGGTTGATTGAAGATGTCTTCCAGTGTGAATTTGCGATCACTTACAGATTCTAATAAATTAAGACCCAATTTTCTTGATTGGTTGAGAAATCTAAAAATTGTTCTCATATATGAGGAGCTAGGCTATGTCCTGGACATTTCACTTCTTGATCCACCTGTTGTTGATACTTTTGATGAGGATAAAAAAGCATATCGTAAGTGTCTCAAAGATAGTGACTTGGCTACCTGTATTATGTTACCTCTATGTCACCAGAGCTGCAGAAGTAACATGAGTCTATGGATGCTAATACCATAGTGTTTCATCTTAGAGAGCTTTTTGATGAGCAAGCTTGGTTTGAAAGGTTCGAGACCTCGAGGCTGCTCTTCTTAACTAAGATGTCTCCGGGGACATCTGCAGTACAGTATGCACTAAATATGAATGGTTATATTGAAAGGTTGGCCACCTAGGGTTTTATTATGGACTATGAATTAAGTGTTGACTTAATTCTGGTTGGATTGTTTGATAGTTATTCACAGTTTGTGTTGAACTATTGGATTAACCAAATCTCCACAACAATCCCTGATTTGATCTATCTGCTTAAGATAGTAGAGCAAGCTATCAAGAAGGATAGCAAGCCAGTGCTAGTGGTGGACTCTTCTTCTCCTGGTTCAAGAAAAAAGAGCCTAAACAAGAAAAGGTCTAAGAAACTAAAAGGAAATGCAACCAAAAAGAAACTTAAAGAAACTACACCGAAAGGAACTTGCTTCCATTATGGCAAGACTGGCCACTGGAAGCGAAACTATAAAGTCTATCTGGAGTCCTTGAAGAAGAAGCAGGCATCAGATGCCCCTGCTCCTTTAGGTATGTTTATCATTGAGGTTAATACTGTTTCTGATCATAATATGAGTATTAGATACTGGTTATGGCTCACACATATGTAATGATATGCAGGGCCTCAGGGACAGTAGATAACTCATGAAGCGAGAACTGGACCTACGTATGGGCAATGGAGCAAGAGTTGTTGTATTAGTCGTAGGCACTTATTTTTTGTCACTCCCCAGTGGGCTGGTAATTGAACTAGATGATTGTTATTTTGTACCTATTTTAACAAAGAACATATTATTTGTTTCTTGTTTAAATAAAGTTAGTTTTCATTTGAATTTCAATAGCAATGGTTGTTCTATTAGTTTGAATGGAATGCTTTATGATATTGGTACATTATGCAATGGAATTTATACATTAGATATGTCGCATCCAATTATGAATGTCAATGACACAAAAAGACATAAACAAGAAAATTTAAAATCAACTAACTTATGGTATTGTCGGCTTGGCCATATAAATAAGAGACGCATAGCTAAGCTCCATAAGAGTGGTAGTTTAGGGTCATTTAACTATAAATCATATGACATGTGTGAATCTTGTTTATTAGGCAAGATGACTAAGTTACCCTTTAAGGAAAAGAGTGAATGAGCGATTGACACTCAGATGTATATGGTCCGATGTCCATCCATGCTAAAAGTGGTTTTCTTTACTTTATTACCTTTATTGATGACTATTTTTGATATGGGAATCTCTTTATGATGAGATACAAATCTGATGCATTTGAAACGTTCAAACAATTCATAAATGAAGTAGAAAACTAACTTGGGAAAGGTATCAAGAGACTATGATCCAATAGAGGTGGGGAACACTTGGACCAAGAATTTTTATATTGTCTCAGAGATAATGGGATTTTATCTTAATGGACTACACCTTACCCACCACAGCACAATGGTGGTCGAAAGGAGAAACTGAACTTTGTTGGACATGGTACAGTTGCTAATGGGCTTTGCAATTTACCAAAATCCTTTACTTGAGAAAGCCGTTTATTTGCTAAACAGAGTTCCATCAAAGACAGTTGATGTTACTCCATATGAGATATGGACTAACAAAAAATCCTCTCTTTCTTATTTGAAATTTTGGGGTTATCTGACTTATGTGAAGTGGATACAATCAGATAAACTTGATGCAAAGTCTGACAAGTATTTGTTCATAGGACATCTTAAAGAAACAATGGGATATCAATTTTACTTTGCTGAGGAACAAAAAGTGTTTGTTTCAAAGCATGATGTCTTTTTAAAGAAAGAGTTTTTTTTTAATAAAAGAAGACAGTAGGAGCAAAATTGAACTTGAAGAAGTTTAAGATCCTCGAACAGATACAGGTCAACTGCCTGAACCTGAGACTGTGACTCATACAGATGAAGTAACAATTTAACCTTCTTCAACATAGGAAGTTTGTAGGTCACGTATAATACACTCTATTCCTAAGAGATATGGATTTTTCGTGATTGAATAGAATGACGTATTGCTTATAGAAGATAATGAGTCTACTACCTATAAAGAGGTTATGAAGAGTTCAGAGTTTAAGAAATGGCTTAGTGCCATAAAAGCAGACATGGATTGCATGCATGAAAACCAAGTATGAACTTTGGTTGAGGCACCTGAAGGAATAAAACCCATAGGGTGTAAATGGGTTTTTAAAAAGAAAATCGACATAGATGGTAATGTGATTACCTATAAAGCAAGGCTTGTGACTAAAGGTTTCCATCAAAGACAAGAAATTGACTACGACGAGACCTTTAATCCAATAGCAATGCTTAAATCCATTAGGATACTCCTAGCCATTGCCACTCATTATGATTATGACACATAGCAAATAAATGTGAAGACAACTTTCCTAAATGGAAATATAGGCAAGGATGTGTATATGCACAACCAAAGGGCTTTATCTTCTATGATGGAGAAAGTTTATGCAAGCTTCAAAAATCCATCTATGGATTGAAACAAGCATCTAGGATTTGGAATATTCACTTTGATAAGATGAACCCTATATGTATAAGAAGGTTAGTAGAAGTACAATCGTATTCCTTGTGCTATATGTAGATGACATATTATTACTAGGAAACGATGTCTTTATGATACAATCTATCAAGATTGGGTTGTCCAAATAATTTGCCACATAATTTTCCATGAAAGATCTTAGTGAAGCAAATTATATCCTCGCGATAAAGATCTATAAAGATAGATCGAAAAGGTTACTTGGTCTTTCACAATCAACGTACATAGACACGATGCTAAAGAGCTTTAGCATAGAGCAGTCCAAGAGAGGGTATCTTCCCATGACTCATAAGATAACACTCTCGAAATCTATGTATCCTAAGACACAAAATGAGAGGACGCGCATAAATATGATCTCGTATGCATCTGCAGTATGATCTATCATGTACGCTATGCTATGTACGAGATCCGAGGACTAAGGATGTTTTCATGATATATAGAGATGGAAATCTAAAAGTGAGTAGGCATACAGATGCCAATTTTCAATCTGATAAGGATGATTCCAAATCCCAATTAGGTTATATATTCACACTGAACGACGGGACAATCAGTTGGAAGAGTTCCAAACAAGAGACGACTATCGATTTAACAACCAAGGTAGAGTACATTGCCACTTCAGACACAACAAAGGAAGCAATTTGGATCAGGAAGTTCATTACTGAACTTGGTGTGGTTCTTAGCAGTGATAGGCCTATACAGTTGTATTATGACAACAATAGGGCTATTATGCAGCCAAACGAACTAAGGTCTCATCAACGGTCTAAGCACGTACTTCACAAATATCATCTGATTAGGGAGATCATTGGTCGAGGTGATGTACAGATAGAGAGAATTCCCACCGAGCTGAAACATTGCTGATTCGTTGACAAAGCCATTGTCACATAATAACTTTGATTCTCATGTACTTGCCTATGATATTAGATACCAAGGCGATTGGCTTTAGGTCAAGTGGGAGATTTGTTAGAGTAGTGTCCTAAAGTTACCAATTCATAAATAATGAACACCAACTTAAGTCACCTTTAGCGCGTTTTGTACAAAGTTGTGTACATACTTTATTTTCAATAATAAAGAAAGGCATATTTCATTAAGTTGGTGTCCATTATTTATGAATTGGTATTAATTTATAAGCAAATTAATGAAGTCCATGATATATGAAATAGTATGAAGGAAATCATGATGTGATACTACTGACATTCCTATCATGTGCAATTATGCCAGTATCTAAATTATCCCTAATTATAGGATTAATGAGACTGGACATCGTTAATCCAGATAAATTAGCATATGTCAAACTCCTCGATTTGATCAAGCAATGGATCCTAGAAACTGTAGATATGAGATGTTTAGAGTTAAGATGTGGATGCTTACTAGAGGTAGGAAGTACATTAGATGACCTACCATGAGATCATTACATGAATGTTATATTCTAATGCCAGTGATAATCTTATCATAGAAATGGTGCAAGTATCCTTAGACTTGAGCTACTTAACGATATCTTGGATACTGATTATGTGCTTTGATTTCATTCCTTGTTGCCTTGCAGAGGTCGCTCATAGGGTGGTGATTGGGTATAGCTTGAGGTATTCAAAGGTAATTGAGTAGCCAATAGAGGATTCACCACTTTTGTAATAGCAAAAGATGATACCCACGATCTCTTGTCAGGGTCATTACTTAGAAATCTCTGGCCGGAGTACATGTATCATGAAGAATGTATTCATTGACATATAGAGTAATGAGTCACAAGATGAGAAATGATATCATTGGGCTAGATTTGATGTAGTCAGTTTAGTGAAAATTGACAATTTGCCCATACTTGTAACCAAGTGGGGTATAACATGGTGAAAGGACGAATTGCACAACAATTGTCTATGGGAGGGTTCGTGAGATGGTTCGTGACGAGCATGGGTTCATTCATCAAACCACTTACTTTCTAGTCAATTGGGGGTCATGATGTGTTACTAGACGCCACTCATGACTTGCTTGGATTAAGTGTTAATCCAAGTGACGAATATAACCGGAAACCTAATGAGTCACACGCATAAGAGTGACTCGGAGGATTCATGAAATCGTTTTGGATAGAGATCCATTATATAGAGAGTAATAGAACCAAATGGATCTCGATGAGATTGTGATATGTCCCGATGAGATCGCGACATCGCTATTACTAAAACAAGTCTCCGGTGTTTTTCCACACCTAGAACTCGATAAGATCGAGCCCAGTATGACTGGACCATATATATATATATATATATATATATAAAGGTGTGTGCAAAGTAGAAGATGAGAGTCTTCTTTAATAGGTTGCATTTATTGTCTTTTAATGATAAAAGAAAAACACAATAAAAGACAAAAAGGCTAAACAGGAAGGTTGATGTTCGAAAGAAAGGTTTTTAACAAGTACATAAAAACCATCTTTTAAGCTTCTCTTTTAAACTTTATCATCTTCTTCTCTCTTCTTTCTCTTTAACGTTTTTGCTCTCTATAGAACAAAGGAGAGAGCTAGCACTCTTATCTATGTTCTAACCATTTCTGAATCAAAGAGTTTGATTCAGTTAGTTTCTCCGATCTCTACATAGATACCATTAGAGAAAGTTTGTTTTAGTCGTTGTGATTTGTGACAATCCGACAAGTAGAAGATCGAAGAACGAAGGAGACTACACACAAGATACATAGTTATTATATGAATGATTGATTTGTGTAAATGCCATGCATTCATATATATATATATATATATATATATATATATATAGCTGAAAATTCTTAATTCATATACAGATTATGAATCTGTATGTGAATTCATAATCTGTATATGAATTAAGAATTTTCAACTAGGTTTAATGTCCTTCTAAAGGCACATAGATCATGAACTTCAGGAAAGTCCCGAAACAATTTTTTTTTTGTTTTTCGCACCGCGTATATATGATGCACGCATCGGGATTTTCCTACATTTATAGGCATGAACAACAGATATGAGTGATGTACTGTAGATCACCCACACTACTACAATAAAGAGTTGCATTCACCGGATCAACGCTGCTAGAAGTTGGTTTATCTTCCATATATTTGAGTGTTGCAAAGGGGACACTATCAAATATCTTTAGTTTATACAACAAATTAGTAATATGTTTTCATCGGCTAAGAAAAACAATGCTAGTAAATTGATTTATATCTTTGAGGTTGTTACGCAAAAAGGCATTCTTTATATTAATTTATTTCATGTGCCAATTGAAAGAGAGAGATACAACGATGACTAATTAATTAAATTGTAGTCAACATTACATCAAGAGTAATCACTTCATGATAATCAAGTCCTGAAACTTGAGTAAACCCTTCGACGATTAACCTTACTTTGAATTGATCAATGTTGCCATCTTCTTTTGTTTTAAGCTTATGAACCTATTTGGATCCTAAAATATTAATACTTGCATATGGATGAGGAATAAGATTCCATGTCTTGTTTTATGAAGGCATGCAATTCTTTACGCATGACTGCTACCCGACATGGATCTTTCAAAGCAATTTTCTATAGTTTTTTATTCTTGAATAGTTGAAGTTGAAAATGTTGTCGTAACAAAAGTGACATAATATAGGAGGTGGCTTTCAAACTCGTGGATGTAGAGATGTGTTTGGTTCTTCTAGATTGTGTTTTGAAAGATGATGGAAAGTGGCCTCAAAGCTTAAGAATCCATTTGATGAATATGATTAAGAAAATTACTAGATGCAAACGCACCACCGCCATTATATTGGAAGATCTTAATTTTTTTGATAAAATCAATTTTCAACTAACTTTTGAAATTTGATAAATTAGTCAAAAAAGCATACATATATATACAATGGATATAACCACGTGAACCTGCTAAAGTTGTCAATGAAAACTACATTGAATTGGAAGCATTGTATTAAGGTAAAAGGGCAGATCCCTAAACATCATAATGAACATTCTGAAGCTTCACCATTTCTCTTAAATGGAAGCTTACAACTTTTTCTTTCTAACTAATACAAACATTTTTTTGGCTAGTTTTAGACATTGATAACATCTTTCTCCTTTAACAAAGATAAGAGCTTGGTATTAGGATGTCCAAGTTATTGATGCCAAATTAACGATGAAATGTTGTTATTCCTTACTGCATCAAAAGCTTCATGAAAAACATCATCAAAAGTATATAGTTATCCTTTCTTAGTAAACTCGAAAGAATACGAGTCATCACTTATAAATTTACCAATAGAAAATAGACTCATTTTCGGTTCTAGTATCACAAGAACCTTATTTTGTTTAATATTTTTCTCATTAGTAGAAACTTAAGCACTTCTTATACGTGAGATAGGAAAAACATTTCCATCTCCAACATATATGTCATATCACTTTCATTATAGTTTTCTCTAGAGGACAACATACTTGCATCTTTTATCATGTGAGGGGTAGCACCTAAGGCAATATAGAAAGATGAATCATTTTCATTGTTTAGGTTAAGAGCATAGTTACAAATCTCATTCTGTATCGTACCGGCCAAAAAAAGTATTCCAGTACTACCTATTGCTATCGGCTTGTTTTGTCTGGTACTGGTTGATACCAAAAATTTTAAAAAGATAGGGACTTATTTGCAAAAGTTAGAATTTTTAAACCCCCCTAGGTGACATTCTCTCCTTCTTCTCCTTTGTTTTTTTTTCTCTCTCACAATCTCATGCTCTCTCTTCTTCACTGTTGCCATTAGTCCCTCTCCGACCATTCGACGACCACAACATGACGACAATAACCTAACCACCACTACACCGGTCACAATCATATAGTCACCCCAGAATAGCCAGATCTGAAATAAATCCATATTCAAACCTGACCTAACCGGACCTTAAATTGGATTTTTTATTTTTTGGGTTTGTTTTTTCTCTGAAATTTTAAAAACAATTGTGTTATATTTGGTCGTTTATGTATGTTTTATGATGAAAATTGTTGAAAATTATTGGAATTTAATATTGTTTACGTATGTTTTGTAATAGTTGAATTGAAATTGTTGAAAATTGTTAGAAATAAAATTGTTAGAATTTGGAAATGAAAATTGTTAGAAATGAAAATTGTTTATGTATATTTATTATTTTGTGAATTGTGAATTTGCGATGGTTGAAAACTTGACATTGTTGGTTGTTGGAAATGAAATTGTTGGAAATTTAGAAATGTAATGTTGGGCCCCGAAATTTTCTTAATTGATGTTATTAAGCATGAATTGTGTTAATTATGTGTTTATGCCTTAGTTCG